>JAKZAP010000003.1:27387042-27601221 GCA_023053575.1 Branchinecta lynchi
TACCGAATCCGGTACAGACTTCAAATGGGACATGAGATATTACTCAATTGTCCAGATTCCCCCGCCCTCCCCCCCCTCCAAAGTTGGTGTGGTCGGATCCCTGACAGGCCCGCCAAGTTTCATCGTCCTAGCACATCTGGAAGTACCCTAACACGCAAAAGTGTGACAAAATGCCCTAAATTTCCGGATCCCCCCGCCCTCTACTCCCCCGCAGATGATCGGATTGGGAAACTGATTATTTCCAGGTTAGTTTGGTCGGGTCCCCGATAAGCCTGCCAAGTTTCATCGTCCTAGCACATCTGGAAGTGCCCTAACTCGAAACAGTGTGAGAAAAATAACCGGACCGACCGACAGACGGAATTGCGATCGGTAAATTGGCACTTGAGCCAGATGCTGCAAGTGCCATAAAAACCGGAGACCACCCGTGAGAACTCCCGTGACAAAGAACGTAGCTAGTAACAAGGCTAACATATGTCATCACTCTTATGGGAGTCTAGCAGAACCGATAGTTATTATCGCTTATGATGCTCGGGACCACCATAAGCAAATTCTAACGGTCGTAACAGTCGCGGAAAGAAAATAATAAGATGGAAGAGCTTATTTACTTATTACGGCGGTTGATGGAACGGCAATAATAACAAAAATAGTAACGATTGTAACTAATTGTAAGTCGCTGGAAAACTACCACAGCTGACTGAACTACAGCCAAAAACAATTGCAATGGACCGCTACGTCAATATCCATTATTGAGTTACATGCTCTCAGACGCAAGCCACCTTCAGGGTACTTTGAAGAAGATTTAGAAAAGAGTTTATTATTCGCTCAACACCCACCTGAAACTTTTCAACACTAATTGCTAACTAACTACCCTATTAGAAACCCGAGCTGTTTCCACTTTACCTAATACTAAAGAAACATCACCCATTTCCTTCCCATGCTCTTGCCGGACATGTGAGGATAGATCACGTCTTTCGAACACTTTCGAACATACAAAACATTTTCCATACATATCCTTTGAATGACGTGCCACGTGGGTTACCAGATTATCTTCAGCCGTGAACTTCTGACAAATTTCACACTTTACATAGTTCCTTATCAAATGCTTTCTCTGAATATGGGAACGTAACGTTTTAACGCTTATAAACCTTTCTTTGCAATGTGAACAATTCTTGGTCCATCTGTACTTGTGGCTTTTCATGTGACGTACATAAGACCACCGCTTCATGATGGTTATATTGCAGAGCTTACAGTGATAGTTCTGATTTAAGCCAGTAGTCAAGACAGTATTATCCCTGTTCGTCAAAACAGAACTGCTGCCATCCATCTTTTCGTCTTCCCCTGCTATATTACTCTCAACTGTAGTGTCTTCTTCCACTTTGTTTGCGAGAACCCCACTGAAAGATTCAACTTCTTGCAGTATGTTTTGCAGACCTTGTTCAATACCACTCTTCTCTACCTTCGTCACTGACTCAGGTCTCATGTTTCCACAGAGGTCACTCTTCGAACTATTCCCCACCTCCCCCAACTCAACGGACCTTTCTGCCAAGTTTATATTCTCCTGTACAGACGTGTTGGAAACATCCCCTGTGCTGACAAAATCAAAACTATAAGAACATGCTTCCCAGTGTCTCTTTAATTTGCTGGGTGTTATAAACGCTTTCTTACAGTTCAGGCACCGATATGACCACAGATCTGAATGCATTTCTATATGGTTGAGCAGATAAGAATGTGAGATATATCCCTTATGGCAGATGTCACATTTGTAAAGTCCTTCCGATTTTCCCTCGACTTCAATCTGGGATGGTTGAGCTACTGTTTTTGTCTCTTGTGTTGGGTGCATAATTCGCATGTGTCTCTGCAGCTGGGATGGCTGGAGGAATGGCTTGAAACATTCTGGGCACTTTTTCACCTTCATTCTGAAACACGGAAATACTTTTGCAAAACCATTAAACAAGGTGATTTAAAATTCCAAATGCGTTAGTCACTCCTGAAATGGCTATACAGTAGTTGCCCAGTGCCCACGGAGGCTTTACCGTGGTGCCAAGAGAGCGAATAGCCCCTCGACGATCGTGGGCTTTGTCTGTTTAACAACTGTGCATCTTAATTTGTGGGAAAATGAATAAGGGGACATTTTTCCATGGATGGCGTTTCAAGCGTACGAGGTATAAAGGATCATTTACACGGCGGGTATTTTTCACAGGAGACCAAAGGGGAAAGTGTTCACAGGGACCACACGATACCGGATTATTTTCCAAGGGAGAGTACTGTCACATGGCAATAGATTCCAATGTTCTAAAGCTCAGGATATCTCTCTACAATCGACACCAATATGTGTCCATTTGGATCACGTCTTATATGGATACATATCGAAATTATTGCTCGAAAATCCGATTTTGTTGCTGGCGTCGAAGAAAACCCTTCGGCAAACAAATCCCCGGGTAAAAAGTCCGCGAGATTGAAGTAAAAAATACCTGGGGATCTGTTGCTGTTGTGGGGAAAAATACCCGCGGAGTTCGGGCAAATGCCCTCCGTGTAAACGTAGCTTAAGGTATGCGTTTTGTCGTGGATATTCTCAGGGGTGGCCCGAAGGGGGGGGGGGGTGATTCACCCCCCCCCTGCCTTTTTCTAAGTCGTATCAGTCGTTTATTTTGACCTCGCCGGGGTCCCGGACATTCATTTTAATAAAAAAAAATCAGAGTCGTTAAACAAAAAAAAAAACTTTGGCTCCGCCTAGCTACAGTCGTAAACTCGTCCCTAACCGAGTCATTTAAACCAGGTTTCATAGGGTTCGCCGACGAGACTTGAGTTACTTTTTTTTTTGGGGGGGGGGGGGGGGGTGTAGTTTTGATGTACTCCGTGCCGTTCTATTTGTCATTCGACAAAATGTACTTTCATAACGAAAACTAAAACAAGTGTTACACTACAGTCAGCTACGTCTGAAAAATTACAACTTAAAACTGGTTTGCAAAATTTGATTCGTTCTGTGTAAAAACAAACCCCGATTCACTGACGAAACAAACTTTCGTCTTTCGCCCGACAGGAACACTATATCTTTACCCAATGCAGCATATTCAAGCAAATCTGAAAGGTTTATATCTGCGTCAATCTTCATCTGCGACCTCAATACGCGACAGAAGTGCTATACGCAGCAAATGAAAAACAAGAAGTTCGCTTTTAGAATAACTTCAACATAAAAGAGCTGATTTTCGAGAGTGTGCGTATCCTGAATTTTAGGAAGACTTTTCAGATGTGCTTTAACACTAGCATACAGGGGCATCACGTTTGGGGGGACGCCCCCCCCCCCCCCCCAATGTTGTCAGTAAAAAATAGCTGAATCGGCGCTTCGCGCCGGATTTAAAAAAAAACAAGAGCTTTAAGCTCATATGGCACTTGCAAAGCATATATAGTAAGAAATACTCCAACAAGAAAAAATGAAGGGGGCTGAAATTCAACCTATGTTTTCACTTTTCTAAGCAAAACTCGTGAGGCAAAAAGGTTCATGTACTCATGGCGATCTTGAAAAAGTAAATTTTGCTTAAAAGTATTTTTGCATTTTGCGGTTAAGATGAGTTCTTTAAGGAATGGTCGGATCGGAGAAAGTGGCGATGTCTAACCCAATGATATCAAGTTTCTAATGCTCCAGCAAATTTTTACCTATCACATCTGGGAGTACCTTAACTCACGATCACCGGAATTCCGGAAACCCCCTACATCCCACCCCTTGGTACCCGAGTCCGGTCCGATTCTGCCACTGATGTACGTAGGACTTGTACTTCCCATCAAGTTTCATCCTGATCGCTCCACTCTGTGCGTATCACAAGATTTCCGGTTCTCCCCTCCCCCCCCCCCCAGTTCATGGGATCCGGTCCGCACTTGAAACGGGACATCTGAGACATGAGTTCTTTTAAGATGTCAAGTTTCATTAAGATCCGATAACCCGATCGAAAGTTATGCATGCCACTAATTTCCGGATTCCGCTGTCTCCCCCTGCCCGCACGACGGTAGAATCGGGCAAGTGACTGTTTCCAAGTTGATCTGGTCGGGTCTCTGATATGTCTGCCAAGTTTGATCGTCCTAGCCCACCTGGAAGTACATCAACTACGGGTCGCCGGAATCCCGGAACCCCCATCCAACTCCCCCCAGTGTCCGAATCCACGCCAGACCTGTCAGTTTTTTATCTAGAGCTTGTGCTAGTTCTTCCCACCAAGTTTCATCCCGATCGCTCCACTCCAAGAGTTTCACACGATTTCCGGCTCCCCCTCCGACGCCCCCTCAGATTCATCGGATCCTGCCCGGACTTAAGATGAGACATCTGAGACACGGGGTTTTCCCAGGTATCAAGTTTCATTAAGATCCGATCACCCATTCGGAAGTTATGCATGCCCCTATTTTCTGGATTCTGCAACCTCCCCTCCCCACACGATGGTCAGATCGGGCAAGTGACTATTTCCAAGTTAGTTTGGTCAGATCCCCAATATGCCTGCCAAGTTTCATCGTCCTAGCATATCTGGAAGTACCCTAACTCGCAAACACCGGACTAACCGACCGACCGACCGACAGACCGACGGAAAAGTGATGGGTATATGGCACTTGGCCGGAAGGCAAGTGCCATAAGAACAGTCGATCTTTTTTCGGAAACAGTACATTTTTCTTCAAAACAGTCGGTTTTCGTAAGTCGTTTCTTAAAAACGGTCGGTTTTTATCGCAATTGCCTTCCGGCCAAGTGCCTTATACCGATCACTTTTCCGTCTGTCTGTCGGTCGGTTAGTCCGGTGTTTGCGAGTTAGGGTACTTCCATGCTAGGACGATGAAACTTGGCAGGCATATTAGGGACCCGATCAAACTAACTTGGAAATAGTCATTTGCCCGATCTGACCATCGTCGGGGTCAGGAATCTAGAAAATAGGCGCATGCATAACTTTCGAATGGGTGATCGGATCTAATAAAACTTGACACCTGAGAAAACATCGTGTCTCAGATGTCTCATCTCAAGTCCAGACAGGATCCGAAGAATCTGAGGGGGAGGGGGAGTCGGAAATTGTGTGAAACTCTTGGAGTGCAGCGATCGGGATGAAACTTGGTGGGAAGAACTAGCACAAGTTCTAGATAAATAACTGACAGGCCTGGAACGGATTCGGATACTGTGGGGGGAGTAGGGTTCCGGGATTCCGGCGATCCGTAGTTGATGTACTTCCAGGTGGGCTAGGACGATAAAACTTGGCAAGCGTATCAGAGACCCGACCAGATTAACTTGGAAACGTCACTGGCCCGATCCGACCGTCGTGGGGGGAGGGGGAGACGGCGGAATCCGGAAATTAGTGGCATGTATAACTTTCGATCGGGTCATCGGATCTGAATGAAACTTGACATCTTGAAAGAACTCATGTCTCAGATGTCCCGTTTAAAGTGTGGACTGGATCCGATGAACTGGGGCGAGGGGTGGACGGGAGAACCGGAAATCTTGTGATTTGCACAGAGTGGAGCGATCAGGATGAAACTTGGTGGGAAGTACAGGCACAAGTCCTAGGTGCATCAGTGACAGAATCGAGCCGGATTCGAGTACCAAGGGGGGGGGATGTAGGGGGGTGTCCGGAATTCCGGTGATCGTGAGTTAAAGTACTCCCAGATGTGATAGGACGATAAAACTTTGCTTGAGCATTAGAAAATTGACATCATTGGGTTAGACATCGTCATCTTCTCCGATCCGTCAATTCCTTAAAGAACTCATCTTAACCGCAAAATACAAAAAATACTTTTAAGCAAAATTTAATTTTTCAAGATCGCTATGAGTACATGATTATTTTTGCCTCAAGGGTTTTGGTTAGAAATTAATTTTTACCACCCTTAAATTGCACATCTTAACAGAAAAGTGAAAATAATTTTTGACCATCACTTCCATCCTCTGACCCAGCCTTGCTGGTTTTTGTTTTCCTTCTTGTTTCCTTTTGCTTTCTGTCTCCTATTTTTATATTTAAAGTGAAACCATAGGTTGAATTTTCAGGACCCTTCATTTTTTCTTGTTATGGTATTTCTTACTACATATGCTTGCAAGTGCCATATGAGCTTACAGCTCTTGTTTTTAAATCAGTCGATTTTTCGTCAAAACAGTCATTTTTCCCGCAAAAAAATCTGTAAAAATTACAAGCCAGTCGGTAAATACCTTGCTCCCCCCTAAAAAAAAACATTTTGGATAGTAACGCCGCTGCTAGTATAGAGGCAAAAAATTACCTCCAGACTAGAATGAGTTATTCCAGCGTTTGCAGAACCCCTCCTGTCCTGGGAAACGAATTCCGGGTGTATATTAAAATCTTCTTTGCCCTTTTCAAACCTCGCTTTGTACTCGACATTTTTCCATCTGTTCTTGGCTTCTTATGGCCTTTCATTATGTTTAAAAATTGTACTCCTTGTTTTTCACTTGTAGTCAAACTTTGACCAAAAATCCATGCGCACAACATTGTCTCCCACTTTTGGTCTATAAGGAATATCAGCGTTATCTAGTCAAGACTTCACTTTAACAACTAACCCTAACCTATTGTAATTTTGACAGGCAAAAATCTGAAAGACATAAGTGAGGCAGATACAAACCACATGGGAGTAGAACAGGTAGCCACCCTGAATCATGTCTCCGACCTGACGGGGCTATGCAACCTGGTTTAAACGACTCGGCTGGTCTTCAGGGACGGGTTTTTACGACTGAAGCTGGGCAGAGCCAAAAGTAACATTTGACTTGGATTGTTTTTGATTAAAATGAATGCGCGGGACCTCGGCGAGGCCAATAAACGACTAATACGACTTTGCAAAAGGCAGTGGCCCCCCCCCCCTTCGGGCCACCCCTGATTGTAGGCATTGTAGAGCCAATAATCCAAGCTGAGCCAATAATTCAATGAACTGATGAATGCCCTAGCAATCATAGTTGTAAGGGTATATTTAGTGTACTTTTCATTTTTTACTTATGTTGTGTGTTTCTATTTGTCTTTTCTCTTTTTATGGCACTTGCTCTTCGGCCAAGTGCCGTATAGCGATTGTAATTTCTGTCTGTCAGTCGGTCCCGGTTTTGCTAGTTCCGGCACTTCCAGATAAGCTAGGACGATGAAACTTGGCAGGCATGTCAGTGATCGGACCAGATTAAAATAGAATAGTCGCTTCCACGATCCGACCATCTGGAGGGAGGGGGAATACGGAAAAATTAGGAAAAATGAGAGATTTTTAGCTTACGAACGGGTGCGTGGATCTTGATGAAACTTGATATATGGAAGGACCTTTTGTCCTGGATGTTCCATTTTAAACCCAGACCAGATCCAGTGACATTGGGGGGAGTCACAGGGGGAAACCGGAAATCTTGGAAAACGCTTAGAGTGGAGAGATCCAATTGAAACTTGGTGGAAAAAACAAGCACAAGTTCTAGATACGTGACTGACATAACCGGATCGGATCCGCTGACTTTGGGGGAGTTCGGGGGGGGGGGGGCAAATTTGTAGTGATTAATTTGGTGTTTTCTGATGTGCTAGGACCATGAAAATTGGCAGGCATGTCAGGGACCCAACCAGGTTAAATAGGAAATAGTCACTTCCCCCATCAGACCATCTCGCGGGGGGGGGGGGGGTGGAGGGAGGTGGAAGCCAACAAATTCAGGTATTTTTAGCTTGCGAACGGGTGACCGGATCTTGATGAAAGTTGATATTTAGGATGACCTCCTATCTCAGACTTTAACTCCGGACCGGATCCGATGACACTGGGTGGAGTTGGAGGAGGGAACCGGAAATCTTGAGAAAAGCTTAGAGTGGAGGGATCGGGATGAAACTTGGTGGGAAGAACAAGCGCAAGTCCTAGATACGTCATTGACACAACCGGTCCGGATCCGGGCACTGCGGGGGTGCTGGGGGGGGGGGGGTCCGGATTTCTAGCGATCCTGCGATTTTGGCATACTTCCTGATGTGCTAGGACGATGAAACTTGGCAGGTGTGTCACTGATCCAAACAGATTGACCCGGGAATAGCCGTTTCCTCGATCCGACCATCGTAGGAGGAGTGGATGGATGGGGAGTCCGGAATCTAGTGGCATGCATAACTTTCGAACGGGTGATCAGATGTTAATGAAACTTGTCAGGTGGAAAGAGCTATCGCCTCAGATGTTCAGTGTCAGGTCCGGGTCTGGTCCGATACCTTTGATACCATGGGTTTCTTGGAATTCCGGTAATCGCGCGTTAGAATAGGTTCAGATGTACTAAGGCAACGAAACCTTACAGGCATATTATTGACCGTACTTGATTGACCTGACACAACATACCCCCGGAAACTTCCGTTCCTAGATCCGAGCTTTTTTGGGGGAGCACGGGAAGGGAAATATGGAAATTGACTTTTGAAAATTGACTTTTGCAAATTGCAAACGAGTGGTCTGATTTAAGTGAAACTTAATGGGTGATAAGAATCGATGACCTAGACATCTAAAACATAAGATCAAACTACATTAGACCACGGTTGGGGGAATTGGGGGGGGGGAATTTTGACATGCACAAAAACCAAACGGATGGACCGAAAGAGATGTAAGTTCGACAGTGCCGAGTTTATGTGGCCTAGATTTGTTGCGGCCACGTTAGGGGGGGGGGGGGGTACAAGAAATTTGCAGATCAGCTATGCTCCAATTTCAGTAAAACTTGATGGACCAGAGGGGATTAAGAGATACGACTTTTATGTTTCCAAGTCCTCTTCGGCCACAGTGGGCGGAGTTGGAGGGAGATTGCCGGAAACTTTGAGGCTCGCATAGGGGTCTAACGAGTGCATCAATTCATATGATTGGAAGGTAGAGAGAGCATATACCCTAGATGACATATTTTAGGGTCTGAACCGAATCCGACAACAGTGGTGGTGGAGGGGGGTACTGGAATTTTCCGAAAATGCTCAGATTCGATTGAAACTTGATAGATGGTATAAAAGAAGATGCTTTTGATGATCCATCTTTGTGTCCAAACCAGATTTGGCCACGGTAGGGGAAGATGGAGGGAGTATTGATGTCACTTTACTCAAGGGACTTGTACCGTGACCAATACCATAAACAATTTTTCAAATATAGTCTAGGACTCCCTTGTCGGAGCCACGTAGACAAACCAGGACCCACAAGACAGGGTCTCATGGTGAAAACCAAATAAAACCGAATATATAATTTTAATGGGGAAGACGCCCTTGAGATGGAAACATTTTATAAGTAGTGAACTGATAGACAAAAATGCTCCTTAGCCGGGATTTGAACCCAGGACCCTGTGCTTACAAGGCAGCCGCTCTACCACTGAGCTACCAAGGGGCTTGTGAACAGAGTTTGCAAGCCACTACAATAATCTGGTAGAAGCCGGCCATAGGAACACTGATCCTGCCCGAAGGCAAATTCATTTAACCAGTCATGGAAATTAATAATATAGATGTCACTTTACACAAGGGGCTTGTACCGTGACCAATACCATAAACAATGTTTCAAATATAATTTAGAAGTCTAGGACTCCCTTGTCGGAGCCAGGTAGACAAACCAGGACCCACAAGATGGGGTCTTATGGTGAAAACCAAATTAAACCAAATATATAATTTTAATGGGGAAGACGCCCTTGAGATGGAAACATTTTATAAGTAGTGAACTGATAGACAAAAATGCTCCTCAGCTGCGATTTGAACCCAGAACCCTCTGCTTACAAGGCAGTCGCTCTACCACTGAGCTACCGAGGGGCCTGTGAACAGAGGTTGCAAACCACTACAATAGTCTCGTAGAAGCCAGCCATAGGAACAGTGATCCTGCCTGAAGGCAAATTCATCTAACCAGTTCACATCCCCATGTCACAGAAATTAATAATATAGATGTCACTTTACACAAGGGACTTGTACCGTGACCAATACCATAAACAATTTTTTGAATATAATTTAGAAGTCTAGGCTCCCTTGTCGGAGCCACGTAGACAAACCAGCACCCACAAGATCGGGTCTCATGGTGAAAACCAATAAAACCAAATATATAATTTTAATGGGGAAGACACCCTTCAGATGGAAACATTTTATAAATAGTAGTTAACTGATAGACAAAAATGCTCCTCAGCCGGGATCTGAATCCAGGACCCTCTGCTTACCATGCAGTCGCTCCACCCAGAGGCGTTACTAGCCAAAATGTTTGGGGGGGGACGAGGCATTTACCGACTGGCTGGTAATTTTTACCGACTTTTTCTGCAGAAAAAATGCCTTTTTTCAACATTAAAAATGACATTTATGAAAAAAATCGACTGATTTTCCGAAAAATCCACTAATTTTCAGAAAAAACAACCGTTTTTACGAAAAATCAACCAATTTCCAGAAAAACCGACTGTTTTCATGAACAAAAATCAAATGTTTTGACGAAAAATCGCTGCTCTTCGCACCGCCTCAGTGTTTTTTACCGACTGGCCAATGGATTTGGGGGGGCATCCCCCCTCCCCCCCCCTAGCTGTGACGCCTCTGGCTCTAGCACTGAGCTACCAAGGGGCTTGTGAACAGAATTCGCCTGGAATTCACAAACCACTACAATAGTCTGGTAGAAGCCGGCCATAGGAACAGTGATCCAGCCTGACGGCAAATTCATCTAGCTAGTTCACATCCCCATGTCACTGGTTGGTTTCTTCATGCAGTGTGTGGTGTGGTCCAAAGAGATCTTTGGTGTGGTCTGTCTGTAGGTAATCGGCTATAATCGGTTCAGTACCTTTTACGAGCTCGCGGTACCAACTCCGGAGAAGTAAGAGCTGTCGCGTTTTCACTTAGGTAAAATCTAACTTACTAAATGCAAATATTTAGTAGGGTTCTTAACATAAGGCACATTCTCGCTGTTCCTCGAGGACTCCTCGGGTACTCAAAGGAAACGGCGAGAATAGAGGGAGTCACTCCCAGGGGTGGCCCGAAGGGGGGGTGAGGGGGGTGATTCACCCCCCCTGCCTTTTGTTAAGTCATATCAGTGGTTTATTTCGGCCTCGCCGAGGTCCCAGGCATTCATTTGAGTCAAAAATAATACGAGTCACTTCAGGAAAATTTTTAATTCTGAGCTTCAGTCGTAGGCCCGTCTCAAAGACGAGTCGAGTCGTTTAAATCAGGTTTCGCAACCCCGATTCATGGGGGGCAGCAATACGGCTACCTGTTCTGCTCCCTGGTGATTTGTATCTGCCTCACTTAGATCTTTCAGGTTTTAGCCTGTCAAAATTACAATAGGTTAGTTGTTAAAGTGAAGTCTCACTGGGATATTATAGACCAAGAATGAGAGACAAGGATATGAGCATGGATTGTTGGTCAAACTTTGACTATAAGTGAAAAAATAAGGAATAGAATTTTTGAACGTAATAGAAAGGCCATCAAAAATCAAATGACAGAAGACCCACGAAACAAGTGTGCCCAGAACAGATGGAAAAATGTTGATTACAAAGCGAGGTTGAGGTGGGAACAACGCTTGAAAAGGACAAGAAAGATTTTAATGTACACATGAAATTCGTTTCCCAGGACAAGATCGGTCCTGTAGACGCTGGAACAGCTCATTCTAATCGAGAGGTAAATTTTTTTCCTCTATACTAGCAGAGCCGTTACTATCCGGGGGGGGGGGGGGGGGCAAGGTATTTAAAAACGACCGGTTGGTCATTTTTACCGACTTTCTTTGCGAAAAAACGACTGATTTTAAGAAAAAACGACCGTTTTTAAGAAAAGTCGACTTACGAAAAACCGACTGTTTTGAAAAAAGTTGACTGTTTCCGAAAAAAAGAATTGACTGTTTTTACGAAAAATCGCGGCGCTTCGCGCCGATTGAGCTATTTTTTACCGACCGGCCAACAACATTGCCCCCCTCCCCCCATACGTGACGACCCTGTATGCTAGACATGCTAGTGTTAAAGCGCATCTGAAAAGTCTTCGTAAAATTTTGAAAAATAATACAACTCGAAAATGATCAAGTTATGATGTTTAAGCTATTATAAAGGCGAACTTCGCGTTCTTCATTTGCTGTGTATTACATCTTCTGTCGCGTATTGAGACTCGGACCTAATTTCGTGGTGAGGTCTCAGATGAAGATCGAGGCAGATATAAACCTTTCAGGTGTTGAATATGCTGCATTGGGGAAAGACATGATGTTTCTATCGGGCCTAGTCCTGATTTAATAGCTATTCTTTACTTTACATTGGATCGCAGAAAGACGGCCTTTACGTCCGTAAATTCCGATTTTTTTTTTAATGTACTGGCAAACCTGATTTCCTCGTTTTGTTTCTTAATAAGCGCGTCTTTAAGGTGAAAATTACTATTTTGCTATTAATTCGGAACTAATCTACTTTGTTTTATGGCCACTATTTTGTCACTTTTTCCGACGGACAGATTTGTGATTTCGTAGCTATTTTTTCCTTTTCAATGAATGAATGAATTTATTACATGCAGCCTAGTAATAAGGCATTTGCACAGTAAACGGGATCGCGAAAAGACGCTCTGCTCCTCGGCGTTTCACAAAATTGAGGCTACGAAGGTACGTATACACAAATTTTGATGACAAGAATAACTTCAGCTGATGTATTGCAGCTAGTTTTACACCGGCTCTATTATTTGTTGGTGGGGAATGTGCGCCATTGCCTCGTAGTGGCAACAGTCCATTTTTGTCGGTACGTGCGAGTCGTATATTAAGATCCAGGAGTCGCTGAAATGTTGGGCCTCACCCCCCCTGGCCTGAGTGCTTCGGGCCACCCCTGGTCACTCCACGCGGACTCCGCATACTGAAACAGCGAGAACACGGGGAATGCTTCCAAAATGGATTTTGTTCGAAAAAAGAAATGCAATCGACGAAATTAGTCTGGATCCACTTTGTTTTTGGTTTTGTTTATTCTGATTGTTTTTAATTAATTTTACATTGCACCAACACCAGCAAAAATTGATTCCCTTCTGAATCTAAAAGGGAGCCCTTTTTGATGTTGGTGATGATAACCGGAGCATTTCCCGTCCGTGGGGACTCGCGAAAATACGGGGAGTGAGTCCCCGGGACAAACAAAAACGCGGGGACTCCTCAAGTGGAGTCCTCGGGGAACGGCGAGAATACGCCTATAGACCGTTGTAAACATTTATCTCTCCCTCTCCTCTCCCTTCTAATAGAGAGATTGCACCCTACCCGATGAAAACGGATATTGATACATTATCATCACGGTGATCATAACAGCAAAATTTAACATTGAGAGGTATAGGACTTTCAACTTTGAAATTAAATTATCGGCGTTTTTTCGTCATTCTGAGCCAGGGACTTGCTGGAATGCTAATTGGACTATTCCTTAACCGTACAATTCTATTTTTGCAAAAGAGTTTCCATGGAAGTAAGACTTGAAGGCTTCAAAGTTTGAACACGAAAACGGAGTCTCGTATCCTATTGGATTGAAAAAAATTTCATAGTCGACCAATAGGACGGGGAGTCCATCTTTGCTGACAAACTTTGACGCCTTCAACATAGAATTATACGGTTAAGGAATAGCCCAATTAACATTCCAGCAAGTCCCTCGCTGTGACCGATGATAAATCGTCAATAATTTAATTTCAAAGTTGAAAGTCCTATAGGCTACTTCTGAATGTTAATTTTTTTTCGCTAGGATCCCTTCCGTTTTCGTCGGGTATGGTGTAATCTCTCTATCAGAGCCGCGTTCGATTGGACTAGCGGAAGTCAACCCCAGAGTTGACTTTTTTCTCTGGTGTCGTTTTATTTAGTAAGAAGTCGACCGAGCAAGTCAACAGAGAATGCCAATCGAACCCTTCATGGCAAAACATCTGAAGACATTTTACTCTTTATACTCCATAGAGAGATTGCACCCTAACCGAGAAAACGAACACTGCTAAACCATCATCACGGGATCATAACAAAAAAGTTTAACATTGGGAGGTATAGGACTTTCAACTTTGAAATTAAATTATCGGCGATTGATGATGATTCTGAGCCAGGGACTTGCTGGAAATGTTAAGTGGGCTATTCCTTAATCTAATTCCTTCATCCTTAATATTTTTGCAAGAGTTTCCATGGAAGTAAAAGCCAGGCTTCACCTTCCAGGTTACCAAACGTCCGCGCTTCCGTATAGTCAATCCAACCCTTCCCGGTTTTCATGATAATGATGATAACAATTTTGCTGTTCTACAACATTTACTACAGGCGTATTCTCGCCGTTCCCCGAGGACTCCTCAGGGAATCAAAGGGAACGGCGAGATTAAAGGGAGTCACTCCACGCGGAATCCGCGGACAGAAACAGCGAGAACACGGGGAATGCTTCCAGCATGGATTTTGTTCGAAAAATAGATATTCAGTTCACGAAATTAGTCTGGAGCCACTTTATTTTTGGTTTTGTTTATTCTGATTATTTTTAATTAATTTTACATTGCACCAACACCAGCAAAAATTGATTCCCCACCGAATCTGAAAGGGAGTCCTTTTTGGTGATGGTGATGATAATCAGAGCATTCCCCGTCCGTGGGGACTCGCGAGAATACGGGGAGTGAGTCCCCGGGACAAACAAAAACGCGGGGACTCCTAAAGTGGAGTCCGCGGGGAACGGCGAGAGTACGCCTTACATGTCCCCTGCGCATTTCCAATATCTCTTGCATCCCAGTCACAACTGTCAATCACTTTCCCTTTCCTTCATACATTTACATATATGTTCTGTCTCTCGAATGGGTTGCCTTTATTCGTTGTGTAGGCTGCAATCTCTCTATAGGCGTATTCTCGCCGTTCCCCGAGGACTCCTCGGGGAATCGAAGGAAACGACGAGAATAGAGGGAGTCACTCACGCGGACACAGCTTACAGAAACAGCAAAAACACGGGGAATGCTTCCAAAATGGATTTTGTTAGAAAATAAAATATGCAGTTGACAAAATTAGTCTGGATCCACGTCATTTTAGGTTTTGCTTATTCTGAATGTTTTTATTTAATTTACATTGCACCAACACCAGCAAAAATCGATTCCCCTCCGAATCTGAAAGGGAATCCTTTTTCATGATGGTGAGGATAATCGGAGCACTCCCTGCCCGTGGGGACTCGCGAGAATACGGGGAGGAACAAAAACGCGGGGACTCCTCAAAGGCGTATTCTCGCCGTTCCCCCAGGACTCCATTTGAGGAGTCCCCGCGTTTTTGTTTATCCCGGGGACTCACTCCCCGTATTCTCGCGAGTCCTCACGGACGGGGTATCCTCCAATTATCATCACCATCACCAAAAAGGACTCCCTTTCAGATTCGGAGGGGAATCAATTTTTGCTGGTGTTGGTGCAACATAAAATTAATTAAAAACGGTCAGAATAAACAAAACCAAAAATAAAGTGGATCCAGACCAATTTCGTCAACTGCATATTTTTTTTATAACAAAATCCATGTTGGAAGCATTCCCCGTGCACTCGCTTTTTTCCTAGGCGGAGTCCGCGTGGAGTGACTCCCTCTATTCTCGCCATTCCCTTCGATTCCCCGAGGAGTCCTCGGTGAACGGCGAGAATACGCCTCAAGTGGAGTCCTCGGGGAACGGCGAGAATACGCCTTATGATTCAAAATATTTGAAACTTCCGTCTTCTTTCTTGGTTAAGTTGAGACAACTGACAATTTCTCCCCGTCATTAAAAGTCAACTTTTCGTCAACCTTCAGGTCGACTGATAAATCGAACGCTCCCACTTAACCAGAATCGCAAATAAAACTCTTGACTGGTGATCTTTGAAAATTGAATGGAACGCGGCTCAGAGCTGTTTTGTAGTGTTGGGCGATATTTGGATTTTTTGATATATCGATACACCGATATTTTGACTTTCGATATTCGACAATCGGTATATCGATATCGATATTTCTTTAGTATGTTTCGCTATAGTATATGTCTCGTTTCGCCCAAATTTACTAAAGAAATTGTCGTTAAATAGCATCTTGCATCATCTCAAACTCCGGATAAATAAGAACTGAATTGCGGAAAAAATATTGCTCCAATTTCGGATATGTAAATGTAGGTTATGTTGAATTATTTACAATAATTAGGAGTGAAAAAATATTGTTTTCGATATCGATATTTACGTTTCGATATTCGATATCGATATTTGGTCCGATATATCGATATATCGTTATCGATATCGAATATCGCCCAACACTACTGTTTTGTCTTTTTTTACTGTAGCCTATTCAGTTAGCTATTTCCGAAATTTAATTTGCCAAGGGAAGTTCGACACAAACTGGACTTCAATATTTTTGAAGGTATGATTGGGATAGTAAGAAAATTAGAGAAAGTTATAGTAGAGCCTCTACTATAACTTGACTGTCTCTACTAGAGGTTCACATTCAGAAGTAGGACAGTCAAGAAAGAGGTAAGCTGTGATAAGCTCCTGGTAAGCTCTACTATTACTTGACTGTCCTGCTGAACCTCTACTAGAGGTTCAGTAGGACAGTCAAGAAACAGGTAAGCTGTGGTGCTGTGCTTTCTCGATGTAAATAAGTTCTTTTGTAAATCAGTGTGGAATTATACAAGCCTGATGTCACACCTGTTTGATCTATTTAATCTCAAAATATGTAAAACTGTAGTTTACTCTTATCTTTGAATAGATGTCTGAATCTATGATAAGTGTGTTCCATCCTTCTAACCTCCATCTTCATGAAAAGTTACCATGCTGTCTGTTTCAACTTTCTTAAAATAGTAACTAATAGTAGGTAACTAAATAGTAAACTAATAATAACTAATAATAACCTCCCGAATGATTTTCACACTTACTGGCAGATTTCTATAAAAATTGCAATAAATTACCCCGAGCAGATAGAAGAAAACTCTCATCAACTGATCATGTATTGTAAAACTGGTTTACTTACTGGTGCGTGACACCTTTCTACTTTTAAGTGGATGGTCATAACAGTATTTTTTCTGAACCATAGTAGCATTTCTCAGTTTCTGAACGCCAAGAGATCAGAAAATTGTTTGCGATACAAATGTTCGGAACCCATGTTCCAGTCCCTTGAACTTCTCATCTCAATTACCGAATTTAGAACCAAAACAGAAACTGATTGTCGGTTCAGTTTTGAAACAGCACACAGTGTCTTTGTAGCCGCAGCACCTGTGTAACACTACTTGAAGGTTAGCTGGTTCATTTTCATTTTCATTGTTCGAACCGTTGTTTTACTACAAGCATATTTTGTATAACGCCGCTTATGTACTCCATTGACCTGCAGAGAATGAGATGTTTTCTTTGTTCGGTTGAACTCAGTCTCAGTCTACCACAAATCCCTGATTTTTGGATACCCTATGCCAGATGCTGGGTATATCTAGCATTTAGCATAGCCTATGCCTAACGCTGGATACCCTATGCCAAACGCTGGATACCTGTTGGTAACCTAACCCTGACCTACCTCAATAGAAAGGAGTTCTGATTGGTTGATTTTTTAGCTTCACTCAAATCATCAATATTTTACTGGGTAACAGTATCCAGCACCTGGCATAGTTGTATCCAGCGTTAGGCATAGGGTATGCCAAACGCTAGACATATCCGGCGTTTGGCATAGGGTATCCAAAAATCAGGGGTTTGTGGTTGACTGCTCAGTAATGCGAAAGTCTGTTTCAGTATTTTGGTTTGGTGATTAGGGCGGGAAATTTCAATGTTCTTGAAACAAAATTGAACTTGTAAACCAAGTATAACTTTCTCGAACAGGTATTTATTATTTATTCTGTGGGGTAGGCCAGACACTCCAGCCGAAACTCAGGCCACAAAAGGCCCATTGTCTCAATCCCCCAATTCACGATTGATGGCGATACATCACTCTATAAAACAGTTGATGAAAACATCACTCTACCAAAACAATTGACAAAAAACATCACTCATTCTACCGCTTTTTCTCGCGTTCTTACCTTAAAACCTGTCTAGCCTCCCTGTCAACTGAAGGTACCTGGACAGTTCCTTCAATCTGGTTCTCGAACAGGTATATTATGCTTATTCTCCTATGACCTACGGTCAGTTATATTACGGTAATCTTCAAACAGAAAATTAGCTGTGGAAATGGGAGGATGATACGAAATCGTATCAGCCTCCAGAGAGGATGATATGAAGTCATTAGCCTCCAGAGAGGATCTCTGTTCGACGAAGCTATAACACGAGGCCTAGCCTACTGAACACACTGAATTTCTGGTCTTCACCTGACTTCGTCTATAGTATGGACCAAGCACGGTAAACCAAAAAGATTGATTCAGAATCTCAGATTATCGTAACTTGACCAAGGAATTATAAACACTACCGATAAGTGTTTTTTTTTATGGCACTTGCCCTTCGGCCAAGTGCCATATAGCGATCGCAATTTCTGTCCGTCCGTCGGTCTGTCGGTCTGTCCAGGCTTTGCTAGTTCGGGCACTTCCACATAAGCTAGAACGATAAAACTTGGCAGGCGTATCAGGGACCCCAAATGATTAAGTTGGAAATAGTCACTTCCCCGATCCGAGCACCGTGGGGGGAGTGGAGGGAGGGGGAATCCGGAATCTTGAGGTATTTTTAACTTTTGAACGGGTGATCGGATCTCGATGAAACTTGATATTTGGAACGACCTCATGCCTCAGACGACCCACTTAAAATCCGGACCGGATCCGGTGACTTTTGGGGGGAGCTGGAGGGGGCAACCGGAAATCTTGGGAAACGCTATGAGTGGAGGGATCGAGATGAAACTTGGTGGGAAGACACCTAGCAAACACTAGATACATCATTGACATAACCGAGCCGATTCGGGCACTGTGGGGGGAGTGGAGGGAGGGGGAATCCGGAATCTTGAGGTATTTATATCTTTTGAACGGGTGATCGGATCTCGTTGGAACTTGATATTTGGAAAGACCTCATGCTTCAGACGACCTACTTAAAATCCGGACCGGATCCGGTGACTTTTGGGGGAGCTGGAGGGGGTAACCGGAAATCTTGGGAAACGCTATGAGTGGAGGGATCGAGATGAAACTTGGTGGGAAGACACCTAGCAAACACTAGATACATCATTGACATAACCAAGCCGATTCGGGTACTGTGGGGGGAGTGGAGGGAGGGGGAATCCGGAATCTTGAGGTATTTATAACTTTTGAACGGGTGATCGGATCTCGATGGAACTTGATATTTGGAAAGACCTCATACCTCAGACGACCCACTTATAATCTGGACCGGATCCGGTGACTTTTGGGGGGAGCTGGAGGAGGCAACCGGAAATCTTGGGAAATGCTATGAGTGGAGGGGTCGAGATGAAACTTGGTGGGAAGACACCTAGCAAACACTAGATACATCATTGACATGACCGAACCGATTCGGGCACTGTCGGGGGAGTGGAGGGAGGGGGAATCCGGAATCTTGAGGTATTTATAACTTTTGAACGGGTGACCGGATCTCGATGAAACTTGATATTTGGAACGACCTCATGCCTCAGACGACCCACTTAAAATTCGGACCGGATCCGGTGACTTTTGGGGGGAGTTGGAGGGGGGCAACCGGAAATCTTGGGAACCGCTATGAGTGGAGGGATCGAGATGAAACTTGGTGTGCAGACACCTAGCAAATACTAGATACATCATTGACATAACCGAGCCAATTCGGGCACTGTGGGGGGAGTGGAAGGAGTGGGAATCCGGAATCTTGAGGTATTTATAACTTTTGAACGGGTGATCGGATCTCGATGGAACTTGATATTTGGAAAGGCCTCATGCCTCAGACGACCCACTTAAAATCCGGACCGGATCCGGTGACTTTTGGGGGAGCTGGAGGGGGCAACCGGAAATCTTGGGAAATGCTATGATTGGAGGGATCGAGATGAAACTTGGTGGGAAGACACCTAGCAAACACTAGATACATCATTGACATGATCGAGCCGATTCGGGCACTGTCGGGGGAGTGGAGGGAGGGGGAATCCGGAATCTTGAGGTATTTATGACTTTTGAACGGGTGACCGGATCTCGATGAAACTTGATATTTGGAAAGACCTCATGCCTCAGACGACCCACTTAAAATCCGGACCGGATCCGGTGACTTTTGGGCGGAGCTGGAGGGGAGAACCGGAAATATTGGAAAACGCTAAGAGTGGATGGATCGAGATGAAACTTGGTGGGAAGACACCTAGCAAACACTAGATATATCATTGACATAACCGAGCCGTGCTTACTCGTAACAAGTGCCATATGAGCTCGTAGCTCTTGTTTTTCTTCAGATTTTGTATTAACTAATTGTTCAGGATTAAAACAGATTTATCATGGTTTTCAACCCTATTTCACCCGTAAATTAAAGCTTGGCTTGAAACCCACTCCCTCACTTTAAATATTAGGCTACGGGGCCCATCTGGAGTACTTGGTACTTATACTTAAGAAACATAGAAGTACTTGGCACAAGAACCTTCATCTCATGTTTCTTCCCGTTCGGGTCGTAAACCGTTTGTTTGAGAACCGGGATTGTTTTCCGAACTGTTTTTCTTCGACCGTTCTGGGACTGGAAATGTGTTGTTCGCATTGATCCTGGTCTTTCCGTTTTCGTAAAACCCTGACCAATAGGCAAAATTACTTGATAAACGATTTAATAGAGCGGTCCTAGATGATGAAACTGAAAAAATGGGCGGAAACCACAGAAATAGGGACTCGAGGATTTCGTTCGGAAACTGAAACACGCATGCAACCAGTTTCCGAGCGATAGTACCCTCGGCCAAAATGGTATAAAATATGTTATAGGAAGCGACATCAATAAAACGTAATATACGTTTTGCAGGGAAAGATGCCCTCTTTCGAATGGTGTCAAAATTTATAATTAGCAGCTTACCAGAACGGATGCAACGAATTGCAGAAGACCTCTATCAGATTTACTTTCCCGTTCTTTTCTTCTTTTCGAGTATGAGTTGACGGAGGAACGTAACGAGTAAGGACAAAAACGCACCATTACACAGTGATAATAAGCGTGAATTTGAAAATTTTATCCTTTATCCAACTCATTGAGAGGTAGGACTTAAGGGAACTTAGCGTGGTAACTATGCATCTCTTTAACATGATTGGTCGGATTCGCCTGTGGCATGATATTCTGCTGGAAAATAAGAAAAATTGTTCCAGCCCTGACGGTAAAAAAAAACAGAATTTGTGATGTCATGCGTAGTAACTATGGTCAATAGGGGGGAACTCTCTCTCTATATATAGAGCCGAGTAGCCAGCGAGGCACCTTTCGTGTTTAAATTTGTAAACCATCCTAGGGACAATCAAATCCTATCTTGGGACCCCAATCACAGATGTCAAAGTTTATGTCACAACTATATGGTATTCTGCATTCATTTATATGACACCATAAATCAGCTTTGCTTATTAAGCTGCATTCATAAACAAGCCTAGTCAAAGCACGTGCCCAGGCTTGACCAGGCACTGAGTTCTAGGGCCTAAAATAGTGCCTGGCTCAAAATCTGTGCGTAGGCATGGGTGTGAACGGTGATGCTAGGCATCCGTGCTTGGCCAGGTATGCTTGTGAATGTGGCTTCATGGGCAAGCCTAAGCCCTACCTTAGAGTTTGGTTGAGACAGGGCCAAAACAGTTGCCTAAGTTTGACTACAGTTTGGAAGTCAGTATACCCAATAAAGGTCACTAAGCTGAGAAATCTGAATGGTTGTTTCAGGTTTTATTTTACTTGTACTTGTAGCAACTTATTGTTAAATTAGTAGGAGTAGCCAACTGTTAAAAGAAGAGGGCGGTTCTGGCGATCTCTTGGATTCGCTTTTCGAAAAGTAAAGCGAGAATCCGCCGAGCGCAAGAACAAGCAAAAAATTGCTGAGCCTCAGTTGCACCCTCACAACTTCTCGCTTACTTGCCGAAATCACTTTCCACTCGCGAAGTGGATTTGCTTTCCAAGTGCTGGCGGAAACTAGCGAGAGAACAGCTTTGGAAAGCGAAGCGACTTTTAGCCGAAGTCGCAAGAACAGCTGGCGCATAAGCTCGTGGAGCTTTCCAGACTGACAGAATTGCCCTAATATTACTAAGTACCGTTTTAACCTGTCCCAGGCCATTAGATTTTGCTTCTAGGCAGTTAGTAGGGTTATGTGAGTTCCAGGCTAGGTACCTTACCTGTAGTTGAATCTAGGTTGGTGGATACGTGTGACTGGTCTAATGAAGATAGCTCTAGCATCGGTATCGGACTCCACGGCTCACATTTAAGCTTCCTATGACTGTCAGCCCGTTCCTTATTTATGGATTTGTTTGAAAGGTTAACTGTTTTGCAGTTTACACATTCTTTACTGTAAAAAAAAGTATTGCATTAACTTTAATCCGTACTCAGAGAAACTTTTTACAGTGTTGAAGAGGCACTTTCCAAAAGGGTGTATAAAGAATTGATGTTGTATTCTTGTTGGCTTCTACTGAGTCTATGACCATGGGCATTGCTATGGGGGGGGGGGGGGGACTCTGAGTCTACTCTGTTTCGAGTTATCACAAAACTCCCCCTGAGCTTCGAGAGGCGACTATTTCAATGCTTGCAGTTATCACGAATTTTACGAAAAGCTACAATGGGTGGCTTAGCACCTGCCACCCTCCTCGAGTTTCGGCTAGCGACGCACATGACTATGACGTTGTTGTTTAGTTAATGGGTTTGCCGAGAAGACTGGCTGGATTAGAGAATCTTATGGGCCTTGATAACATCCCGTCTTTTTCCTCTGTAGGTTAAAGCTGAAAGCACTAATCTCTGGAGCTGCCCAATATCACCTTCCTTCCTTCCTTCCTTCCTTCTATGGTATAGTCTTTGGGATCCATTGACCCTTCTAGACTTTTTCTTGCTGAAGCTTGGCTTAACTTGAGAGGCTGGGCTCAAGGGATTACTTAAATTAACTTGCAATCGAACATGCCGTGAGGGAATATCCTTCATGCCTCCGACCATTTTTGATATTCGCATCTGCACACATTCAAGAAGTAATTTGCCCTTTTTTAAAAGCATGACCAGCAACGCCCATAGGTACCAAATTCAACGCTTTGCTTTACCATGGATTCATGTAATTTGATATGCCATAGCATAGCTTGTAAAAATCGTACCAGAAACTAAAAAAATCATTACTATGCAGCAAAAAAACAATCGTTTGTGGCTTGCAGGGGGCTTGTACTAGTTAAAGATGTGTAGTATCAGCAGGGTTATGCTTCTTTTAACAGGTAGTTAATTTTGAACAGTGCATTTATCAAAATAAAACAATAAAAACATGGTTTGCATGAATGCACTGAAGCAAATGCTGCGCCGTCAATAAGAACCGTCAGAACCTCGTAGACACTCCAGGACCCGCATGTTTGGGCTTTTGGGGAGAAAATTAAAGGAAATCTAGTCTTATTTGGAGGGGCCCTAAAGTTGTAGACAGTGAATTTTTAGTGGACTCAGGGGCGGATCCAGAGGGGGGGCGAGGGGGGCGATCGCCCCCCCTAGACGGGCTGTAATTTTTTGTTTTGTTTTACTGCATTTATGGAAGTCTGCATTAACGCATGTTCTAACTACTGTAACTAGACTAAAATCTTTTTACAAGTTCAAGTTTATTATTTTTCAACATTCACAAAATAAATAAAAAAAAAAGCCAGGAGCTTGAATTTTTCTTGTAAACAGTTGTCAGTCGATCAAGTACAGTTTTTACCATTATTGTAATATATGAAAACCACATTTTGTTAAATAAGAGACCGACAGGGACACTTAAAACGCGAAAAAAATCAGCCTTGTGGCCGACAAAAAGGACACTACCCCCACTCTTTTCGGTAAGAATCGCCCCCCCTAGAACGGAAGGCTGGATCCGCCCCTGAGTGGACTAAAAATAAAAGTGCATGTCAACTGGGATTCGAACCCATCTTCTTCAACTTCACATACTGATGGTTTCGATGGAATCAAAAAAATTTAACATTTTGATTGAAACAATTGGGTCATGTCTTCGCCATTCACTCTTCGTCAGATTCCTTGAAGATTTTTACTGTTAAAATAAACTTAAAAAATGGATAGTAGGCTATGTCTCCCAGCCCCGATACCGGATCTGTAATCGATTTCAGAAACAACTTTTAGCTTCGACCAAATTTCCAGTTTAAGCCGAATTCGCTATGAACCATTTGTCCAGCAAGAAAACTTAAGTTCAGATATGGATTCAGCGGACCTCCTTACCCCCTCAATGAATATCTTATTAACTTCTAAAACATACATGTTTTTACCGTAAATTCGAACCCCTCTCTGCCTCTAAAGATAGGACTAAAGGACCCATCTACGAACTTAACCTGTACTTTACCACTGAATCCTAATTGAACAATATCCTCGCTTGAAGAACATATTTCCTCGTTTGAACATTATGCATCAACCCCTTCGACCTTCGATTACACTAGATTTCTCAGACGTCCATAGATTAAACAAATGAATGTCGTCATTCCCGCGCAGAGCTATACTGGTTTGAGAATAAAGGGGTAGGGACTGCTATAGCCGAAAATTGGGCGACATATTTTGTGTTCGGTTTTCGCCGGATTCCGGGTGAACTACTTGTCCGGCGAGAAAATAACTTTCATATTCGGATTCAGCATGTCTCTTTACCCCTCAATCAACTGTCTCAATAGCTTTTAAAAAATATTTTGTTTGCCCCTTAATTTGAAACCAGTCCCACACCCTTAAATATAGGGCTACAGAGCCTATCTACGAACTCGACCTTTCCCTTGACCAAAACTATCCTTCCACAAAGTTTCATCAAAATATATCATCCCTTCGAGAGTTATCGTGCTTACAGACGAACGGACAGACAGACGTCCAGACAGAACTTTTGCGATGTCATAGGTGTATTGGGATCCCGAAAACCAGATAGATTTTAGTAATTTTTTTGTTGTTGTGGAAAAAGGAGTTGATGTTTAAGACGTTAACGAAAAAGTAATGTCACGGAGAGAAGGAGGAGCCGTAGCTCAAAAGTAAAACAGTAGGCCTACGGTATGCTAAAGTTGGAAAAGATGCTATGCAGGTTAATAAAAGGTTTTAAGCAACTTTATTTTCGGACATCTTCATTTATTTGACATCCTATTTAGTAGACGAAAAATGAAGGTAGGAATTCTAAGGAAGTGACAATATGCTGCTACTCGTGGTTAACCGTCATAAACCAATAGTCCAGCCAATACTCATCCCCTTTCATCTTAGCCATGCTTGAACCACCATGAAGAGTGCTAAAGAGTGGCTATTCAAATCAGTGACTGATTTATGGAATGAATGGTCTGTATTTGATAATAAAGGGAGGCCAAACTACCAATCTTGGTGTGCTACCAATCTTTTTATTAAAGCTGGTGCATTAATTTATGTTTTCCAGGGCTTCTGCATGAGCCAGCATTCATAATGACTGGCAGAAACAACTCGCATGTACCAACCCGTCCCATAACAACCAATGCAAATGTCGTAAAACTGGCGGTGAGTTTCGACAAGTCGCTACAAGATAAAGTCAAAGCTGTAACTGACATTGACCCGATCAAGAAATCCGAAGCCACCAGCGGAACCCTGATTGAATTTGATCAGCGGGAAAAGCTATCAACGATCATTGCAGATATTCTCGCTGTGTTTCACCTGACAGACGATGGGTACGAGCTGCAGTTTACTACAAGTGAACACAAGTATGTTACCGAGAAGAACAGAACTGAAGTTAAAAATGGTGACATTCTTCTTCTCACCATATCAGTTCAAAGATTAGTAAAAGATGTAATTGAAAAGCTCGGCCACAGTGGTGCTAACCGAGCTGAAGCCTTGAGAAGGCTCTTGGTGCACGCTAAGGACAGTGCAGTTTCGAAGGAGTTTGTGAACAATAACGGTCACCAAACTCTCTTTAGCCTTATTGAGACCACGAAGGTTATTGACAATTGGAGCCTAGCAACAGCTCTGCAGTGTATTTCTGAGATCATGGACCACAGCATTGTATCGTGGGACATTGCTGAAGTGCCTTTCATTGGACGGGTTGTTAACTTGGTGAACTCCAATACATCAGATGCGGCGGTATTGCAACATGCACTCAGCATCCTGGAAAGTATTCTGGGAAGCTCGAAAGCCGCCTACGTAGAGCGAGGAATCACTATTCCAAACCTTGCGAGCAAAGTCCAGTCAAAAACAAATGATATCAAGGTTCACTTGAACACCATATCCCTAATTAACGCCTTGTTTCATCGAGCAGATGAAAAACAGAGAAGAGCCATTGTACCAACGCTTTACACCAGAAACATTCGGAATTTGGTGGTGGTGAACATCATCAAAGATGGCACCAATATTGGTGTGGATATGTTACATCAGTTGTATGTTATGCAGACACTCTGCTTCAGTATTGTGGGGGATAGAAAGCATACGCCTTTTAACTCACAGGATCCAGACCTTCTCGAGAAAATCAAAGACTTGCGTGCCATTGCATTCGAAATGGATGATACGAATAGTGAAGTTGTTAAAAGGCCCAGTTTCGCCTGGGAATACCGAAAGCTAGGGTTTCAGAATGACGTGAACCCTGCGATGGAATTGCAAGAGCCACCAGGGGTGTTGGCTCTTGATTGTATGCACTATTTTGCGAGAGTTCATACAGACCGTTATCGGAAGTTTGTGTTCGAAAATTCGAAAGGTGGCGATCGCGATTGCCCATTCGGACCATCCAGCATTGAACTGACAAACCTTCTTTGTGATATTTTAAAAATTGGAGAACCCCCTCTTGAACAAGGGGGTTGTTTTTACCCCATGTTCCTGAGTAGCGACCAGCCCTTCTTTGAATTGTTCAGTATTTGCATTCAGAGTGTGAACAAAACTTGGAAGGAAATGCACGCGACCGTAGCCGACTCGAACAAAGTATTTCTAATTGTTCGAGAACAGATCGTTCGAACGCTGAAGCAAGATGTTCTGTCTTTTGATATTTTCAAGCAAAAGCTCTATGCCCTCTCCTACAATGATGTGAACAACCAGCTGCAACAGGAGAGGTTGTTGAAAGAGCAGTCGGGTTCCAACTCTAAGCAGATAATTGAGCTGAGGAAGATTTTGACGCCTGAGCTATTGGAGCTGGTACAGCAGCAAAGGTTGGGGTATTTGGTGAGAGGGACAAGATTCGCCAAGTATTCCAGGGGACAAGTGAGATATTCCTTATTTCCTGCTAAAAACACCCACCTCTTGTAGGCCTATTGTTCGCCTGATAAATAAAACGTTCGAAAACCTTAAAATACCTCATAAAGCCTATACATATCTACAGGGGCTGTTTGGAGGGGGGGGGGGGGGGGCTCACCACTCATGCTTCCGAGAATTGTACTGTCAGACGCATATTTTGAGCTTGTGAAAATGACAGTCGCATGTTTTTGGCCTGCCAGAATGACATAAAAGCATTTACCAAATTTCAATATCGCCCGCAAATGTCCTGTCTTCAGTCGTATGACTATGGCTAGATTTTCTAGTCGTACGTTTTCAGCTTGTTAGATTCACAATTGCGTGTTCTGAGTTCGTCGGAATAACATTCGTCTGTTTTACGCTTTCCGGAATAACACCAAATCTTGAGTTTCTTCTGCGAATTATCCGTTTCTTGCAGTAGGCTATGTTACGAACAGAGTTTCGTATATTACAGATAATCGTAAATTTTGAACAAATGAGAGCCGTATGTTTTGAGCTCTTCAGGAGGACATAGATGTAGTTACTAATCGTGATTTTTTTTTTCACCTTGTGCCGCCCAGTTTAAACACAACCGGTTTTCTGCCAAAACCTCTATATTAAAACACCTACCCCCGTGTAGGCCTGTTGCTCACCTGCCAAATAAAACGAACGAGAGTAGGCCTACCTTCAAAACACCTCATAAAACATATAAGTCGTCTCTTCAGAGGCGGTTCGAACGGGGGGGGGGGGGGGGGGTCACTCCCATGTTTCCGAGAATCGTACTCTCAGTCATATGTTTTGAGCTTGTCTGTATGACAGTCGTGTGCTTTGAGCTGGCAAGAATGATATAAAAACATCTACCGAACTTGAATTTCGCCCATGTCGTGATTTCCCCTGCAAATGACCCGTTTCTTGCAGTATTTTACGAACATAGTTTGTAGTCGTATATTAGAAACAATCGTATATTTTGAGCAAATGACACATATGTGTCAACAGCTAGGCGGTTCGAAGGGGGGAGGGGGCTCACCCCCATGATTCCGAGAATCGTACTCTCACTCTCAGT
The DNA here is from genome assembly GCA_023053575.1 of Branchinecta lynchi. Taxonomy (NCBI): domain Eukaryota; kingdom Metazoa; phylum Arthropoda; class Branchiopoda; order Anostraca; family Branchinectidae; genus Branchinecta; species Branchinecta lynchi. The sequence goes on from JAKZAP010000003.1 coordinate 27,415,159, forward strand.
TGTATGTTTTGAGCTTGTCTGTATGACAGTCGTATGTTTTGAGCTTGCCAAAAGACATAAAAGCATTTACCAAACTTTAATTTCGCCTGCAAATGACCTGTCTTTAGTCGTATGACTATGAAAAGATTTTCTAGTCGTACGTATTCAGCTTGTCCGTTTCACGATTGGATGTTCTGAGTTTGTGAAAATGACTGTGGTATGTTTTACGCTTTTCAGAATAAGACCAAATCGTGAATTTCTCATGCAAATTATCTGCTTCTTGCTGTATTTTACGAACAGAGTTTCTGGTCGTATTTTAGAGATAATCGTAAATTTTGAGCGAATGAGAGTCGTATGTTTCGAGCTCGTCAGGATGACATAAATGCAGTGACTAATCGTAGATAATTTCGTAAACCAGATTGGCCAGACATCACAAAAAATCAACGAAGAAGCCAACGAAAATGGGGTTTGTAAAGGCCAAAGAATATACTGAAATAAAAAGGCGAATATTTCGGGAGGGCAACCGGCAGACAGAAAATTTCGAGGGAAAATGCCAAAACGAGGATGAAGATCAACAACCAAGAAAACTAAAACAAAGCAGAAAACCAACAAGAAAATGAAGATTAAAACGAAATTGGAAGAATTGAAAGCCTAAAATAAAGACAGCGAGCCACTCACCACGCGAATAACAATTACGACTGTTCTCGCTCGGTACTAGCGCTAGTAGTAGGAGGCGGTTGTCCTCCCGAAATATTCGTCTTTTTGGGATCCCAAAACGTAAGTGGAGGGATACCTATGACATCGCAAAAGTTGTCCGTCTATCCGTCCGTCTGTAAGCACGATAACTCTCGAGGGAATGAGATATTTTGATGAAACTTGGTGTGAGGATTCGTTGGGTCGTCGGACCAGTCGAATTCGTAGATGGGCTTTGTAGCCCTACATTTAGGGGTGGGGGAGGGGGTTCAAATTAAGGGGCAAACAAAATATTTTGAAACAGCTAATGTGATAGTCGATTATGGGGTAAGAAGACATGCTGAACACGATGGTGAAAACCATTGTGTCATCGGACAAGTAGTTCGCCCGGAATCCGGCCAAAACCGGAAAGTTTGTTAAAAGTAAAAGTTTCATGTGAAGTTGTTTAGATGTTCGATTTAGGGGTAGGAAGACATGCTGAAGACGATGGTGAAAACCATTTTCTCGACGGACAAGTAGTTCGCCCGGAATCTGGCCCAAACCGGAAAGTTTTTTAAAATTAAAAGTTCTATTTGGAGTTGATTAGATGTTCGATTTAGGGCAAGAAGACATGCTGAAGACTTATGTGAAAACAATTTTCTACCCGGACATGTAGTTCGCCCGGAATCCGGCCAAAACCGAAAAATTGTTAGAATTTAAAGTTTTATTTCTAGTTGATTAGATAACCGATATAGGGGTAAGAACAGATGTTGAATCCATGTGTGACAATCATATTTTACCCGGACATATAGTTCGACCGGAATCCGGCTGGAGCCGGAAAATTTGTTATAAGTTAAATTTTTATTTGAAGTTGATTAGATGTTCATTATTGGGGAAACAAGATACCCTAAGTTCGTTTTTGAGCTTTCTTTTTTCGCCGGACAAGTATTTCTGGAGTTCGGCCGAATCCGGGAAATTGGCAGGAAGTTTTCGTCAAAACAGATATGACTTATAGAGGTAAACACACATGCTGCCCATTTCTGAACTTGATTTTCTCAGATGATTAGCTATTTGGCCTTATTTGTTTCTAAATTTTAATTGTAAAAATGTTCAAGGAGTCTGGCGATGACTGGATCTGGCTAAGACAAGACCCAGTTGTCTGGATCAGATATTGAATTTTTGGGATCCCATCGAAACCTTTGGTCTTGTTATTTCAGTAGCCTAAATATTCTTTGAGCCCAAGCTGACTTTTGAATAAATGTCAGTAGCCTATATTCGTTCGCCTGTACAAACCCCATTTTCGTTGGGTTTTTTCGTTGATTTTTTGTGTTACTAATCGTGATTTTTTTTTTCACCCAGGTATTGACCACAATCTGTTTTCTACCAAAAACCTCTATACTTTAGCAGAAATGTGTGAAATTGGGTCGATGACGTAGTAATTTAGCAGAAAACCAGCTGATTTTAAAGTTTCAACACTATCTGGTTTTTGTGCAAATCTCCTTATTGTAGCATAAAACAGGTTGATTTTTTTTTTAAATGACTTGTGTAAGCACTGTAATGACGGCCTGATGATTGCAACACCATTTTTGGTTATGAAAGTGAGAAAAAATCTACTTTGCGTCTATTTTATTGTGGATGGCCGCTACCTTTTTTGGGAAAGGATTGTCATGTAGCAACTTCTGGCAAAACCGATCTGTGATAGTTGAGCTTAGGCCTACATTGTCAGAAGTTTGTATAAAAGATGAGACAAGGATGCACAGTTTCGACAGATAACAACTTTGATCTGGTGTGATTTTGTAAACATCATGCATAACAAACATTGCCGAAGAAGTATCTGCTAAATTTTCCGATAATATGACGACAAACAAGAAAGTCAGCGTACAGTGTAAAAAATTTTGTGCGGTATGCTGGGATTAATCTTGTCTCATGTGAGATAAGATTATCTCTGATTCGGATTGATACTATCCCAGTAGAGATAAGATTAATCCCAGTAACAAATACTGCAGATAACTTTAATCCTTACTCAGAGAAACTTTTTATAGTGTATGCATAATGTTTCAATCCGTAACATTTGAAAAACATAGCAGCTAATACGTTATGTTATCTGTTGAAACTGCGCATCCGTGTGTTATCTGTTATGAAACTCTTTGCAGTAAAGTCAGTGTAAGGAAATCGGAGTGAAATCGATTTTCTTTTTATAGCGCCTGAAGGACAAGTTTTGGTTCATTCGCCTTAGTCCTAGTCACAAAGCCTTCCACTATGGGGACTGCGATGATAAGTCAGCGCCATCTCTCGACGAGCTGAAGCACAAAGTCCCAGTAATTGAAATCAAAGACGTGATAGTTGGAAAGGATTGCCCGCACATGAAGGACATCAAGTAAGGTTTATTACTGAACTATTATAACTGAAGCTTCTACCGCTTCAGTTATTTATTACAGGTTTGTTTCCTTCCCCGAAGTCGAACCAGAGGATTGACAGCCTGACGAGGACCCTTGCCAAGAAAGGCCGAAACATCGCTGATGAAGAACCATAGTTGACGTATTCGTTGTAAACATTCATTGAATAAATGTTTCAAATCAGCTTGGGCTCAAAGAATATTTATCAAGTAAGGATTTGGGTTTACCTTCCGTAAAACCGCTTTCTAGTTAAGTTTGTCCTGTCAGTCAAAACTTAAATACCGTTTTATTAGATATCTACAGTTGCGTTTTTAGTGGAGTGTTCCTTCGAACAAACCACTATTGCGAGCGCTGTAGCAGCTTTCTGTTTCCGGTTTTCACCGTATTTTGTGGAGCTCATAACTCGTGAATCAAGTTCAAATTTGGTACGCTAGTGTGTATTGGGGTTTAGTTGTGCCTTTTCGGGGGTCCCACCCCCCACCACAACCCGGTTCAGGGGTACATGAGCCCAGATTGCCCAGTGAATAAAGTTCATACCTTGACCAGAACTGGACATCGGACGATGAAACTCCTGGTACGTGTAGATCCTAGGGCTGGGAAATTGCTTTTAAAGTTGCACTTCCCCCACCCACCCCGTCCGTGGGCAACTGGGCCCAGATTGCCCAGGAGTAAAGTTCGTTACCCTCGCCAGGAATCAACAGGTATCAAGTTGAAACTTGGCTGGATTGTGAGCATTCGGGTCTCTTTTTACTTGCTGCAGGTTCCGAACCCCACCCCCACTTGGTTCAGGGGCAATTGGGCCCAGATTGCCCATTTTTTTTGTCTTTAATTTTACAGTAACTGGAGATAAGGCGATGAAATTCCTTCGTGCTTTTGGATCATACGGACCGGGTAGAGTTGAACCACCCCCACCCTCCCCGTTCATGGGCAAGTGGGCCCAAAATTGCCCATGAAAAAAGTTTTTGACCCATGACTGGAATCAAACTCTAAGCTGGTATACTTGAGGAAAAAAAGGTGTAATTACGCATTTTGATGGGTCCCGACCCCCCCCCCCCCCCCTCCTCCCGTTCATGGGCAGCTGGGCCCAGATTTCCCATGAGCTTATTTCGTCTATGACAGGTCTCAAGTCAAGCTCTTGTATATTTGGGGAGATATATCTATGGATGAGGATTTGGTGTAACATCAACAAATAAGATGACGCGACGTACTTTAATCTTTAATGAACAGTTGGAAACTAGACTGTTTTGTCATATGATCGAGCCATTCTTAATGAATTGTGACAAAGGGGACATTAGTCTGCTACGAATTGGTTTATTGCACTTGTTATTACCTTGCTAATGGACAAGAGGTTTAAAGTGTGGGACTGGCAGGCAGACCAATCAGTTTTCGAACAAATGCTATTCGTGCAAGATCTTCAACATTTCTTTGGATTTATACTGGTGGTTTGTTTACATTTAAAGATTTTAAAGGGGGTGATTACAAGGTTATTTCAATACTTCTTTGCTTATTGTGGAAGAGAAACGTCTTGGTTCTAAAGCTGTTTGTATTATAAATGTGATAAACATTTTACTTTTACACTCCACGTCTGAGCGCTTGCGCACTTGTTACGGATACCATGGTACCTGATCCTTCTGCAACTTTTCAACCGCAGTAGCTACCTTGCGAGGGAGCTTTTTCGCCACCTTTTCGTTTTATTTCCTCTGTCAGACAAGACGCGTTTTCGGTTAATTCACTTTATTTGAAAAACCTGCGACGGACAGACCAATTATTATTTTTTGTTCTGATAAAATAAACATGTATGTCAGTCGACGAGCCAAAATGAACAAACACAAACGTACAATATATATACAGTTGAAAACTATTTTGCCTATGCTTGTTATGCACAACATTTCATGCATAACGTTTTTAAAATCACAACGGATTACATCTCAAGTGTTGTCTGTTGGAACTGCGCTTCCGTGTGTTGTCTGTTACGAAGCTTTTGGCAGTGCAGAGACAAGGCGGTGTTGCCTATTCATGTCGTCAGTACTCCTGGTCTGGAAGTCGACACTGGCTAGTGTCCAGGTCAGGTAGGTTCAGGCTGGGTCTACCCTTCCCTCGAAAATTGGGGGCTAAGAACAGGCCTGGACAGGATACACTAGGCAGTTTACAGATCCGTTTTCTGCATTTTTTGGTTCTTCGGCAATGCTTTAAGTTGTCAGAAAATCCTTCTAACCAGTAACCACCATTGGAAGGGTTTTATCTTCTAGTTCTGCTTTATTCTTTCTTTTTATTTTTTTGGTTGATTATTAGGTTAATTGGTTAGAAGTTAGTTTCTATTTTTTGTTGTATGGTGTTATGTCTTTCCGTGTATTACTTTTTCCTTTTTTTATATTTATACTCCGTCTTTCTCTTTGTGAGTATATGATCGGCCATAAATAAATTACTATCATTATTATTAGAGTCGGGGCCACCTTTTCGGTAATTTAGCAAAAAATAATTTTTAAGGTACTTTGACTTTAAAAAATAGACAAACAGACTAAGAAACGAACACATAGGCGAACTATACTTTTAAGTTCCAACTAAACTTTTTGACACATTATAATGACCAATCCGGTCCCATGAAGGGGCTCTTACACACAAGTCTCATATCAGTTTCAACAAACAACACTTGGGATATAATGTATTGTGATTTTGAAACCATTATGCATTAGATGTTATGCATAATAAGCATTGCCATGAATTGCCGAAAAAACACCGAAAAAGCATCTGATGATTTTTGGGACCCTTAACGGAATTTGAGGGATATTTATGACATCGCAAAAGTCGTTGTTCCGTCTTTCCGTCTGTCTGTGAGCACGATAACTCTCAAAGGGAATAGGATATTTTGATCTCATTGTGGGGTTCGAATTAAGGGGAAAACAAAATATTTTTAACAGCTAATTAGATAGTCGATTAAGAGGTAAGAAGACATGCTGAACACGAATATAGCAAGACTAAAGGTTTCGATGGTATCCCAAAAAATTTAATATTTGCTCCCGACAATTCGGTCTTGTAGATATTCGGTCTTCAACAGACTTCTTAAGCATTGTTACTTTTAATATTTAAAAACAGGTGAAGGCCAATGGCAATAATCGGAGAAGACCAAGTTCGTATTTGACAGTGCAAACCGGATACGCCAGCTGAATTTCAACAAGTTCAGATATATTCAGATATCCGTTTTTTCCAATCAATCAATCAAGTTTAATCCGAATAGCTAAAAGCTAGAAAAGGAAATTTTGCGCTGTCAAATATTCAAATATGGATTCAGCATATGATTTACCTATAGCCTAGGTCGTATCTCCTTCCTTCCTTACTTCTGCCCAACTTCAGGTTTCTGCCGGATTCCGGACAAACTACTTGTCTGGCAAAAAACTAAATCTCTAAAATGAATTCAGCATGTCTCCTTACCCCTACATCCAACCTCTAATCGACTTCAGGTTAATCTTTTACTTTTAACAAATTTTCCGATTTCAGCCGGATTCCGAGCGATATTCCGATATTCTTTTTTTTTTGTTCAACTCTGAGAGATTACCAGATTGTGCCATCAGTTCAGAAAAATATTCTTCACGGATCGGAACATACCATTTTGAAAACCTTGATGGGTTGACAAATGCAGCATTTAACCGTCTCGCAACACTTTGTCGGCGAAGCCGAACAAAGGTTGCTGCAACACTTCACGTTGCCCTTGAGTGATAAATACAAAATTTTACAGAATCAAAAAAGTGTCATTTTCCCACGGGGCCGAAAGTGCTGCCATCTATTGTTTCTGTTTGTGATTTCAGCTGAGTTTATCATTCCATTTCTTACACTTGGGAGTGAGGAAGATACATGAAATCAGATGGTCCTCTTAAACTTTAAAAGTTCTCTCACCGCTGAAGAAATTAGAGCAGTGGTGAAATTAGAAAGTTGGCCTAGGGAAAAAAGTCAACTTTTGAAATAATACAGATATAATTTTGTATTCAACGGCATTCGGTAGACCTCGATGAGCTGACCAAAGTATATGCCATCTGTTTCTTGGTAAAAAAATTCCTTCATGAGACACAACAGTTTGAAAGTTTGGAGGGGTTGACAACTTCAGTAGTGAGGTACACACTGAAACCAAAAGCCAATCCCAATCGTCAGACATGTAAGGTACTTGTAAGCAACAGTGGCTGTTAGACCATAATATCTTCGGCGATGAGGTGTTAGCAATCTTGGTAGTTGGTGAACCTATTTATCCTATTATTTCTTTCCTGTGTATTTGATTGTGAGAACAATTGGTTACCATGTCTATCAAGGGGAGATGGACTAGTAAGTATGAATCGGTTGCTAGAAGGGGTTCATGAGGGGCTAGAAACTTGTGAAAATTGGTGCACATTTTTTGTATCTCTATAAATCTTAGGGTAAGAAAATTAGTCTCCTTATGGTCTATCATTGTAACATGGAGTTAGGTCTTTGAGGGATTGACAACTTTAGTGGTAGCGTACAAACTCAGTCAACGAATAGACTGAACCCAATTGTGAGACATGTCAGGGACTTGTAACTCTTGTAAGTAACAATTCGCTGTTATAATTGGCAGAGTGGCATCTATGGTATTTTGATCCTGAAAAGTTATGGATAGCTTTATAATACCAACTAGATTATGTAAGATAGTGTTCCAAGTTTTCACCAGTCAGGATGTCGACGATTGAAAAGGATAAAGTTCAACTGGCTGCAAAATCAATTTAGTTCCTACTTCCGATATTCTGTTTGTTTTTTTGTTTTTTGTTTTTTTTTTAAGTAAAAATCGACTGTTAGACCATAATCATTTTCGGCGATGAGGGGCTTGTTACTTTTGCTAGTTGTTGTACCTATTAATGTCTATCACGAGGAGATGGACTTAGAAGTAGGAATCGGTTGCTAGGAGGGGTTCATAAGGGGCTAGAAACTAGTGCAAATTGGTGCACATTTTGTTTGATCTCTTTAAATCTGAGGGTAAGAAAATGAGTCTCCATGGTCTATCACTGTAACTTAGAATTAAGTCTTTGAGGTGTTGACAACTTTAGTGGTGATGTAATCACTCAAACAAAGAATAGGCGGAACCCAACTGTGAGACAAGTCAGGGACTTGTAACGACAGTCAGCGATTACACTATAATCTTGTTCGGCGATGAGGGCTTCCGACTTTTCCTAGTATGTGTACTTATTTTGTTTCTGGTGTTTTTTATGACAAGAAAAGTTTGGTTCATGTCGTCGTTCAAGAATCGGTTGCTAAAGCATTGCCATTTTCATGAGATGCTAGAATGGCCTATGGCGATGGTCTTTCACTGTTACCTAGAATTAAGTGTTAACACAACGGACACAAATGATAATGTGAAACAACGACATATTACGCAATAATTATTAGAGGTATTTTGAACTAAAAAGCTATTGATAGCTCTACAATGCCAACTAGGTTATATAAGATAATGTTCCAAGTTTCCAGAAGTCACGATGTCTACGATTGAAAAGGATAAAGATCAACTGGCTGCAAAGTCAATTTAGTCCCTACTTCCGATATTCTGTTCTTTTTTTTTCAACGCTGAGGGATAACCATGTGATTACAGATTGTGTCATCAGTTCAGAAAAATATCATGGATTGGAACATACCGTTTTGAAAACCTCGATGGGTTGACAAATGTAGCATTTAACCATTCGCGAAGAAACAAAACCAAAGTGTTGCTCTCGCAACACTTTAGTCGGCGAAGCCGAACAAAGGTTGCTGCAACACTTCACGTTGACCAGGCAACGTAGGTCTAGTTTTTTTTGTATTCATTTTTATTTGTTGAAATTTAGTGATTATGGGACCTGGAAGTGAATTTTGACGATGAAACGGTAAGTAAAACAAGACCTAAGGTTTCGATGGGATCCCAAACATCTAATATTTGATCCAGACAACTGGGTCTTGTCTTCGCCAGGCTAATCATTAGATAAAACCAAGTTCAGATATACCTCTATAAGCCATATCAATTTTGACGATACTGATCAAAACTTCCTGCTTTACTTCTGCCAAATTTCCGGTTTCGGCCGGATTCTGAGCGAACTACTTGTCAAGCAAGAAAAGAAAATTCAGAATCGAATTTAGTGTACGGTATCTCCTGATTAGTAAAGCACATCTAATCAATTTCAAGTGAAACTTCAGCTTCTAAACAATAACGGTTACAACCAGATTCTAGATGAATTATATGTCCGGTTAAAAAATGATTGTCATCTACAAACTCGGCGTCTCTTCTTACCCCTAAATCTGTAATCTAATCAACTTCAAATAAAACTTATTACTTAAATTAGTTGTCCGTGAAGAAAATGCTTTTCACGTAAGTGTTCAGCTTGTCTTCTTACCCCTAAATTGAACATTTAATCAACTTCAAATGAAACTTTTACTTTTAACCAACTTTCCGGTTTTTGCCGGATTCCAGGCGAACTACTTGTCGGACGAGAAAATGGTTGGCATATTCGTGGTCAGTATGTCTTCTTACCCTATAATCTACTATCACATTAGCTGTTTAAAAATATTTTGTTTGACCCTTAATTTGAACACCCTCCCCCACCCCTAACATCTACGAACTTGGACCTTACCCTGGACCCAAAGAGTCCTCACACCAAGTTCATCAAAATATCTCATTCCCTTCGAGAGTTATCGTGCTAACAGACGGACAGACGGACAACTTTTACGATGTCATAGGTATCCCTCCACTTACGTTTTGGGATCCCAAAACCAACAAAAACCTTCAAGTAGTCTTTTTGGGACCCCAAAACGTAAGTGGAGCGAATACCAATTCGCAAAAGTTTTCCGTCTGTCCGTCCGTGTGTCAGCACGACAACTCTCGAAGGGAATGAGATATTTTTTATGGAACTTGGTGTAAGGATCCACTGAGTCAAGGGAAAAGTCGAATTCGTAGACGTACTCCATAGCTCTGTATATTTAGGGGTGGGGGAGGGGTTTCAAATTAAGGGGCGAGATTAAAAAAGCTAATAAAGCTAAAAGCTAATGATATAGTTGATTTAGGAGTAAGGAGACATGTTGAATCCGAATATGGAAATTATTTTCTCGCCAGACAAGTAGTTCACTCGGAATCCGGCAAAAACCGGAAAACTTGTAAAAAATAAAAGTTTAATCTGAAGTTGATCAGAGGTTAGATTTAAGGATAGAGAAACATGCTGGACCCGAATATGAAAATATTTTCTCGTCAGACATCGCCCGGAATCCGGCCACCGGAAATTTTTTTAAAGCAGGTTTTATTTGAATTTCATTAGGTGATCGATTTACGGGTAAGAAGACATGCTGAATTCGTTTAGGACAATCATTTTCTACCCGGACACATAGTTCACCACAAATCCGGCTGAAATCGGAATATTTGTTAAAAGGTGAAGTTTTATCTGAAGTTGATTAGAGGTTCTACATAGGGGTAAGGAGATACGCTAAATCCGTTTCTGAACTTCGGTTTTTGCAAGACAAGTAGTTCAGCCGGAATCCGGCCCAAACCGGAAATTTGGCAGAAATAAGGCAGGAACTATAGGGGTAAACACACATGCTGAATCCATATTTGAATCTGTTTCTAAATTCGATTAGTAAAGTGTTCAAGGAGTCTGGCGAAAACCGGATTTCTACAAGACCCAATTGTCTGGATCAATTGTTAAGTTGTTGGGATCCCATCGAAACCTTCGGTCTTGTTTGTTTCATTTTAATACAGAAGGACCCGTTTATTTGCTTATTATTTGGTAGTCACCCCTACGTAACAGGCCATGGAGCTTTGTAGGGGTCGACTAGGGGCGTCACATATGGGGGGAGGGTGGGACGCGTTGGGGAGCGCTGCAGTTTTTCGTAAAAAATAGCAGATTCTTTTTCTCGGAAACAGTGTGTTTTTCGTACGAACAGTCGGTTTTTCGTTAAAAATCGTCAATTTTTCCTTCAAAGTCTTTTTTCCTGAAATCAGTAGATTTTTCGTCAAAACGGTCGTTTTTTTTTCTTAAAAACATTCTTTTTATGCAAATATAGTCGGTAAAAACCAGCCAACTAAACTGAACACTTGGGATGCAATCTGTTGTGATTTTGAGAACGTTATGCACTAAATGTTGTTCATAATAAGCATGACCAGGAAGAGCACAAAAACTGTCGAAAACTGCGGAATTTTCAGATATCATGACGACAATAAAAACAAGACAAAAGGTTTCGATGGGATCCCAATTTAATATTTGATCCAGAAAACTGGGTTTTGTCTTCGCCAGACTCCTCGAACATTCTTACTATTAAAATTTAGAAACAGATTAACCCAAATAGCTAATCATCTGAGAAAACCTAGTTCAGCAGGTATGGATTCAGCATGTGTGTATAACCTATAAGTCATATCTATTCTGACGAAACTGATCGCAACTTCCTGCCTTACTTCTGCCAAATTTCGGCACTACTAGTCAGACAAAAAAAAGTAAAGCTCAAAACGAATTCAGCGTATCTCCTTACAGCTATATCCAACATCTTTACAGCTATATCCAACATCTAATCAACTTCAAATAGCTAAACATCTGAGAAAAAGCAAGTTCAGGTATTGATTCAGCATGTGTGTTTACCCCTGTAGCCCCTGTAGCCATTATTCTGATGAAACTGATCATAACTTCCTGCCCTACTTCTGCCAAATTTCTGGTTTCGGCTGAATTCAGGAACTACTAGTGCGGCGAAGAATAAAGCCATAAATGAATTTAGCGTATCGCGTTACCACTATATGGAACATCTATTCAACTTCAAATAAAACTTCCGACTTATAACAAAGTTTCCGGTTTCAGCCAGATTCCGGGCGAACTATATGTCCGGGTGAAAAATTACTGTCATATGCGGATTCAGCATCTCTTCCTATCCCTAAATTGGACATCTAATCAGCTGTAAATAAAACTTTTGCTTTTACCAAATTTTCCGGTTCTGGCCGGATTCCGTTCTACTTGTCAGGGTAGAAAATGATTTTCACACAAGTGTTCAGCATGTCTTATTACCCGTAAATCGAACATCTAATCGACTTCAAATAAAACTTTTACTTTTGACAATCTTTCTGGTTTGGGCCTGATCCCGGGCGAACTACTTGTCCGGCGAGAAAATGGTTTTTGGGATCCCAAAACGTAAGTGGAGGGATACCTACGACATCGCAAAAGTTGTCCGTCTATCCGCACGAGAACTCTCGAAGGGATTCAGATATTTTGATGAAACTTGGTGGGAGGATCCTTTGGGTCAAAGTACAGGTCAAGTTCCTGATGGGTTTCGGATTAAGGGTCAAAACAAATATTTTTTAAAGCTGTTGAGATAGTTGATGTCAGGAGACATGCTGAATTCGAATATGAAATTTATTTTCTCGCCGGACAAATAGTTCACCCGGAATCCGGCCAAAACCGAAAAATTTGTGAAAAGTAAAAGTTTAATATGAAGTTGATTAGAGGTTTGATTTAGGTCCAAATATGAAATCTAGTTTCTCGCCGGACAATTAGTTCGGCCGGAATCCGGCCGAAACCGGAGAAATTGTTAAAAGTAAAAGTTTTATTGAAATTTGATAAGATATTCGATTTGCGGGTAAGAAGACATGCTAAACTCGCATATGACAATCATTTTCTCACCGGACCATACTATACTAGTTTCTAGTTTCTAGCCCCTTATGAACTCCTTCTAGCAACTGATTCCTACTTACAAGTCCATCTCCCCGTGATAGACATAGTATCAAATTGTTTTCGGTTCAAATACACCAGAAACAAAGAATAGGATTAATAGGCACACCAACTAGCAAAAATCACAAGCCCGTCATCGCCGAAAATGATTATGGTCTAGCAGTCGACTTTTGCTTACAAGTAAAAAAAATATCGGGAGTAGGGACTAAATTGATTTTGCAGCCAGTTGAACTTTATCCTTTTCAATCGCCGGCATCATGACTGGTGAAAACTTGGAACATTATCTAACATATTCTAGTTGGTATTATAAAGTTATCCGCAGCTTTTCAGGATGAAAATACCATAGATGCCACTCTGCTAATTATTTCGAAACTATGTCGTCGTTTTACATTATCATTTGCGTTAACAAGCTCGGAAACCTCTCACCGCCGAAGTTGCTTATGGTGTAACAGCCAAGTTATAAGTCCCTGATATGTCTCACAATTGGGTTCCGCCTATTTTGAGTTTGTACCTTACCACTAAAGTTGTCAACCCCTCAAAGATTTAACTCCATGTTACAGTGATAGACCAAGAAGACTAATTTTCTGACCCTCTGATTTATAGAGATAAAAAAATGTGCACCAATTTTTACAAGTTTCTAGCCCCTCATGAACCCTTCTAGCAACCGATTCATACTTACAAGTCGATCTCTCCTTGATAGACATGGTACAAAATTTTCTCACGATCAAATACACAGGAAAGAAATAATAGGATTACTAGGTACACCAACTAGCAACATTGCTAACCCCTCATCGCCGAAGATGATTATGGTGTAACAGCCTTACAAGTACCCTACATGTCTCACGATTGCTATCTGCCTATTTTTGGTTTCAGTGTGTACCTCACTACTGAAGTTGTCAACCCCTGCAAACTTTCAAATTGTTGTATCTCATGAAGGAATTTTTGTACCAAAAAACAGATGGGGTATACTTTGATCAGCTCATCGAGGTCTACCGAAGGCCGTTGAAAAAAAAAAATTCTATCTATATTAGTTCAAAAGTTGACTTTTTTGCTGTAGGCCAACTTTCTAATTTCACCACTTAGAAAGGAGCAAAAGGAGCTTTGTTGCTTCTTGGCTAAAAAAAATATCTCTCGGAAGTCATCGATAAGAGGGAATTTGGTAACATCCCGAAGTGTTCAACTGTTCACTATCTCGTTAGTTTACTTGATTTTATTTTAAAAAATTTAGATGAACCCGGGAAATGGATAAATCTAATTGCAATAGATTTTAAAAAAGCTTTCGATCTTGTAGATCACAAGATTTTGCTGGAAAAAATGGCTGAGAAAAATATTCCTGAATATCTTATTAATATCGTAAAAAGCTTTCTAACAAACAGAGAACAAATCGTAAAATATAAAAATAATTTTTCTTCTTCTTTACCGGTTTTTTGCGGTGTCCCGCAAGGAACAGTGATTGGTCCTTTATGCTTCCTCCTCATGATCAGTGAAATAGCTGTCGGGCTGGAAGAAAGATGGAAGTATGTAGATGATCTTTCCCTAGCAGAGGTAGTATTTGGAGCGTGTAAAATTCAAACTTTCAGTATATTGAACAAGTTACCTCTGAAGCAGCAAAATTAAATATGGTGGTAAATAAAGATAAATCTTCAGTAATGACATTTTCATTTCTCAAGAAAAGCCTACCTGAATTCGAACCACCTATAGACCCAAACCTCCTCAGTAACAGCACTACCCTGCTTGGGGTAGTGATCTCTTCTGATCTAACTTGGCATGAAAACACAAGATTGATTGTAAAAAAGGCAAATGGTGCTATCCAAATGCTGAAGACTCTAAAGAAATTCCGGGTTCCTAAGGATAAAGTAAAATTAATTTTCTGCATGTTCATCCGCCCACTAGTAGAATATGCATGTCCTGTTTGGCATTTCGCTCTTACAAAAGAAGAAAGTGATAAAATTGAACGGGTTCAGAAGAGGTCTGTACAAATCATCTACGGAGGTTCCCCACTGCCTTACTCTTTTTATCTAAAAGAATACAAACTTAACCCCCTTTTTGTCCGTCGAGAGAAACTGTGCCTAAAATTTGGCTCAACCCTCCTCCTCCACCCCATCTACAAGAACTTCCTCCCGCCTCCCTTTGTCCCCCTCAGATCCCGACTCCCCAGAGAGGCGGCTGCGAAAGTTCCAAAACTGACACCGGTTTACTCCAGGTCACAGCGTTATTCTCGAAGCTTTGTGCCGAGTTTTGTTCGTACTTTTAATAATTCGTAACTTGTGCGTTTTATCCTATTCTTTTTGTTTTTCTCGTTGACAAATCTTTCTTGTATTAACTGTTTGACTAAAAGATACCATATTTGGGCTATGCCTATGAGAGACTGTATCTTGTTTACATTAAATGATTTGATTTGATTTGAAAAGATAAACTCTAATTTCTTCAGCGCTGAGACAACTTTTAAAGTTTAAGAGGCCCATCTGATTTCATTTATCTTCCTCACGCCTAAGTGTAAGAAATGGAATGATAAACTCAGCTGAAATCACGAACAGAAACGGGTAGAAACAATACATGACAGCACTTTCGGACCCGTGGGAAAATGACACTTTTTTTTATTCTGTAAATTTTTCTATTTATCACTCAAAGAAGATGCACATATTTCGCACTTATAGATTTAGTCCATCTTCAGTTTAAAACTGGTGCTTGTCTGCTTGCCTGCTAGAACGGAGCTTTCCACTCGAAAGCAGAAACATGGTTTGATGAAACGAAAGCTTGGCTGCATAACTTCAGATAATCCTCTCTGACATAGGCTATACAGCCCCACTTTAGTTCGCACACTGTAGGCTGTGGCTCGGGCTGTGGCTCAATTACAAGCAAAAAACATCCTTTTATGCCCCAGGCAAGAGTTCTACGGAGCTTTCCAAAATATAATGTCATATTCATCAATCCGGCCTAAGGTCCACACTTTCCGTACGCACAGGTTAGACCCTTACCAGTTTCTCAGGATAAGCGCAAATCGGGGTACTAGAAAAAAAAAAAAAAAAAAAAAACACGACAAAACCAAAGTGTTGCTCTCGCAACACAATAATCAAGTCCAGCATCCAGGGATGTCTCCCTACCTCATTATTGATCTTACGTTTACATATAATATTTAAATTAACCAATTCAAAATATGTATTATTTATTCCCGGATGACTTACCCATTAAGTTTATCAACCAACAATATTTTTAGCTAGGTCTTAAAGGGGTATCTGTTATTAAACTTTGGACAGTGTAGGCAGCTCCCTATAGTTTGCGTAGACGGAAGTTCGTCTCTTTTATTTCCGCAGTAGCTTACAAGAGTCGTAAAATAACACTAGGGAGTAGCGGCAAGACTTGAGAAAAGTGACGCATACTCGAATAGCAGCGACACTAGCATCACTAGCGATAGAGATCGTCCCTGCTGAAACGCATTCAGTCGTTCATCAGCGCTGGCTCCGATAACTGCATATTCTGAACACAGCAAAAAAGTACCGCATCTTAGATTTATTAGACATTTCGAAACCGCAAGTTTGTCTCACTTTAAAATCTGCAAGCGTGGTGGGCGGCGCTACGAGTTTGGCCCCTTTGCGAAGAATGGGGAGCTTATGTCTTGGCGCTACTCCCCGGCTGAACTGCGTCGTTGTCAACTAATGTAGTGTTAGCAGTAGGTACACGCCTTATCGAATTCTCGAATTGAAATGTTCAAGTGGTTCACCTATTTAACCGGCTTAAAAACATACGGAACTAATAAAGACAGGTAAGGAGGGGGGGGGGGGGGCTGTTCCACACACGATTTGTAGAATCTAAATCCAAATCTTCTGCTTCTTACTAGAAATGCAGTTTCTCCTCTGGTGATCCGCCAGAGAAGAAACCTTTGATATTTGTAGTGTGACCACCCGTTTGCGGCATCAAACTCAGCATGCTATTATAGATGTCAAAAGTGAATTTCGAATGTTCACAGAATTGAAATATTCGGAGGCCTCTCGAAAATTGGAGAAACTTGAAATATTTCGCAAAATTGAAAAATAGAGAAAAATGCTATGCGCGGGTTTTCCTCCTTGAAAACAATGGTATATTCCTGCCATGGCAACCCAAACCCAGTACAGTGTAGGAAGTTCCACGATAAGGATTTTATTTAAGTGTCTGTGAGTTTGACTGATGTGTTGTTGTTTAAAGTTTCATACATATGCTTACATCACTCTTCAGTTTCGAAGGAATTAAATAACTAATAGTAAAAATAAAATAAAAGACAACACACTATCTGTTGACGTTACATAAAAAATGTCCCTCTTGATCCTTTAAAGTTTAATTGAAAAGCCAACTTATTTTTGTGTCGTTGAGAGAGAGAGAGAGAGACAGTTTAATGAACGGATAATAATACAAAGTACATGAGGGCCACCCCCGAAAGCACTCCTGTCCAAAGGGGTGGCCGTATCTGAACTAAAAACACTATATCCAGTTAACATCCAAGTCGCAACATAAACTAACCAAACTTAATACAGAGAAGACAAACCAACAACCAAAAAAGGAAACAACCGGGTAAACTAAAAACTAAAAATCATATTTATTCAGCAGACATTCTTTCAATTGTATTTTAAACTCAGCGATATCAGTATTTGTCTTTAGATCTGGAGCCAGTGCGTTCCAAGCTTGAGTTCCTCGATAGTGAGTAGAATACTTAGAACGGGAAGTAACAACAAGAGGGATGACAACGTTACTAGAAGATCTAGTATAGTGGTGATGGGTGGAAGAAACTAAATTCACCATCCCTGCAAAACAAGCAAGCGCTTGGTTCTTCATCAAACGGAAGAAACAAGACCAAAGGTTTCGATGGGATCCCAAAAATTCAATATCTGATCCAGACAACTGGGTCTTGTCTTAGCCAGATCCAGTCTTCGCCAGACTCCTTGAACATTTTTACAATTAAAATTCAGAAACAGATTAAGGCCAAATAGCTAATCAACTGAGAAAACCAAGTTCAGATTTGGATTCAGCGTGTGTGTTTACCCCTATAAGTCATATCTGTTTTGACGAAAACTTCCTGCCACTTCTGCCAATTTACCGGTTCCGGCCGAACTCCAGAACTACTTGTCCGGCGAAAAAAGAAAGCTCAAAGACGAAATCAGGGTATCTTCTTTCCCCAGTAATGAACATCTAATCAACTTCAAATAGAAATTTAGCTTATAACAAGTTTTCCGATTCCAGCCGGATTCCGGTCGAACTATATGTCCAGGTAAAATACGATTGTCACACAGGGACTCAGCATCTCTTCTTACCCCTAAACCGCTTATCTAATCAACTAGAAATAAAGCTTTGACTTCCAACAGTTTTCCGGTTTTGGCCGGATTCCGGACGAACTACATGTCCGGGTAGAAACTTGTTTTCACATAAGTGTTCAGCATGTCTTCTTGCCCTAAATGGAACATCTAATCAACTCAAAATAAAACTTTTAATTTTGACAAACTTTCCGGTTTGGGCCGGATTCCGGTCGAAATACTTGTCCGTCGAGAAAATAGTTTTAACCATCGTCTTCAGCATGTCTCCCTACCTCTAAATCGAACATTTAATCAACTTCAAATAAAACTTTTACTTTCAACAAACTTTCCGGTTTGGGCCGGATTCCGGGCGAAATACTTGTCCATCGAGAAAATAGTTTTCACCATCGTCTTCAGCATGTCTTCCTACACCTAAATCGAACATCTAATCAATTTCAAATAAAACTTTTACTTTCAACAAACTTTCCGGTTTGGGCCGGATTCCGGGCGAAATACTTGTCCGTCGAGAAAATAATTTTCACCATCGTCTTCAGCATGTCTTCCTACCCCTAAATCGAACATCTAATCAACTTCAAATAAAACTTTTACTTTCAACAAACTTTCCGGTTTTGGCCGGATTCCGGGCGAACTACTTGTCCGATGACAAAATGGTTTTCACCATCATGTTCAGCATGTCTTCTTACCCCATAATCGACTATCACATTAGCTGTTTCAAAATATTTTGTTTGTCCCTTAATTTGAATCCCCTCCCCCACCCCTAAATGTAGAGCTACAAAGCCCATCTACGAACTTGACTGGTCCGACGACCCAACGAACCCTCACACCAAGTTTCATCAAAATATCTCATTCCCTTCGAGAGTTATCGTGCTTACAGACGGACGGACAGACGGACGGACGGACGGACGGACAGACGGACAACTTTTGCGATGTCATAGGTATCCCTCCACTTACGTTTTGGGATCCCAAAAAAACAGTACAATATAAGAGTCTCTTAACCCCGCAGCAGGTAGGATTTTGAGACTAATTAAATACACTGTATTACTTGGATTCTGCCAAGGGATTTTTTTTATTTTCCACTGTCTGCTCCAGTTATGACGTTCAGAATATCTGCGGCAGTCCCCACAACGTAAATTCTACTATGACGCGGGAAATTTTAATCTGAACACAAATGCGGCTTTTCAGTGGGCAGTGGCGAGCTTGGTGAAGACTGCGTAGTGCCTGAACAAAAGAACTTAAATCTTTCTCGTCAGGCATACAACACAGATACAAGCGCAAAGGTACCACAAATCAGACGTAAATTCCACTGTTTGAAAATTGATTATTCGTGAATAGCGCAACAACCAAGTAACGCATTTTCAGCGGGTCTTCCAGCCAATTTAAGTAAATAAGTGATGGGTATCTAGATTTTCCTAGCTCAGCCCCTTTCGGTTAAACTTTAAATATTTGCTTGTAAAACATAACATTAACATTATAAAAGTCACTTCGGAAATATTCTGTAACACCTGTAAATAATATTCAAAAGTTGCGTTTTTGCAGATACCATGGCACCTGATACAACGGTCTAAAGTCGTTTTCACACTTCGTGGTATCTGATACTACGGTCGAAAGGTGTTTTTGCAGCTACCGTGGTATCTGTACAGTTACCATGGTAATTGATACTGACACCACGGTCCCGACCGTGGTAACTGATTGTTGTATCGAAAAATTCATTTCGCTTTTATCAGCAGCAACACAGAAGCCTGAGTGTTTGTCAAATTGGTGGGAAGGAAGATTGGCACTTGAGATGTGACTGGATAGCCTATTTGTATTTCTTTCGGGGTGACTTCTTAACGCACAAATTCGGCAAATGTCGTTTTTGGGATCCCAAAACGTAAATGAATGATCATAAAAGTTGTCCGTCTGTTAGCACGATAACTCTTGAAGGGAATGAGATATTTTGATGAAACTTAGAGTAGGGACTTTTTGGGTCAAGAGTAAGCGCAAGTTCGTAGATGGGCTCTGTAGGCCTACATTTAGGGGTGTGGGAGGGGGGCGGGCAAATTAAGGGGCAAACAAATTATTTTTAAACTGCTAATGTGATAGTCGATTATGGGGTAAAAAGACATACTGACCCGGAATCCGGCAAAAATCGGAAAGTTGGTTAAAAGTAAAAGCTTCATTTGAAGTTGATTAAATGAAGTTGATTAAATTGCTGGACAAGATGGTGAAAACCATTTTCTCGCCGGACGAGTAGTTTGTTTGGAATCCGGCAAAAACCGGAAAGTTGGTTAAAAGTAAAAGTTTGATTTGAAGTTGATTAAATGTTCGATTTATGGGTAAGTAGACATGCTGAACACTTATGTGAAAAGCATTTTCTACCCGGACAACTAGTTCGCCCGGATCCGGCCAAAACCTGAAAATTTGTTAAAAGTAATAAGTTTTTTTCGAAGTTGATTAGATAACAGACTTAAGAGTAAGACGTTACCGTTTTTTTTCTAGAAACTAAAGTTTTATTTGAAACTGATAAGATATTCTTTATAGGGATAAGGAGATACCATACGCTGAATTCGATTCCGAATTTTCTATTTTGCTGGACGAACTACTTCGCTCGAAATTCAGCCGAAACCGGTCAGTATCGTCAAATAGATATGGCTTATAGAGGTATATCTGAACTTGATAGTTCTCTAATGATCAGCCTGACGAAGACTGGATCTGGCGAAGACAAGACCCAGTTGTCTTGATCAAATATTAGATTTTTGGGATCCCATCGAAACCTTAGGTCTTGTTTTGCAAAGCAACCGTATTGTCAGATACCACAGTAGCTACAAAAACGACAAAATGCAAATCCACTTACCGTGTTATTGCGCAACTGAAGTATTGTCTGTTGAAATTGCACATCCTGAGCGTGTTCCACGCTACTTGCTGTAGTTACTACGCATGACGTCACGGATTTTGGCGTGAGTAGTAGTAGTAGTAGATTTTTAATTCTAAAAAGTAACTTTCACAGCGTGAACGCCGAATTTGACTTCTACGTCCAAACATAACTAAACACTCGAATCAATTTGTCAGTCGAATAATAATTGCAACATAATTCGTAACAAATTCATCAGTCGATACAAAACTTAACTACCACAATTTACACGATAGGCTCATTCGGCGAACATTTTGCCAAAAACTTCTAAAACAAATAAAAGTCACTTTAAAGAAATGGTAAAAAAAAAAAATTTCAAATTCAATCAAAGTAAATTTTTAATCATTACGTCAAAAGTAATTTCACTTAAAAATATATATAAAACAAAATAAAACATTCTAAAAGGGTCAAAAACTAAAACTAACAAAATCAACAAAAATAATGACTAAGTTTACTGGCTGTTGTACAATTCAACAAAACTTGGAACAAAACTCCTTCGGTACCTTTCATGTTTTGTGGGGACTGGATTTAATTTGGGTACTTTCTGAGCCTTGTCGCGCTGCGGTCTATTGCGGATGGGTGTGTAGAGTTCGGGGAGAATAGGACGCAATCTGGGAACAGACAGGGTCTTGGTGCCGAAATTAAGGCATAGAAGGTTTCTTCTCGCGTCCAAGGTGGTGAGCCTGAACCTGCCAAGCAGATAATGGTAAGGAAGCTTCCCCTCCCCATTAATGATCCTAAGCGCTCGTTTTTGAATGTTTTCAATCTTATAAACATGCTCAGAGGTAAGCCCAAAATGCCACACTGGACAAGCATACTCCAGTATTGGCCGGATAAACGAACAGTACAGTTGGAGGAGATCCTTCGGGGGGCAAGAAAATTTTTTCATAAGTTTTAACATGGAAACCGAAGGGGAAGCTTGTTTGAGGATGTTTTGAACATGGGCATCCCACTTCATGTCAGCTGAAATAGTAACTCCAAGTAATTTAATAAAACTAACGGAGATTTCGGGAGGAATGAGGTCTGTGAAAGAGGGCACGGATTTTAAAAAATTCACAGTCATGATCGATGATTTTTGGGAGTTAACCCTCATCTTCGACAAAGACGCTTGCTTAGTAGCGTCCTCAAGTAGAGCCGTAATTGAACTTTTTATATTCCGTCGACATACCTCCAGTGCAGACAGGTCGTCCACGTACTTCCAACGATCTGGGTGGTCAGTCAATAGGCTATTGATCATTATTAAAAATAAAATTGGTCCCATTAGAGTTCCTTGGGGGGTTGGCACGTGCTCACACGCACGTGCAGTGCGTGTGAGAGTGAGTGAGTGTCCCTCCGCGTTATGACTGCTCTACAGTACGTATCCTGCACTAAAGTATTCCTTCCTGGTTTGTCTCGCTACACCCTTTGAACACCCGAAGAATATGCCAGCAACATCGGCCGGCGAAACACTAGGCTAAATTTACTTCAAACGGGGAAAAAGCTACTGAACGATTACTCAATTCTTTCGTGCCATATTTTACCGAACATTTTAACGCTCTTTAAAAGTTGCTGTCGTCTATTTCTTTTCACCCGTTCCTTTATGTTTGTTGTGACATAAATAGTTTGACCATTGCATCTTTTTATCTCAATCACATTTGTTTAAATTCTAGAATAGTAGTGACACTTCATAATAATTTAATAATTTATTAAAGCCAACAAAAGGCCATACAACAATATTCATCATTTATATATGATGAATTATTTTTGTACTTCGCGTAAGTGTTTTCATGACATGTATTTTAAACCGTGAATTGTATAATAGTAGTGACACTTATGACGAATTATTTTTTGAACTTTTCATTGTAATTCGCGTTCGTATTCTGATGAATTGTATTTTAAGCCGTGAATTGTATATATAAATCATAGGTTACCATTTTAAATATATCCAAGGTTGATCTTTTTATTTGTAATGACATGTCCAGCACTATTTTTTATCTGTAACACATATCAATGGATAAATAAACCGAATTGTAATTGTAGTAGTAAGTGCCCATGCTAACAGTCCAAGAAAGTGTTTCCTATCCTATATCATGATCAGGGGCTTTTCCGGTATACCGTGCCCGAACAGAAGAATCGAGCTATAGGCATATTTCAAAGCCTGTCACTATGACCAATTTCCCCGACAGATCGTCCGTCAGTCGGTTGACCCACCAGAATCCGTCACTAAGCCCATCCGTTAGTTCGCCGATTCATCAGTTTGACAACCAGTATCCGTTTCTAAGCACCCCATCCCACTGATAGTTCGCACAACCGTCAGTTCACACCAGTATTGGTTATACGACCACCCGTCAGTTCGTCTACCGCCAACCCATCTTTTAGTCCTTCCACCAGAATTCGCCATTTCTCTCCTTTTCCCGGACGCCACCCCAACTAACCGATATAGAATCTCCGAAACTGACGGATTGGCGGAACTTCGAATTTTTGGATTGGGCGAACTATCGGTGGGCGGAACTTCGAATGTTTGGATTGGGCGAACTATCGGTGGGCGGAACCTTGGAATTTTTGGATTGGGCGAACTATCGGTGGGCGGAACCTTCGAATTTTTGGATTGGGCGAACTATTGGTGGGCGGAACCTTCGAATTGTTAGATTGGGCGAACTGTCGGTGAGCGGACGGCGACTCGCTTGGTCGATAAGCATTCAGTGTTGTGGGCTTTTGTGGCTACAATGCGAGTCCGATCTTATGACATGAACTGTTTCTTTTTAATTTATTCAGGCACTTTCGGAAACAAAGTTTAATTCCTAATTTTTTCAGGACTAAAAAGATGACACACCTATATGCCTTCTCCTTAGTGTTGGATACCCCGGAGCCATCTACGCTTGATTTCCTCGCACCAGAAGAGCAGATGTTCGATTACTGGATAGATGGCATTAGTGCCCTTCTTGGTGAGCTCCTCCGTAGATACCTAATAATAATACCTAATAGATACCTAGTGATGCTATATTGCAAAAACAGCCAGGCCACAAAGCCTCTACAAAGACACGGTTTTTTACGCTTTTTATGGCACTTGCCCTTCGGCCAAGTGCCATATAGCGATCGCAATTTCTGTCCGTCCGTCGGTCTGTCGGTCTGTCCAGGTTTTGCTAGTTCGGGCACTTCCACATAAGCTAGGACGATAAAACTTGGCAGGCATATCAGGGACCCCAAATGATTAAGTTGGAAATAGTCACTTCCCCGATCCGAGCACCGTGGGGGGAGTGGAGGGAGGGGGAATCCGGAATCTTGAGGTATTTTTAACTTTTGAACGAGTGATCGGATCTCGATGAAACTTGATATTTGGAACGACCTCATGCCTCAGACGACCCACTTAAAATCCGAACCGGATCCGGTGACTTTTGGGGGGAGCTGGAGGGGGCAACCGGAAATCTTGGGAAACGCTATGAGTGGAGGGATCGAGATGAAACTTGGTGGGAAGACACCTAGCAAACACTAGATACATCATTGACATAACCGAGCCGATTCGGGCACTGTGGGGGGGGAGTGGAGGGAGGGGGAATCCGGAATCTTGAGGTATTTATAACTTTTGAACGGGTGATCGGATCTCGTTGGAACTTGATATTTGGAAACACCTCATGCCTCAGACGACCTACTTAAAATCCGGACCGGATCCGGTGACTTTTGGGGGGAGCTGGAGGGGGCAACCGGAAATCTTGGGAAACGCTATGAGTGGAGGGATCGAGATGAAACTTGGTGGGAAGACACTTAGCAATAACTAAATACATCATTGACATGACCGAGCCGATTCGGGCACTGTCGGGGGAGTGGAGGGAGGGGGAATCCGGAATCTTGAGGTATTTCTAACTTTTGAACGGGTGACCGGATCTCGATGAAACTTGATATTTGGAACGACCTCATGCCTCAGACGACCCACTTAACATCCGGACCAGATCCGGTGACTTTTGGGGGGAGCTGGAGGGGGCAACCGGAAATCTTGGGAAACGTTATGAGTGGAGGGATCGAGATGAAACTTGGTGTGCAGACACCTAGCAAACACTAGATACATCATTAACATAACCGAGCGAATTCGGGCACTGTGGGGGGAGTGGAGGGAGGGGGAATCCGGAATCTTGAGGTATTTATAACTTTTAAACGGGTGACCGGATCTCGATGAAACTTGATATTTGGAAAGACCTCATGCCTCAGACGACCCACTTAACATCCGGCCCGGATCCGGTGACTTTTGGGGGGAGCTGAAGGGGGCAACCGGAAATCTTGGGAAACGCTATGAGTGGAGGGATCGAGATGAAACTTGGTGGGAAGACACCTAGCAAACACTAGATACATCATTGACATGACCGAGCCGATTCGGGCACTGTCGGGGGAGTGGAGGGAGGGGGAATCCGGAATCTTGAGGTATTTATAACTTTTAAACGGGTGACCGGATCTCGATGAAACTTGATATTTGAAAAGACCTCATGCCTCAGACGACCCACTTAAAATCCGGACCGGATCCGGTGACTTTTTGGGGGAGCTGGAGGGGAGAACCGGAAATATTTTAAAACGCTATGAGTGGAGGGAACGAGATGAAACTTGGTGGGAAGACACCTAGCAAACACTAGATATATCATTGACATAACCGAGCCGTGCTTACTCGTAACAAGTGCCATATGAGCTCGTAGCTCTTGTTTTTATGTCAGTTGTCCTATTTTGCGTTTTATGTTGAATGAGATGAAGCCAATTTTCCTTTTTTTCCGTTTTTATCAAAATCGACAACGTGGAAAGCTTTGCGATTCTGCAGAATCGAGAAGTTGCTTCGAGACTGAATTCTCGATTCTCCGTTCTCGTTCCTGATTGGCCGACAAACAATTCAACCAGTATAAGGAGGTTTTAACGGTGGCTAAATTATTGTCACAAGCGAGAAGAGCAAAACGGTAATTTGTACGAGAATCGATAAGTTAGAATTCAGGTAAAAACGGAACTATGGATAATGTCAGGACTAGAAAACGATAACGTTTAGGGAAAAATTGAGAGACAATTTTGCTAACCATTTATTTTGTGTGTTATCCTGAAACCTCGTATGATATTGTATCCACCCTTACTACATATGCTTGTTATAAATAGTGAATCGAAAGACAAAAAAGCTCGACAGTCGGGATTTGAACCCAGGGCTGTGAACATATACTTCGCAAACCAGTACAATAGAAGCCGATCAAAGGAACAGTGCGTGAAGGCCAATCTATCTTAAGCAGTTCACATCCCCGTGCCACAGGGTTAATAGACGAATAATCCAAGAACAAATAATCCAATAGAACCTACGTCGTTAGTCCTATGCAGCGACTATGCATGTCACCATAAAAATGAGCGGAGCTAGAGGTACTTGCTGTGAGGTTTCGGTTTATACCCGTCTATGCGTGTTGCCGCTGCGCATACCAGATGCACAAACAGTAGGATGCCTGCAGGGTTAGAGAACCCGGTCTGCAGCGAGTTAGACGTGACGTCACAATGGTAGACACCGGTTGGCACATGCGGTTCATGCTGCCAGTGGTTGGGTGTTGCCGCTGCGCATACCAGATGCACAAACAGTAGGATGCCTGCAGGGTTAGAGAACCCGGTCTGCAGCGAGTTAGACGTGACGTCACTATGGTAGACACCAATCAAACCAATCCGTAATGACGAAGCACTATTGCCCTGAATGTCGGCGAGCGGTGAGCTCAAACACAGTGAGGTGCGGTTCATGCTGCCAGTGGTTGGGTGTTGCCGTCTATGGGTGTTGTCGCTGCGCATACCAGATGCACAAACAGTAGGATGCCTGCAGGGTTCGAGAACCCGGTCTGCAGCGAGTTAGACGAGACGTCACAATGGTAGACACCAATCAAACCAATCCGTAATGACGAAGCACTATTGCCCTGAATGTCGGCGAGCGGTGAGCTCAAACGCAGTGAGGTGCGGTTCATGCTGCCAGTGGTTTCATGCTGGCAAAGACAAATGTGCACGAATAGCTCACAATGAGTGGTCCGAGAAGTGGGCATGCCTGGATTGCCTTTCAAAAACAGTGCCAACAGACGATATCAACGGAATTCGCTTAAATACCGAGGTTCCTCAGTCCCCCCTCGCTCGTATTGCGCATGAACTTACAAAAATAAGAACGACAAGCAGTGACTTCAACAGAACTTTTACACCACTGCGCCAAAAACGTAACTGTGGCACAAGTGCAGTGAACGCTCCCTTTAATCCTCGCTCGAACTGTGAAGTGTCTGTTCAAACTGAGCACACAGACATCCCAAAGACAATCCCCTTCCCAAATCCTCATCCCTGCCACGACTGCGAACTAAACTTAAGGAAGCTCAAGGAACTGGAAGAGGAATGCTCCGTCCTGAAAACTGCAGTGCAAAATGAACAATCTAAGCACATGGCGGAAAAAGCCCAGCTAGAAGCTACACCCTTACCCTTAGTGACACCAACAATTCCCAGGAAGCTACAATCCTGTCACTTCAGGATGAGATAGCTGTACTTCAGAAGACCCAGATTACCCTCAACGAAAGTATTTCTGTGCTTGAGAAAGAATCTAAAGAGAACGCAGAAATCGTCTCAGAGCTAAAAGAACTGATTGCGACCTGTCGTATTCCGAAGCAAGATGACGTGTTAGGTTGCAGTGATGTAACACCAGATAGTGCTTTAATCGGTGAGAAGAATAAAGTTGCTTGTCGGTTTATCAAAAGTGGAAACTGCTCGAAAGACGAGAATAGAGAAAGTCTGCGTCCGGATGCATCCCATCCCGGAAATTCGGCGTCCTTGCAGCAAACTGCAACAACTAACAGAAAGTGTCTTTTTTTGCAAAAGGGTTTTGTAGATACGGAGACTCGTGTATTTTTCAGCATGTTTCGGTCTGTGAAAAAAGAGAAAACAGAATTTGTGCAGTCTTCCTTAACAATCGATGTCAAACATCAAAATGTGCGTTTCGACACATCTGCCGTTTCTTTTTGAATGGTTCTTGCAAAAGAAGTAACTGCAGATTCGAACACGTAAATGTGTGTAGCAAGTACCGTAGTAGAGTGTGTTTCGGCTGTAATGACGCGCATATCGATGTACCTTCCCAGTCTACAAGTAGAAATGCCGCTTTTTTAGGTGCAGGACAGAGAATGCGGCCCCCTTACTCTCGAGACCCACAAACACGCTCAGCTCCTGTCACCGGTCTGAAAAGCATATTGGATCCGCTTCCCCCTCCCCCTCTGTTGATCCATCATTACTCACAAACAATTCCATTATTCACGCACCCCCCACCCTCCCTGCTTCCTCGCCCCATCTCCCCCGCGCTGCGAGACAAATGCCCCTCAGATCTTCCCCATTACTAACCACACGACCTCACCTCGAAACATCAGTTTAACCGGATGAAAAAAAAAACAGAAACACAACGGCAGAATCGGAATCAGAGTCGGGCTTCGACTGCGTTTCTCTTTGTCACTCCCTCCCGCTAAAAAATAGGTTTTCAGTTCTTGAAGACTGCTCACCATACACCTCATCCTTGTTACATGTTCCGCTACCATCAGGTTCTCCTATTAAATTACCTGCAAGAAAAGAAACATCCAAAAACATGCCAACAAAAATAAGTAAAATCAAAGAAAAACCTGCGTCATTTTATTCTTTCCCGTCTATATATTACACAAACGCGGAAAGCCTAAATAACGAGAAAATGGCGGAGCTAGAAACGACGGTGTCGACAGTACTAAACTCGGATGTAGTTGCAATTACTGAAGTACATAGTCACAATTCTGATCAATTAAAACTGGCAGGATACACTTCAGTGATAAAACTAAGAAGCGATGATCATCCTCATGGAAAAAAAGGTGGCGGTGTAATGCTCTTATGCAAAAATCATTGTCATGTCAGAGAAATCGATGTCCCTATACCGAAGATCATGATGAAATACTGTGGGCAAATATAACAAGACCAAAGGTTTCGATGGGATCCCAAAAATTTAATATTTACAGACCATCGGGTCTTGTAGCGGTACAATGGTAATCATCGGAGAAGACGAAGTTTAAATATGGATTCAGCATGTGAGTTTACCCCTATAGCCTGCGTCATGTCTACTTTGACGAAAGTTCCGTCTCTACTTCTGCCAAATTTCTGGTTTCGACCGAATTCCGGGCGAACTACTTGTCTTGCAAAAAATTGAAGTTCAAAAAGAGATTCAGCGTGTCTCCGTACCAGCCATATCTCCATAATCAACTTCACATAAAACTTCAAATTTTAACAAATTTTCCGATTTCAGCAGGATTCGTGGTGAAATGTGTCCAGGTATAAAATGATTGTCATACACGAATTCAGCATGCCTTCTTACCCGTAAATCGAACACCTAATGAACTTCATATAAAACTTATACTTTTAACAGATTTTCCGGCTGTGGCCGGATTCCGGGCGATCTACTTGTCCGGCGACAAAATTATTTTCATATTCGGATTCAGCATGTTTCACTATCCGTAAATCGAACCTCTAATCAACTTCAGATTAATCTTTTATTTTTGACAAACTGTCCGGCTTTGGCCGGATTCGGCATTTCTCATTACCCCTAAATCGGATATCCAATCAACTTCAGATAAAACTTTTACTTTTAACTAACTTTCCGGTTTTAACCGGATTCCGGATGAACTACTTGTCCGGCGAGAAAATGATTTTCATATTCGTGTTCAGCATGTCGTCTTACCCCGTAATCAACTATCTCATTAGCTTTCAAAAGATATTTTTTTCGCCCCTTAATTTGAAACCCCTCCCCCTTCCCTAAATATGCAGCTATCGGGCCCATCTACGAACTCGACCTTTCCCTTGACTCGATGAGTCCTCACACCAAGTTTCATCAAAATATCTGATTCCCTTCGAGAGTTATCGTGCTGACAGACGGACGGACGGACAGACGGACAACTTTTGCGATGTCATAGGTATCCCTCCACTTACGTTTTGGGATCCCAAAAACAAAGCGACTGCCGCGACCCTTCACAAGACTAATATTGTACGTGTCTTACTACTCGCCTGGGCAAAATGCAGAGGCGCGTCGAACCTTCATGGAAAAATTACAGCTCAGCATCGATTACATTACTACAAAATATCCACACGCGGGAATTATGATGGGTGACAAAAATGAATTAAATTTACAGTATTTGTTAAAAAGCCAACAATTAAAGCAGGTTGTGAACTTCCCAACGACACATGGAGAAACCCACCTCCATGTTATATGTTCAAACCTTGGTGAGTTTTATGATGAGCCCCGATCGTTGCCATCATTAGGTAAGAGCTATCACCTGGCAATTGAGTATAACCCTCTCCCATCATTCAGAGTAAAATTTGAAGTTGAAAAAGTGACTTACAGGCCCTTCACAGACTCAGGGCTTCTCAAATTCGGCACATGGCTAAGCGAGACAGCCTGGACTGAACTGGACGAGGCTCAAGATATTAATACAAAAACTGAAATGTTCCAAAGCCAAGTAATTACCCAGTCTCAGAACTGTTTCCCGAAAAAATCTTTCAAACGTGTTTCCACTGATCGGCCGTACATAAACGCAGAAATGAAAAGACTTATCAGACACAGAATAAAATTGGTTAAGGAAGGGCAGTTTCAAGAAGCACGATCGTTAGCTAACAAAATCAGAAACAAAACTCGTAACGCTGCCAAGAATTACTATCGCACGAAACTGAATGACCTTTTTCAGTCGAAACCCAATCAGTGGTATAAGGGTGTCAAACGGCTCTGTGGCAAAACAGAGAATACAATAGACTTCCATCTCGATCAACCGGACGAAATAACTGCATCCCAAATAACTTGGCAAACATTGTTAGGACTCTTATACATCAAATACATCCGATTTCACACGACAGCAATCAAAGGCATTGCCAGTAACAAATCTTTCCGATCCACCATCAGAAACTATAAGACCCCCCCCCCCGTAATTTCACTTTCAGAAGAAATACGAAAATTTAGCAAACTAATAAAAACTAGTAGAACTCCAGTTGACATTCCAGTAGAACTGATCAAGGCTTTCCCCGATAAACTGGCTTTACCTCTGAAGAATATATTTAACGCAATCTCCGAGACTGGAATTTACCCTGACACATGGAAGGTAGGTTACGTGACACCAATCCCCAAAAAAGACTCTCCAATAGGCTTCGACTCGGTCCGACCCATCACACTTACACCCACTTTCAGCAAGGTGTACGAATGGTTTGTAGCCAAGTGGTTAAAAGGGGAAATTCTTGGTAAATTAGATCCACGCCAGTACGGCAACAGACCGAAGTCGTCTACATCCCATTACCTAGTAAGTTTAATTGATTGTATTTTAAGGAACCTAGATGATACAGGAAAATGGATAAATTTAATCGCAATTGACTTTACTAAAGGGTTCGACTTAATTAACCACAAAGTGCTCGTGGAAAAGCTAATTAAGCTAAATGTAAGCCCCTACTTGATCAAAATTATTGTTGGATTCCTCCAAAAAAGAAAAAAAAACAAGTAGAAGGGTGTTTTTTCGGAAGAACAAGAAATTTTCTTTGGAGTGCCTCAGGGGACTCTTTTGGGTCCTCTCCTTTTCTTAGTAATGATAAATGATATTGCAGTAGATGAGGAAAACCGTTGGAAGTATGTAGACGACTTGAGCATTGTTGAAATCTGTTGTCGTTCCCAAAATGAGTAATGCTAAGCTAATAATCCAAGAGGTGGCAGACGAGGCACAGAATAGCGATATGAAAGTTAACTTCGCGAAAACAGCGGTTTCAACTATTTCTTTCATAAAATCAAATCCTGCCTTCAAAGAAGAAATACCGAAAAAAATGAAGGCAGAGAATATTAAGCTACTGTGTGTTACCATTACCCCAGATCTAAAATGGGAAGCCCACTGCCAGGACATGCTGAAACGAGCCAATGCAGGAATACAAAACTCAAAACTTCTTTCAAAAATGAAAATACCCCAGTGTCACCTACTACGAGTTTATACTTCTTTCATCAGACTCACCCTGGGATACGCGGCACCCGTTTCGCATTTTTCATTATCGCAGGAACAAAGAGATAAACTAGAAAGAATACAAAAGCGGGCTCTTCTTATTATTTATGGTGGACCGAAGCTTCCCTACTCATACCTTTTAAAACACTTTAACCTAAAAACACTGCAGGAGCGCAGAAAGGAGCTAAGCACTGACTTCGGTTCAGCCATGGTATCTCATCCTCTCCACTCCCAAGTCCTCCCTCCCCCCTATCAAAATGTTAGAAGTCGACCAGAACGAGTGGTAAGTTCTAAGGTTCCCAAGCTCTGTCCCGTACCTACAAAACAAGCTAGATATGCAAAAAGTTTTGTTCCCGAGTTCGTGAAATATTCTAACGTTTGAATTTTTAAGCGCACTGACATTTTACACATATATTGTAGTTTTTTTCTGTCTGTTTGACAATAATCGCAAATTTGGTTTATAACCAGGATAGTCGATTTTTAAAATAAACCTTCTATCTATCTATCAGCTGTAAAGGACGGCGTTTGTGTTCTTCTGCGGGGTTCTACTGCAATATAGCTGTCTGTAGAGGTAAGAAATTATGATGTTCTGCGTAGCTCCTCCTCCGCTAGTTGGTATCAGAATATATTCGAATCCGCATGGTCGTCTTACAGAGATAGGGAGACGGAGGTTCTAGTCATTATTTGTAATTGATAGGCTGTGACGTAGATGGAATGTTACACAGTGGACGTGTACAAATAACCAGAATTTTTTGTTTTAACTGAATTGAAGTCTAGGATCCTAATGTCAGAACCATGTCCAATAGTGACCACATGGCGGGGCCTCGTGGTGATTAACAGGTAAAACCAAGAGTAATAATCAGGAACCGCCTTCTCCCTATCTCTGAAATACGACCATGTGGAGTCGAATATATTCTGATATCCTACCGGATGCGAACGAGTACAGAAGAAGCTACACAGAACATTACAATTTGTTACCTCTACAAACAGGTATATCGCAGTAAAACCCCGCAGAAGAATACGAACGCCATCTGAGTCGTCCTTTACAGCTGACTGGTTGTCTACCATCGTGACATCACGTCTAACTCGCTCCAGACCGGGTTCTCCACCCCTGCAGGCATCCTGCTGTTTGTGCATCTGGTATGCGCAGCGGCAAAAAGGGAAGTAGACGGTTATCAACTCAAACCTCACAGCAAGAACCTCTAGCTCTGCTCAGTTTTATCGGGGTATCCATAGTCGCTCGCGGCAAAAAGGGAAGTATACGGTTATCAACTCAAACTTCAAAGCAAGAACCTCTAGCTCTGCTCAGTTTTATCGGGGTATCCATAGTCGCTGCGTGGGACCAAAGACCGAGCTTCTACTAGATTATTTGTTCTTGATAAAACCATTTATTTTAATTGATGAGGCTTTCTTTCATGTTATATTTGTCACGGTACGTTTCATCCACGTACCGTAATATTTATTTGCCTGTTGTTGTTTTTTGGGATCCCAAAACGTAAGTGGACATCGACACTTTGATGAAACTTGGTTGGAGGATCGTTTAGGTCAAGGGAAAGGTCGAGTTCGTAGATGGGCTCTGTAGCCCGAGATTTAGGAGTGGGGGAGGTGGTTCAGATAAAAGGGACAAACAAAACATTTTCAAACAGCTAATGAGATAGTCAATCAAGGGGTAAGAAGACATGTTGAACACGATTATGTAAACCATTTTCTCCTAGGACAATTACTTGGCCCGGAATCCGGCCAAATCCGGAAAAAAGTTTAAAAGCAGGTCTTATTTGTAGTTGATTAGATTCCGAGTTAGGGGTAAGAAAAGATGCTGAATCCGTATATGACAATCGTTTTTTTACCCGAACGTATAGTTCGCCCGGAATCCGGTTGAAACCGGAAAATTTGTTATGAGTTGTGAAGCTTTATTTGAAGTTGATTCGATGTTCGATATAGGAGTAAGGCGATACACTGGATTCGTTTTTGAGCTTTTTTATTTTGTCGGATAAGCCGTTCCCGAATTTGGCGGAAGTATGCTAAGGCAGGAAGTTTCGATCAGTTTCGTCAAAACAAATATGACTTATAGGGCTAAACACGCATGGTCAATCCATATCCGAACTTGGTTTTCTCAGATGATTAGCTATTTGGTCTTAATCTGTTTCTGAATTTTTGTAGTAAAAATGCTTAAGGAGTCTGGAGAAGACAGGACCTAATTGTCTGGATGAGATATTAAATTTCTGGGACCCATCGAAGCCTTTGGTCTTGTTGTATCAAGATTGGCCCATTCCCAGACCATGTCCTCCATATCTTTCGAGCTGCTGGACATACACAGGGTTGTCAGATCGAGAATAAACTTGGACAGTGACTTTTGGTCGAAAACAGTGAGTGACTTGGGAGTGAAATTTTACTTTCACGAATAAATGTGACCACATTATCTTACTAGTATTTGCACTTGCCACGATTCATTATTTTACACGTGCCTTATGCTCCCGACGTCTTGTAGCATGCTGTTAATGCTTGAGACCGGATAAGTGAATTTTGCAGAGTTTTTACTAGAAGTCAATGCGCCTGGGAAAAGTCTTACAACAGCCAAATGTGTTGTTAAAAGCAGAGCCTACTTTTACAGTATTAAAACAGTTCTGAATATTGGAACATAACAATTAACAGTGCGAGGTGTGATTTAATTCTTGCAATGTGAAGGCACACAAACTGTTACGCGCAATATTGATCGCAACTTCGCCATTGTATCGGATTGTTTTGTACGGTCCGTACCTCCGACCGAACCAATCCCGAACGAACCGAGGCGGGGCTAAAATTGTGACACAATTCACCAAGCGGGGACCACAGTGTCGAAGTTAAAACATAACATCTAAATGTGTCCTAACAGAAATATTCACATAACGTGTAACACAAGGATGCGCAGCCACGTGTTACCTGTTATCAAATTTTTGTCAGTGTAGAGATGGTGAGGGTATTTCACTCTTCTAACAATATTAACTGTTAGTCACTATTTTCGTTCCAACCCCGTGAAAAGTTACTACACTGGCCGTTCCAACCTTCTCGAAATAGTAACTAATAATAAATATTTGCTTACCACGATCAGGAGCGTAGTAAGCGTAATAACTACGATTTGTGTGACATGAATGGCGCGATTAGCCCACGGCATAATATTTTGTCGAAAATAGACAAATTCGTTCCAGTCCTGGCGGCAAAATTAGTGTCGTCATGCGTATTAACTACAGTATGTAGGGTGGAACACGACTGATGCTTGTTGAGAAAGAAGATAAAAGAATTGTAGGCTAGACTATCAGCTTTAAGTTGTGCTTTAAATTTTTGTTTCTCTCATCCAGGTCGCGAGTTGACCAGCAAGGAATCCAAGACAGATCTCGACATGCTCCTTGCGATGGAAGTAAAACTGCAGATCCTGGAACTTGAGGGGATAGAAATTCCAGAAGAACCCCCAGCCATTCCACCTGTACCGGAAAACTACGAGTTTTATTTCCAGTGAAGGAAATGAAATTGAGGTCCGTTTGAATGGACTCGGGCTCCTATAGTATTCCAGTTCACAGCAACCATCTGGTTTTGTTCCTATTAGTCTCCCCATTGTCATCGATGATTAACTCAAACTGTGCTACGATATGTGTTCAGTTATACACAGAAAAAAGGTGAAGATAAGAGTTTTGCATTTTGCACTACCCTTGAATTTAAAATGTGAAAGCTTCTATTTCCATTAACTTACGGATGGATTGTACTATCTATCTGTGATGGATGCCGATAATGCGGTGGGGGGAGGCAAAACAAAGACTAATCCTTGGAGCGCTGAAAAATGAGGCCAAATACCAGGTTGCGTATTACTTTGCAGTAATGCAAATGTTTTAACTGAAAAGGATTTCTGCAAGTAATAGACTGGGAAGTAAGGGAAGGGGACAGCATGCGGTCCATCAATCTCTAACGGGTAAGGAGAGCAGAGGAATCGAAAGCAGGGTTAATCAAGTGAAATCGTCACTGACGGCGCTATCATTGTGTGCTGGCACGCCCGTGAGTACACTGTCAGGAGGTAATAGGTAATCCTTGTGTTAACCTTATGATAATGTATCTTTTATTACTCTTAGGTATTGTGAACAGAAAAAAACTGCTTTTATGACCCTTCTTAATTTATTTAAGTTTATTTCTAAAACGGGAAGCAGACAAGCCGAATATTCGCTCAGTCGTCAATATCTGTCGGCGGAGAATCCGAATAATGTTATGTTTCGTCAAAAGATGACATTTAAAAGATTCATAATAGATATGTTGTTTCTTCAAGATGTGATAAACAGCATTTTTCTCAAAACTGATCTTTTATCGGTGTCCATCCTGAAAGCCTGGTAGAAATGTCAAGCAGTCTGACCAACCACTAAGGAGAAACAGAGTTTCTCTCTCGGTTTAGGCCCTTCCCGCCCTAAAGTTGTAAAGTTTTTCGTTATTTTTGTAAGGTTTTTTAGTTGTAAAGGTCGTTCCTGTAAAATTTAGAAATGTTTTTCAGTTTTAGTTGTTCCTGTAGGATTGAAAAATGTCGCTTACCACATTAGGGCAACAAAACCCCTTCTCGTAACGTTTAACGCAAGGATGCGCAGACATATGTTATCAAACTTCTGACAATGTAGGGAGGCAACACATGGCGTAGACGCGTTTGGTGTAGAACTGACTGGCGCGGTCGGTTGCGGCTGCGCAGTAGTGGCAAATACTCTAGACTCTAGACGGAGTGAACAGTGGTTGGACATGTGCCGTTCCTTCCCAAAGGGAGGAAGAAGCTAGTGTGTGCCGATATTGAGGAATATCAGTATTTTCATATTCGATATTTCGGTTATCG
Organism: Branchinecta lynchi; assembly: GCA_023053575.1. Classification (NCBI taxonomy): domain Eukaryota; kingdom Metazoa; phylum Arthropoda; class Branchiopoda; order Anostraca; family Branchinectidae; genus Branchinecta; species Branchinecta lynchi. Next base: position 27,451,838 of record JAKZAP010000003.1, read on the forward strand.
TAAACTGTTCATACTGCTACATTTTGTATGAGAAAAACTTGACGAAGCTAAACTAAAAGAACAAAATCAAATACTCCTATTAGGAAAGACTAGCGTCCACGCTTTTCGTTCCCAGTCTGTTTCTGCTCCCTAATTGCTCTAGTTTGAAATCCCTAATCGTTCTTTTATTCTTAAAATCCCAAATAATAGTAATGATGCACATCGTAATGTAAAAATAGATGTTTGAAAAATCAATATCAAAATATCGATATTTTTCAATAATACCAATATTTCGATTTTCGTATCGAATATCGCCCAACACTAGAAAAAGCAAATTTTCCCAATTAGACTGTCAGAAATTTGATACATATATCACATATTTTCGCATCCCTGAACGTTATCGGGATACATCTCTTATGACTCTTTTAAGTTTATCTTTTCGCAAAACTTAACACTTATAATCGTGATAACGGTTAACAGTAAGATAACGGTACAGATAACAATAACTCGTTTTGTCCGGAAACATGACACTTACCATCTTCAGTTTCATTTCAAGGGAATCAAAAATCAATTCGAACTTAATTGTCATATATTATCGTAAACAAACTGTCAAGTTTTGAGCATTTTAAGTGTTGCCAGAATTTTCATGATTTGTCTGATTCATTATTATGTTATCAGCCTAATTATTCTGTGTTGTTTTGTTTATTTATTTTTTTCTTGAATTTTCCGTTGTAGCCGAGGTTATACCTGGATTTTCATTAGTTGCGTTTTTGATCTCAGTTCTCCTCGCGACTCCTCTCAGTTCTGCTGTTTCGCGTTTTATGACGATTGAGATGAAGTCACTTCTCTTTTTTTTGCGTTTTTGTCAGAATCGAGAACGGGAATGCTTCGCGATTCTGCAGAATCGACAAGTTGCTTCGGTAGTCAATTCTCGGATGTCCTTCATGTTCTCCGTTCTGATTAGTCAACGAAGGGCGGATGTTCAGACCGTATAAATGGTTTTAACGTGTAGCAAAATTAGTGTTTTTTTCAAAAGCGAGACTGGTGAATTGAGGGGAGCAAAAACGGTAATTTGGGGGAGAACCCGGAATAGAGAATTCAGATCAAAAATGCAACTATTACAAGTGAGAAGCCCATGGAAATCTTGATTCAACATGTTTAGTATACACCACCTTATACGTTGTACAGCAGAACTTTGTTTTTTCTGAAATGGCTGGTTTACATCAGATGTCGTTCGTACCGTTTATCCCGTACAGTGTCAGAAGTTTAATAGCAGGTAACACAAGGATGCGCAGTTTTCAACAGACAACACTTCGGATGTTATGTGTTAGTGTCGTCAAGAAGAGCCGAGAAAGTATCTGCTGACTTTTCCGGTAGCATGACACACAAGAAAGGCAGTACATGTTTTTTCGGCGGTGTTTCGGCTATTCTTGTATGCGTAACGTCTGAAAAAGATAACAGCCAATGTCCTAACTGTTATTTGTTGAAACCACGCATTCTTGTGTTATCTTCAGTCTTCTTATTCTTATGCCAAAACGAGCAACTCAACCAAGACACTGTTAAAATGACCAGATTTTCAGTTTCCGCGAAATTCGTCTGCGTTCAAAAGTGAAGGCTTTTTCCACGTCTTCGGTTGGCCTTTTTTTATACTTTCACCGCATTTTATACTCCGACCCAGCAGCCAATAGAAATGGCAAGCGTTTGCGAACCCGGCAGTGTAAGATACAGATAATTTTTACCAATCTTATTTCATGTTTAATTGTAGTCGTGTCAAATGTTTAGACAAAGTCTTCTAGCGCTTTTGTGATTTCATGCTATGTGTCTAGTCAGTACGCGCATTTCTGTCTCTGTACCTTTATAGCCTGTCGTCTTTGTTATATAGAAAGTACAAATATTATATTGCCTGGGTTTACTTTTCGACGCTAGATGCTGTTCTTCTTCGACTTAATATTCCTTCAGCCCAAACTGACTGCGAATCATGGTTAACTGGACCAAACGGATACGCCGCTGATTTGATTCGAGCTGAACGGTTGCCAAGAAAAATATTGAATAATGTAAATATAATATCCCTAACAGAAACGTGGAACGAGGTTATTAATGGAATAAAATTTAAGCTTTCAGTCCCTTATTAATAACAAAACCGTAGTTCATCAAAATAAAAAAAACAAAAACATTCCAGTCATCGCTCCAATCGTGCAGCAAAAACAGCGGCCGTGTCAGAAATTAAATCTTGGGACTAGTTTTTTCCCTTCAGTGGTATTTGAAAGTAATTTATCCGAATTAGAAGATATATATATATATAGTCGGTAGAAGCTTCAGTTATTTATTACAGGTTTATTTCCCTCCCCGACGTTGACCCTGAAGATCGACAGCCTGACGAGGACCCTTGCCAAGAAGGGCCGAAATATCGCTTATGAAGCATCGTAGCTGACGGATCCGTTGTATATATTATTTGAATATATGTTTCAAGGTCAGCTTAGGCTCAAGGAATACTTATCTACGAAGTACAGATGACGTATCCGTTAAGCGCGGTCAACTATGAAGTTATTCGACGTCCTCCTAGCTACAGCCTCAAGAGGCCCGTTGGCAACACTGTCAGAAGTACCATAACAGATAACAAACACAATTGGATGCGCTGTTACCTTAAATTACCTTTACCTTAAATTGCAGCTTGGAGCAAAATCAGGATTTCTCCTGTAGTATTCGCTCCATAGTTGACTGTATAAATTCGTCTGTACAATGGTTTGTTTGATTTTGTGGCGAAAACATCACAGGTCTGGTATCAACGGCATCCCAATTCAGCTTCCACTCGACGGCTCCCTCTCCTCACCAACGGATTTTATAACAGATAACACTTCGGATGTTACCTGTTATGATTTTCAAACTTTCGCATTTAAACGTTAAGCATACATGAAGAGCCGAAAGGCCATCTGCTTTTTGTTTGACATCATGGTATCGTAAACGTCAGCAGATGATTTTTCGGCTTTTCCTGGTAACGCTTGTTTGCGTAACCTTTAATTCATTATGTTTGCAAAACCCTAACAGATAACATCCAAATTTTCATTTGTTAGAACACTGCGCATCCACGTATATGTTATGAAACTTCTGGCAGTTAAAAAGGGGCGAAATCTTGTTGGAATAAATCTCCGCTGATTTTCGGTACTTAAAGTTGGAGAAGAGTTTTTAAAAGACCTGTCAATGCCAATGCAATTTCCTTCCGTAATTGCATTTATTGATTTTTAACCCGGAGACCCAGACTTCACTGTGTTATGAACATAGAAGCTACCAACCCCTTGGCTTATATGTGCTAACCTGGAAACACCCTTGTCTTCCCAGAAGTGAGATCACGACGCAGGCGCCAGAGTATTTAAGCGTGGTTATGTTCATCTAAGTTGTGTTTTAAAATAAAGAGCATCGTAGTTTTAACATTTGGTGACCAGCTCGGGATTCGAACACTTTGCTAAGTGCCTCCGCGGACCCGCAAAGTACAAAGGGTCTACGAGATCCTAGAAAACTAAAGGTAAGAAGACGCTTTTTCAGTTAATTTCGATTTCTGGGTCCTGTGGTCCGAAATGTATAACTTGCTAGACTGTTCTTCTTTTCGCTTAATCTGTGCTTGGGTCTACGTGATCCTACACAGATTCCTGCATTTTAGACTTCCGTATTCTACGTCTCCGCGATCCAAAACAGGGACACGTCGGCGAGCTTGTAGCTCCTCGTTCGCTTAATCTGTGTCTGGGTCTCCACAATCCTACGCAGATTCTTGCATTTTGCAACTTCAGACTTTCCGCCCTTCACCATTAATTGCGTTTTTGATCCGAATTCTCTTCGAGATTCTCCTGATGAAACGAATTCTGTTTTTCTTGCATTTTTGTCAGAATCGAGAACGGCGAAAACCTCGCGATCTGCAGAATCGAGAAGTGGCTCCGATAGTAAATTCTCGATTCTCCTCTCTCCGTTCTCCTCCCTGATTGGTCAATAGCGTGCGGGTGTTCAATATGCATACACAGGATACCCGGAATCGGGATGCAGAAGAGCGGCCAAATTAGTGTTTTGTCAAAAACGAGAATCGAGAAGAGCAAAAACGGTCATTTGTACGAGAATTCAGAAGCGAGAACTGAGAATTCAAATCAAAAGAATTTGCAGATCCCGTTTTGCAACTATGAATTTACAATGCTTTATTGGCCGATCCGTGTTTGCACGTAAAGCAGCGTAAAAAGCGCCAACAGCTTTTAGTTCCGTTGGCAGCTCCTACAAAACAAGGTCATGAGAAGCTTCAGCATGTTGTTTTTCGCTTTGGAATACTAGGAGCGAGTTCCATCCTATTTATCGTAGTTACTACCATGACGTCACGAATTCTGGCTTTTTGCCGTCAAGGCTGGAAGGATTTTTCTATTTTGCACCAGAACACCATGCCACGAGCGAATCCGACCGCTCACGTTGCAGAGATGACGCTTACTATGCTCCCGAGCATGGTAAGCAAATAGTTATTATTTCGAGAAGGTTGGAATGGTCAGCGTAGTAACTTTATGAGGTTAGGACGAAAATAGTAACTAATAGTTACTATAAAACTTCTACAAGGGTGGAACACGCTCTAGGTAGGCCAAAAGGTCCGCCATATATTTCTGACTCCTTTCTTTTTGCTTGGATTTTTCGGTTTTGATGTGCTTAGTTTTCAAATATTTTACGGCGTGCATCCGGCTTGGAAAGCGGGACTGTATATAGCTATAGAGACGGGAGCCAGCAAGAAAAAAGCTGATTTCAAGAAAAACGACAATTCTCAACCACTTTATCGTTGACAGGATAATTTCTAGTTACTGTTGTGGTTTTTAAGTACGATGTAATCAAATGGACCTCAGAATTAAAATAACATAAAATGACAAAACGACTGTCGGAATTGCAAACTATTCCTGGTTTCCGAAATGTGATGGGAAAGGAAACCTGTGCGCATTAGCGCAATACAAGAAGAAACTGATAGTTTTACTTCAAAACCATATCCAGTTCCACGGTAAATTACACGGGTCTATTTTTGCACTTCACTGGGGTAGCTGAACTCATAAATGGAGGAATTTCTAGCTAACCACTTCTTCAGTAACTTCTGCGAGCCTAGATGGCGACACTATTTCCACTGTCACTGGTCCATCATTTTCAATTAGAACAGATCTAACGACTCCGAATACACCATCTGAAAATGATAGGAGTTTATTGGCTGATTTCGGTATTTTGACTCGTTGGTTTTGGGCTCTGGTTCGTTTTTGGCGATTCGACTTCGACAGTTACTGGTCCATCGTTGGAGATCTGAACACTCATCATGGCTCCAAACTCACCGTCTAAAAAGAATTTTTCTTTTCAGAGTTAAGATTTTGCTTCATTCCAGGTGATCGATTTCTGCTTTTTCGAACTCGTCGAACAACAGATCCAAAGACAATTCTGATGTTACAGTTATTAGGTGCATTTTCGATAGAAGGTTTTTTGCTCGCTAACTTGGCCGGTTGCTGAATTTCCGTTTTACACGCGGTTGCAGTTCACCGTTTGCTTAATTAGCATTTTTTCGACTCATGTGATCCTTGCCCGCTCGTTGTTTTCAACAGCGTTTCAGGCAAACTTCGAACTTGTTAGCTCATCATGTTTGACATTCGACAAACTCTTCAACAAGATATGGTTTCTGATTCTAATGTTACAGTTATTAGTTGCGATTTTTATCAAAGTTTTTTGGCCGCCTCCTTAATTTCTGTTTTTAACCACGTCGCGGTTCACCGTTTTGCTTAAGTTCTCGAAATCTGCCGAAGCCGGCAGATTTCTTTCCTCACCGGATTTTATTAATGTCCGGAAAAGAATCTGAGTAGTGAGAACCGAGTCTTACGGTTCAGACAGACAGTCAGGGGCGGTTCGAAGGAGGGTCTAGGGGGGTGGGGGTGACTCCACCCCCCCCCCCCGCCCCATGCTCCAGAGAATCTACTCTCAGTCGTATGTTTCGAGCCTGTCACGATGACAGCCGTATGTTTTGAGCTTTTCAGATTGACATGCAGGCAGTTACCAAACGTGAATTTCACCCACAAATCACATTTTTGGGATCCCAAAACGTAAGTGGAGGGATACCTATGACATCGCAAAAGTTGTCCGTCTGTCCGTCCGTCCGTCCGTCCGTCCGTCCGTCTGTCCGTCCGTCTGTAAGCACGATAACTCTCGAAGGGAATGAGATATTTTGATGAAACTTGGTGTGAGGGTTCGTTGGGTCGTCGGACCAGTCAAGTTCGTAGATGGGCTTTGTAGCTCTACATTTAGGGGTGGGGGAGGGGATTCAAATTAAGGGACAAACAAAATATTTTGAAACAGCTAATGTGATAGTCGATTATGGGGTAAGAAGACATGCTGAACACGATGGTGAAAACAATTTTGTCATCGGACAAGTAGTTCGCCCGGAATCCGGCCAAAACCGGAAAGTTTGTTGAAAGTAAAAGTTTTATTTGAAGTTGATTAGATGTTCGATTTAGGGGTAGGAAGACATGCTGAAGACGATGGTGAAAATTATTTTCTCGACGAACAAGTATTTCGCCCGGAATCCGGCCCAAACCGGAAAGTTTGTTGAAAGTAAAAGTTTTATTTGAAATTGATTAGATGTTCGATTTAGGGGTAGGAAGACATGCTGAATACGATGGTGAAAACTATTTTCTCGATGGACAAGTATTTCGCCCGGAATCCGGCCCAAACCGGAAAGTTTGTTGAAAGTAAAAGTTTTATTTGAAGTTGATTAAATGTTCGATTTAGAGGTAGGGAGACATGGTGAAGACGATGGTTAAAACAATTTTCTCGACGGACAAGCATTTCGACCGGAATCCGGCCCAAACCGGAAAGTTTGTCAAAATTAAAAGTTTTATTTGGAGTTGATTAGATGTTCCATTTAGGGCAAGAAGACATGCTGAACACTTATGTGAAAACAATTTTCTACCCGGACATGTAGTTCGTCCGGAATCCGGCCAAAACCGGAAAACTGTTGGAAGTCAAAGTTTTATTTCTAGTTGATTAGATAAGCGGTTTAGGGGTAAGAAGAGATGCTGAGTCCCTGTGTGACAATCGTATTTTACCTGGACATATAGTTCGACCGGAATCCGGCTGGTATCGGAAAACTTGTTATAAGCTAAATTTCTATTTGAAGTTGATTAGATGTTCATTACTGGGGAAAGAAGATACCCTGATTTCGTCTTTGAGCTTTCTTTTTTCGCCGGACAAGTAGTTCTGGAGTTCGGCCGGAACCGGGAAATTGGCAGAAGTGGCAGGAAGTTTTCGTCAAAACAGATATGACTTATAGGGGTAAACACACATGCTGAATCCAAATCTGAACTTGGTTTTCTCAGGTGATTAGCTATTTGGCCTTAATCTGTTTCTGAATTTTAATTGTAAAAATGTTCAAGGAGTCTGGCGAAGACTGGATCTGGCTAAGACAAGACCCAGTTGTCTGGATCAGATATTGAATTTTTGGGATCCCATCGAAACCTTTGGTCTTGTTTAAGTTGTATGGCCACGAAGAAATTTATATTCGGATGTTTTCAGATTTACAGTTGTGTTTTCTGAGTTTTCCAGAAGGAAAGTGGGATGTTTGATCTTGCCAGAACGACATCTGCCGCGAATTTCGCCTGAAAAGACCCGGTTCTTGTCGTACTTTACGAAGAGATTTCTAGTCGCAAATTAGACAGTAGTAAGCTTTGACCTTGCCAGATAAAGGAAGACAAAGCAGTTAGCTAATCGGGAACTTTGCCTTCAAATGACCTGGTTCTGGCCATATTGTTCCATAGAGATTTTAGTAGTATGTTTTAAGTTCGTCAGATTCACAGTTTTGTGTTCTCATTTTGTCAGAATCAGTCGTATTGAACTTGCCAGAATGACATCAGCCGCGAATTTTCCCTGGAAATGACCCGTTTCTTGTCGTGGTTTACGAAGAGATTTTCTAGTCGTCTATTAGAGACAGTCGTAAGTTTTGAGCTTGCCATATGAGGCAGATATTACGTTACGAATTATCGCGTGCTTCGAGCTTGTTAGAATGACAGTCGTATGTTTCGAACTTGCCAGAGTGACATAAATGCTATTAAGAAGTCGTGATTTTCACTCTTGATTTTCGAAAATTTCGCCTGCGGCGCGACGTCTAAGCATTATCCTACCAGGTTTGTGAAACAATCTCCTTATCTTAAAAAGAAACAGGCACAACCGCCTGATGATTTCACTATTTTTTTGTGTAGTCTAAACGAGAGTCTAAGTTGGAAGTGGAAGTACTACCACGTACCAACTTCTGGGAAAACATCCCACCCCGTTTGCGAGTTATCGTGGCACTGATAGATATGCGATACAGTAGGCAGCCTTTAAAATGTTTCGCAAAACTTTACCTTTGCCATCTTTCATAGTCGCCTACTCGCTATCTGGTTGAATGGCCCGTAATTTAGGTCAGGTGTTAGGCCTTAGATTTCAGCCACTAGAAATGCCAGAAAAAGGCCGGATTACAAAAAAATCGCCTGCGGCGCTGAGTTTAAATTTGTCTTAGGTACATATGGTAGAAGCTGCTGCTTGGGATATGAGCCACGTTAAAAGCAAGAGTTTGTGTGAGAAGTAGTCGAATGCCGATTTAACAATTTTGCCTGCGGCTCTTTCGTAGTCCTACCCTATTCCTATTTAGTTGGAGTGTGCATCATTTATGTGGGGTTTAAGCTTGAGATTCGGAGTCTAAGCTACATTAAAAGGTAGGAGTTGCAAAGAACTAGTTGAGTTTTGCTCGGATTGGAAAAATTTCGCCTGCGGCTCTCACTTTAGTTTGTCTCGAGTAGATACGACAGAAGCTGGCACCGAGGCTTGTCTTCTCTCCAGCGAAATTTGATATGAACGGCATCTTCTAATTCCTGTTACTTATTTGTTTATTATTTATTACTACAATGGCATTTTCGGTAACGTTTTAGAACTTATAACGTTAATATTTCTTGAGCCTGCTGGTGTTGTGTTTTTAGCCAGTCGTAGATTTTGAAGTCGAAACCGCCCCTGCAGACAGTCGGGGGTCGAGCGGTCACGGAATGGAATCCTGCCAACATTTTCATCACTATCGTCAGTTCACTTTGTGAAGATTAAATCAGTGTGATGAAAGTACAAAATATCTGTACTGGTTTAACCCGATCATCTGCCCACATCACTAGCTAGGTACGATTTTGTGCGAAATTTTTAAGTTTTTGGGTGATACGATGTCGAGTGTTACACATTCAAAAATTTGGTAACATTTAACACATATTTGCGTAGCCTATCCTTAGAATAGAACAGTATAGAATAGAATTTTTATTCTTCAAAAGCAGCTGTCACAGCGTTACCGCCAAATTTGACCTTTTCGTCTAGTTAAACGTTTTGAGTATGCACCTGTTATGATCATTTTGACTGGCGTGTTTCGAGATATATAGCGTGTTCCACCCTTCTAACAATAGTTACTATTAGTTACAATTTCCGTTCCAATTCCAACGTCACCAAAAGTTACTACGCTGACCGTTCCAACCTTCTCGAAATAGTAACTAATAGTAACTATTTGTTTACCACCCTCGGGAGCGTAGTAGGCGTAGTAACTACAGATCTCTGTAACGTGATTGGTCGGATTCGTCCATGGCATGACATTCTGCTGGAAAATAGAAAAGTCGTTCCAGCCTTGACGGCAAAAAAGCAGAATTCGTGACGTCATGCCTAGTAACTACGGTAAGTAGGGTGGAATACGCTCATAACCTCCGTTATGACCCTTTTAAGTGGTAACCACGAGAAAACATACCATTTAAAAGGGTTGTACATATATTATGCGTTATTCCCTTTACTCCGCTACCAAATTCTGTATTTGGCAGGTTATTACTAAAATATATATATATTCTCATAACGTTTAATACAAGGATACGGTAAGCAAACTTGTGTTATCTGTACTCAAACTTCTGTCACTGTATTGCATCATGTGTTACTATTTTGTGCTCCGTTATTTCCTGTTACCCATGGTTCACACTGCTGCGATTTCGGCAAAATTCTGCGTCATGCGACATACGACACATATCGTGCGACAAGCAACGCATAACTTTGCGTTTTGTCGCAATGTCGGATGCGTTGAAATATTTCAACTGATCCGACATAACGCATGCGATTCTTGAGTGAAAGAAAAGAAAAAACAAAAAATAGTTAATTTTCAAGACTAAAAATTGCTCTACCTTGGTCTGACTGTAATTCTATAAGGATGGCTAAATGCAAAACATCTCCTGAATAAACTTGTATTAACCTGTTTTGAACAAGATGACATATGGGGTTTGACTGAAAATTTCCTAATGATGGGTGGTATTCAGAGAGGTAATCTCCCAGCATCTTCAGACTCTGTTTCCCCAAGGGCTTTTTTTTTTCTTTTGCAGAATAATCTCGTGGACAAATTTCGTTTCCATTTACGTCTGCGTGGTAGTGGGAATGTCCATGCGATTCTGCAGCACGTCGGAACATCAAAGAAAAAATCGTGTCGCACACGAAGCAGCAGTGTGAACTGTGAACCAAGGGTTATTGGCCTAATGAAGTAGATAGCTGCCCATCCTTTTGTAGACATTATGACGTTTTGAGAAGTTAAAGTTTAACTGGAAAGCCAACTTATTTTTATATCTTAGATTCCAGTACACTGAATTCTTCTGGCTCTTCTAATGAATTTCTATTAATTCATCTCAGGCTTTAGCAGTGAGGCTCAAAATATGCGCTGCTTACAGGACAAGTCAAATTTCATCCAGCCGCGGGGAATTTGAATGTCAGCAAAAGCGTAGATTTAAATGGCCAACAAAGCGAAACTTATTATCACATCTGAGAGATGAAAACGTAGCGCAAGACCACGTCTGAGTGACGTCTTCTATTTCCAGGAATGAAAGTTGCTAAATATGTTAAGCATAGAGTCCGTAAGAATTCATTCGGTAACAATCGCTTATTCGGAAACAGTGAAGCAACGAAGAGCGTGTTCCACCCTTCTACAAATGGTAACTATTGGTTACTATTTCCGTTCGAATTTCTCCAAAAGTTACTACGCTGACTGTTCCAACCTTCTCGAAATAGTAACTAATAGTAACTATTTGCTTGCCACGCTCGGGAGCGTAGTAACTACGGATCTCTGTAACGTGATTGGTCGGATTCACCCGTGGCACGATATTCTGCTGGAAAATAGAAAAATCGTACCAGCCTTGACGGCAAAAAGCTAGAATTCGTGACGTCATGTGTTGTAACCATGGTTAGTAGGGTGTAACACGCTCGAAGTAACGCACTTTCATCGGGCCTTCAAGTCTGTTTTATCGAATTAGATAATGAATAACACTCAGCCCTTTCGCTTAAAATCTAACGCTACTGCAGAGGATCATCATTCTATCACCTTTTTGCTATTCTTTGTTTATTCCACTTAATTTCCCTTACTGTTCGTGAAAAATAAATTATCATAACAAAACAAAACAAATTATTATAAAATTTATTATAGGGAAAAACAAATTATTATAGGGAGAATAATTCAGCCCAAAGAGTAAAGTGGAGATCAAAGAGGGCGTGTAAAAATCGCCAGGCAAAAATACGCCTCGCGATGTCTAGGCAAAATCGCAGGGTGTGATGATGATGATGATGAAATTTTATTTACGCACTTAAGAAGAGGAAATGTGTCAGACGGAGAGCGAATACCCCCAAATATTCTTTCCTGAAATATGAACAGAAATAAATAGCGAGGTGTATGGAAGCTAGAGGAGTAGCTTGCTCTGCTACAGCACAGCCCAAATCCATACAGCCCAACATTGGCTAATTTCTTTTCAGGCCTTTTCTCTGATTCCATTGTCTTTGTGCTCCATGATAAAGGATACACTGGATAAACTATACTGGATGACCTCTGAACTAGGCTAATTAGCTGTTCCACATCCATCTCAAATTATTTGCCAAGCGTTGCGATTTTTTTCGGCTCGGAGCCGAAGCCCGACAAAGCATATTTTTTACCTGACAGTGCGTTTCTTTAATGCCTGGCGTGACGAATATCGCCAGGCGTGGCGAAATTTGCTCTCTGTGTGAACTGGGCTTAAGTCGAGAAATTTCTTACCTTTTACTAGCTCTGGTTTATGGAGCAGACGAATCTTTTCCAGAAAAAGCTCATACATCGCTTTAGATTCTGCAGTGCCCATGGCTTGACGGAAATCGGGCTTATTTCCTTTCCAGGTGTGATACAGTGTGAACTGGCTGATGCAGAGAACTTCCAATGAGAGGTCCTTGGCAGATTTCATCCATCTTTTCCCATCTTCATCATCAAATAACCGAACTGAGAGGATTTTCTGAGCCCTAGATCAAGGACGAGATGTTAGAATTACAATGCAAATATATATACATCAATCAATCCTGTGGCACCAAAGTAGGAAGAAATTAGAAAATCCCTTACAACTAACACTAACAAACAAAGAATACGACATGGAAATAAAAGAGTAAGCAAAAGGCTAGATGAAATAGGGGATGATTTTTTGCTTGAGTCTATGGGCATTCTTACTTAGTGTGCTATGGTTTAGAAAAGGTGTGGTGTAGTCTAGAAGGATGGTGCTGAGATATCGAGAATTTAAAATTAGGAGGCCGTAAACACACAGAAGATTAGATTTGAGCATGTTTATTCACCCACTGCAACACCAAAACAACAAAAAGAAAAGAAGAAAAGTGAAAAAAAACTAATGATTGTAATGCAACTAAACACATCTCAATAAAACTGCATTTACGACTGTAAAAATACGGGCTTTAAACCTTGAGTAGAATGTAGCGACTGTTTAATTTAAGGCATTGTCTAGGGAACTGGAAGTTGTAATTTATGTCCTACGGGCTAAGGAACCGATAGTTCTCACGGAAACCAAAGCGTAAGAGCTACGATTCCGGGATCTGAAGTCGTTGACTAACGGAAACTTGGATGTGCTGGCTCCTGTTCCGGTAGTAAATCGAAATAGCTCACGGAAACTTCATTGCACCAGCTTCTCGTCCGGTAATCTCACGGAATTATGTACTCAGAAGCTAGGGAGCCGGTAGGTGATACCAGAAAGTATATAATTGGAGCTTGTTTTCCGGTAGTGTCTACATGGGATATCAGCTAGAATGCCGGAATTCTCACTGACTTGGAGAAAATAACATGGGGAAAAACCCACTATCGGGAGCCATATCTTTTTTTTTTTTTTTGTATAACTATTTGGTTTAAAATGACCATCTCAAGGACACAGGTGGCTATGGGCTGGGGTTCAGGTACTGCAAAATTTTGAGCTCACGGGGCTCAAGCCGCTCAAGCTGGAAAATAAACTTGTGGAAAAACAATTAAAGATTCTTCCTTAAATATCTGCTTTTGTGAACTTCTTCTCTGAAAATTGGTTGGAGTTAAAGCTGGTGCTGCGATTTCATTCTGGACTTGGCTACTGTTTTTGTTGTTACATTGGGTCGTCGAAAGGGTAGAGATTCTTCTGCATTTTGGTTTTAGAGTCAAATGTCTCTTCTTCTTCTTTCCAGCTAAGATGGATGGCATGTATGGGCGATTAGTTCCGTACTTCGGTGATAGATGTTCCTTCGCCCCAAGCTGACTGCGAATCATATTGGACGCCAAGGCCATTCTTGCCAAAGAAGGGCCGAAATATAGCTCGAATAAAATGTAGCTGGCTTATCCGTTTTGCACCGTCAAATATACTAATCAAATGACCGAAATTAAGAAGATACAGTATAGCCACCGACTAGAACCATACCAAGTAACCTCTACTTTAAAAAAATGTGTATACCTTACATGTAGTTTACATCTTCAAGTTTATCATCTTTTGATATTCCAAGGAGAACACAAAGTCCTCTGCCAATTTCATTGATAACTTCTCCATCAACTGCAAGGTAAAATACTTGCTTAGCCTTAGATCTGACACATAGAAAACTTTTAACCTAAAGCCGCTTCCGCTTGCCAACTACAAAACATGTCTCTGAAAGAAGGAGTCACTGAAAAACTGTCCAGAAACTTAAAAAAGTACAACATCGAAACATTTCACCAGACTCAAAACACTCTACTGTCCTACCTAAACATCGACAAAATGAAGTCCCAAACCACAACCAATGAGGTATTTATTCGTTACCCTGCGATTGTGAGAAGCGCTATGTTGGCAGGACAGAGAGGACGGACTCAGAGAACACAAACAGGAAATCGACCACGCCCTTTCCAATGGACAACGTCCAAATTACAACTTCAAATAGGCAACAAGTTCACGAACACGTTTTCGAAAACCCATCCCAGTTTGAAAAAGCCCAAATTATTGAACCATGCACCGGAGCCTCCTTTTGTCGCATGCTGCAGGTCCACTTCTCGGCCGATTCCGGACTGATTCTTTCTACATCCGTTTTTGCACTGCAGCGCTTTCGAGGAAGACGGCAGCGCTTCTCGAGACTCGCGGACTTGCTCACCGACCAAGTCCGTGCTTCCCTGCAAGGTGCTGCAGCGCTGCCGCTTCAACCAAGAAGAAAGTGAATCCAAATACGCATTTTGTGCAAAAGCAAAGAAGTGCTGCAGCAGCGATGCGGCAGCGCTATTACAACAAAAACGAGGCTCGGACTTCATTAAACTATATGAGAAGCCGTTAAAATTAAGAAAAAACATTCAGGGATCAACAGAGACACAGGCAAATGCTCACTACCAGAAACATGGAATGGCATCATTAGCGAAATAAAAATTCAGACACCTCTTCTCTACAACAAAACCAAAGTCAACACAAATGCAGAAAAATCTCTACCTGATCAACGACCCAACTGAGCAGCAAAACCAGCAGACGTGTCCAAAATGAAATCACAGCAACCTTTTTAACCCCAAGCAACTCTCACAAAGGAATTCACGAATTCAAATATTAACACTAAGCTAGAACCTTTAGTTTGTTTTTCCACAAGTTCCTTTTTCCAAATTAAGCAGCTTTGAGTTTGAAAAGGACCCTTGCTAAGAAGGGCTGAAATGTAGCTCTAATAAAATTCAGCTGACGTATCCGTTTTGCACTATCAAATATGATTCGCAGTCAGCTTGGGCTGAAGGAATATTTGTTAAAAATTAAGATATTATAATTTGATAATTCCTCTTCTAGCTTTCAGCTATTTGGATTAAACTTGATTGATTGATTGATTGATTGTTAAAATGAAATTTCTTAGCAGTCGTAACTAGTTTATAACTGACAAGAACAACAATCTATGATATAAAGGGGGAGGGGAGGGTAGTTTTTTTTGCCAAAATAGTGTTTTGGGGCTGCAAAAAACAGTCGGTAAAAATGACCAGACAGTTGGTAAATACCTTGCACCACCAAATATTTTGACCAGTAACGCCTCTGTTCTCCTGTACAGGGGTGGTATCCAACCTCAGACAAGATTTCAAATTTCCAGAGAAGTCTTTCCTTCTGAATAATCTATCTGGCTTAAAAAGAACCCAACAAACATGACAAACATACTAGATTGAAGCTAATTGAATGGTTTATATATTGGATATATAAATATTGCTTAAATATTTCTAGTTAAACATATTTTTCTTTTCAAACAAGATCACTTCATTCTAACCTTACTTCGATTGATTACAAATTGATGAAAAAGGTAGAGTTAGCAAAGTTAATAGCCAGAAATCCCTTCTCAAAGCAGCTTCAAAACAAAGAAAAGACACAGGATTTGGATATTTTAGGACACATGACAATTCAAAAAATTCTTTTGCCTCTTGACTGTCAGGACAGCATGTACACTTCATTTTAACATTTTCGCGGCAAAAATCGAGGTAGTGTACAAACATGTAGTTGTATCTTAGAGGTAACTAAAAGATAACGCTCCTAATTTACACGAGTCTCGCGCTCGTTCATACGGTACTCTGTTTCTCATATTCTGCTTTTCATGTATTACTTACTTTTGCCGGAAAAGAACTTGTTAATAATTAGCCCGTTCATCCTCCTCGAATTAATAGTCCTGTGCGATACCCCTTTTTCTCTTCTCGCCGCAGTTATTTTTTGGCCAAAAAATAACTCGTTAATACTAGTCTAATTTCTTCTTCCTGAATTACGCAAGTTCAATTCCAATCATGTGACTCTGATGCATACAGTCTCAAGAAAACTAACCCCAGGGCCGGATGAGATGCATCACACATAAGCAATCGATAATACATTTGCCTTCCTACAGGTGCTAAACGATCAGGCTCGTAATTTACTAGCGCCGTGCTCGTTCATACTCTGTTTCTTACGTTCCCCTTTTCATTTATTGCTCACTTTTGACGAGAAAGAACTCGTCAGTAATAAGCCAGTTCATTTTTCCCAAATTAAGCAAGCTCAAAAACAACAGCGTTAAAATGCCGCATCAGCCTCAAGAAAACCACCAAAAGTCACCAATCCCTAATGTATGAATGACATCAACAGAGCCACCGCACCACACCGCACCAGTGCTGAGTTTCCGAGCACATGGACGCCAGATTAGGTGAAACCACCGGACTAGGAGATTGATAGGAAGACGAAGGGCGGGAGCAGTGGAAATCCCAGAGACAAGAAGTCTGACTGTTAAGGGGGAAACTTCAGAGTCAGGAGATTACCAGACGTCCAGGTCAGAGTAAACTGTACAATTGGGAGATTGCAAGAGTGGTCTAGACTGGAATCAGGTACCCCCAGGGTACCCCTCCTCTACTTTATATAATCTTTACTAGATAAGTAGATATTCCTTCTCAGCCTAAGCTGACTGCAAATCAATGGCGAAAATAAGGGGGGGCGGGGGGCAGCCACCCACCCCCACACAAATCCTGTCGGTCACCGACTAACGCTTTTACCATATCGTTTCTGATACCAACAAAAGCTCTGTCCGTAAAACAGGAAACTTCCTGTTGGGAAATAGGCAGCGTTTGTCGGTACGGCACGCTTTAGCATTCCGTTTCTGATACCGACAAAAGCTCTGTCGGTAAGCCAGGAAACTTATCGTTGGAAAACCGTCAGCGTTTCTCGGTGCGGGGACGGTGCGTAGTTCTGATTTTCGGTACCTATAAGAGCTCTGACAAACACTTTACTTATTTCATTTCTGGTACTGACGAAAACTCTGTCGGTAAATCATGAAACTGTAGGAGAATCGGCAACACGTCTGTCGGTGTACGGATTCCGTTTTCAATACAGACAAGAGCTATTTAGGTAAATCAGGAAACTTCTTGTTTGGAAATCAACAGTGTTTGTCGGTGCGGAGACGGTGCACGGTTTCCGTTTTCAGTACCGGTAAGAGCTCTGATAAAAACACTTTCTAACACCATTTCTGATACCGAAATCTGCTCTGTTGGTAATCAGGAAGCTTCTTGTCTGGAAATCAGAACTGTTTGTCGATGCGGAGATGATACCGACGGCGCCTTGTCGGGAAATCAAGCCGATGATAGGACCCAGATCCTGATATCTGTTGTTTTTCGTTTTTCGATACAATGACCGGGAAAAGTCTTGTCGGTAAAATGGGAACTCTCTTTTTGGGTCTGTTTACATCCGGAATGGATACAAATCTTGTCGTTAAATTCAGTATTTGTATGGTGACTGTAATATTCTCGTCGGTAAATCCGAAAATGCAATAGCCAAACACTCCTTTGTTCCTTTCAGTTCCTTGACGGCAAGCCAACCACACCGGCAAACCTGTTTCCTCGAATTGCTCAGTTTCAGTTTCAGTTTATTCACAAAAATAAAAAACATCATTTAACTGTTTATGGCCTCACAATAAGGCCTAACATAAGGCCTGGCCATGGGCGGTGCTTATTATTTATTCATATAGTCTTAAGGAAAACAAACCAAAGGAATCAAAAAAGAAAGAAAAACAAGGAGAGAAAAAAAGAAGAATGAAGACATAACAAACTGACAAGAGAAATCCACTAACAAACGATCGTCCATCAACAAAGCTCCCTTGCCCCCCCCCCCCAAAAAAAAAGGAAGGAAAAAAGAAGAAAGGAAATTAAGTTTTGGAACAATATGTTCTCGATAAGAAAAAAGACTCGGCCTGTGACTTGAAAGCTTAAAAGGGTAGACGCAACCCTTACCTCCTCTGGTATTGAATTCCACACCCCGGAGCAAAGTGTTTTATTATGAAAGAAGCACTAGTTGTTTTACGGGGGGCACTCGCCAACTGCATGGCATTCCGAGTAGAATACTCGTGGAAATCCTGATTCTGTGAAAACAAATTCTGTAAAGATGAATTCAAATGATCATTAAAATACTTATAAGTGAAAACTGCAACTTGGTAGTCTCTAATTGTGGCGACATCCATTATTTTATTAGATCTAAAACGCTCGCTGTGATTCTTATTGGGGTCATGCGACGTGATTGCCCGGATAGCCCTGTTCTGTAAATTTTGAACTTTCTTGTAACTAGAAAAATTGCTAGCCCACATGGAGCATCCATAAATTAAGTAAGGATAAAAATAGCATAATGTATCATTCGTGGAATTTTAGATGATGCAATGCTTTTAACTCTCCTTATCACTCCAAGAGACCGAGAAAGTTTAGACGACAGAACATCTGAGTGCTCTTTCCATGACAAATACTCATTTGATGGATTGCACTCTTTTGATGACTGAAGTACCCACCACAACTTGACCAAGGCTTGTTAGGGATGAGGTTCTCGAGAATACAATATAGTTTGTTTTCAAAAAATTCAGGGTTAGTAGGTGAGAATCAGTGAAATTGGTAACTTCACCTAGTGCTATTTTTAGCTTTTCGTATAGATCAGGTATAGAAGGGGCAAACAAAAAAAGAAGAGTGTCATCAGCAAATAAAAGAATACCAACTTCGGATAGGAAATATTTAACCATGTCAACAAAAATAATAAAAAGTAATGGACCCAAAATCAAACCCTGTGGCACTCCCCAATGGATTGCACACTGTTCCGATTTAAATATTACCGTTCATGACTACTTGTTTCCTTCCAAATAAATATGACCGAAGCCAGTCTAGTGCTTTACCCTCTACTCCAATAGACTGTAAAGAATTTAGTAGTTCATGATGGTCAACAGTATCAAATGCTTTTTTAAGTCCAAAAATATTGCAGCTGGAATCAAACCATTTTCAAAAGCTTTGTTAATCCAATCTGCTAGTTTAATGATAGCTAAGTCCGTTGACAGACCTTTACGGAACCCAAATTGAGTGACCTCTCTGTTCTTGAGTGATCTCTCTGTTCCACCCATAAACTGCCCTTTTGGGTTGATAAATATTCTTTGAGCCCAAGCTGACAAGGGTTGGACAAGGGTCCTTGTAAGGACCCTTGCCAAGAAGGGGCAAAATATTGCTGATGAGGAATTGTAGCTGACGTATCCAAATATTCTTTGAGCCCAAGCTGACTTTGAAACATTTATTCAAACAATGTTTACACGGATACGTCAGCTCTGATTTTTCATCAGCGATATTTCGGCCCTTCTTGGCAAGGGTCCTCGTCAGGCTGTCAATCTTCTTGTTCAACTTCGGGGAAGGAAACAAACCTGTAACAAATAACTGAAGCTTCTACCGACTATAAATATCTTATTAAGGTAAATTATCTTCAAGTACCAGTATAATGAAAAAACTAGTCCTGAGATTTAATTTTTGACAACGACGCTGTTTTTGCTGCATGATTGGGGCGATGACAGGAAAGGGTTTTTTCTGCATTTTGATCAACTTCGGTTTTTTTCATTAATAAGGGGCTGAAAACTTAAATATTATTGTATTAATGACCTCGTTCTACGTTTCTATTATGAGTACTTGTCTGAATCTATTACTTTGAATAATCACTGCACGGAAAAACTAGTGCTGAGATTTAATTTTTGACACGGCTGCTGTTTTTGCTGCACGATTGGGGCGACGGCAGGAAATATTTTTTTCTGCATTTTGATCGACTTCGGTTTTGTTGTTAATAAGGGACTGAGGCTTAAATTTTCTTCCCTTAATAACCCCGTTCCACGTTTCCGGTAAAGAGTACTCGCCTGTATCTCGGTTAATGCCTGTTCGGTTTTTCTTTATCTCAACGGCTTCTCGAATGGTTTAATGGAGTCCGGTGCACGTTGCAAGAATTTGGGCTTTTTCAAAATGTACTGAATGGGATGGGTTTTCGAAAATATGTTCTGCAAGTGCAGATTTGAAAGTATAGTTATGACGGTGTCCGTTGGAGAGGGCGTGGTCAATTTCTTGCTCATGCTCTGCAAGTCGTTTTCCGAAAGTTCTCTCTGTCCTTCCTACGTAACGCTTTCCGCAATCACAAGGTATTGAATAAATGCCTCTTTGGTACTGATTTGGGAATCACTCTACCCATGCGGCCCCTACTCGTATTGCAATATTTCAAGACCTCCTTGCGACACTGTTCTAGAAAGCGGATGGACTGAACATCTTGGGCAGGCTTCAGTCGAATCCGAGCACTTTTTAACGCCCATAACCCACAAAAACCGCTTAGTTTACAAGCGAAAAAGACAGCTGTGGCAGTCTAGAACACTCTTGTAATCACCCGCTCGTGCGGTTTCCTCTGATCTGGCCGTCTGGTAGTCTCCTGAACTTGCGGTTTCGCTCGTTACAGCCAAACCTCGTATCTCCGCCTTTTCCACCAATACGTCTACCCAGTAGCCGCCTGAGGTTGCGGTTCCGCCTGTCCTGGCGGTCGGTGTGTCCTCTTACAGATGCTAAAACTCCTCAGAGCGCGGTTCGGCGCTGATGATGGCATGGGGCTGTGTCATCTATGGGTCGTTTTATTCTGTCGAGGCTGCTGTACTATTTGGCGTCAGGTGTCGGCGCAATAGATCTAGCAAGGGGGTAACGACTTCTTTTTGTTCTAGGTGTACGTCTGTATGATCGCAGTCATCACGCACTTCTTTATTATGGATGTATTTAAGTAAAATTTTAACCGAGTTTGACGAATTATTGGCGTTCGGAACAGGACACCTGTTTAATTAGTTTGAAATTCGCTTTACTATCTTCTCTTCTCCCTTTCCGGAACTTGATGCGGTACGTCTCCTCCGTAATGGTGGGTTTCCACACTGCGTAAATTCCGAGCGTATTTGAGCTTTAAAATATTTCTAGCAATACAATACTCCTTCTCGAATTGACTATCAGGATATGGTTTCGTTCTTGCCTACTTTAGTACGCAAAACACTCGACGAACCAAAATGAGTCGGCGCTCTTATCGCAACTGCTGTCCCACCTGTTTGACCGCAAACAATAGCCTACTTGGAATTGTTCTTCCTGTTCAACAAACTTTTCCGCTATAATTAACCCATAACCCTTTAACAAATTAAAGATTACGCAACTCCCGACTCAGGTCCTTGGACAACCGTAATCAAGTATCGGTTCGATTTTTATCAGTTCCCAACCCGTGTGAAAAATTTCGCGCTCGTGAGAATTAGTTAAGGGGACGCTAGTCCAAACCCATTATGACAGGCAGATTCAGAAAGGGTTTCAGTCGGTAAACAGGTCAAAGCAAAGGACTACTGTGCGATGTTTATCTGATTTTCACAGGTCATTAGAGGGAATTAGGTCTTGACGCTGACTTCACATCGCAGTTGCATAACGTTTAGGGTTATTTCGGAGGGGGGGGGGCCTCGGGTCGGATTAAAAAAGTAAAAAAGACAGATCAGAGGTTAACGGTTATAAAAACGATTATTTTGGCATGTTTTTTTTTTTTTTTTTGGGGGGGGTGCTTGGGTCGCTTGAGACGTTAAGTCTTTCCAAATGCCAAGTTTCATTAAGAATCGATCATCCGTTCAGTAGCTATAAATGCCCCAAGATCCGGATTCCCCCCCCCCCCCCCCACGATGCTTGGATCGGGAAATCGACTATTTCCAGCCTAATCATTTGGGTGCTACTGATATGCCTGCCAAGCTTATGTAGCTTATGGAAGTGCACGGAGCAGTAAAACCCGAACCGACAGACCGACAGACATTGTGATCGCCGACTTTGCCGAAGGGCAAGTGCCATAAAATGGTCCGTTGTTCTGAAAATTATTCTAAAAACAGTCCGTAAAAAATTAAGAGCCAGTCAGTAAATACCTCCCCTCCCCTAAAATTTGTGGCTAGTAACGCCTCCGGTGGTTACATTGTCAACTTAAAAATACAAGCTACGTTAGAACTCGAATACTTAATTTTATGTATTTATCATATGTCATTTCAAAAAGAAAATTTTTCGGATTTATCAAACTAACGTGAACTTGCGAATGTTTAATCGGATTAAACAAGTCAAGTCTGATCCGATTAAACTTGAACTTGAAAACTATTACAAATCCTGTTTATTAACTGAATATTTCAAAGTGATTTATTAGACATTACACAGCTTGACGAGGACCCTTGCCAAGAAGGGCCGCAATATTGCTGTCAGAAGCACCGTAGCTGACCTATCTATTTTTAGCCATTGTCTGAATGTAATTACAACATTATACACCAACAACCTCCCCCCACAGAGGTCGTACCTGGTCCAGATCTCACATCTTACAATTCGGGCCGATGACCATTGTATTTTCCAGTTTTCACCCCATTATCAGTTTGATGTATACATACGTTAATACATTTCTCGGCCCCCCCCCCCCCATCCAACTACCATCTAAAACCATCGCGCTAAAAGAAGGTACATAAATCTGTTTTCGCAACTATTATACAATAGCCTACTCGGGCTTGTTCTTCCACTTAAACAAACTTCTCCGCTGTAATTAACCCACAACCCTTTAACAAATTAAAAATTACGCAATTCCCGAGGCAGGTCCTTGGACAACCGTAATCAAGTATCCGTTTGATTCTATCCGTTCCCAACCGTGTGAAAAATTTCGCGCTCGTGAGAATTAGTTAAGGGGACGCTAGTCTAAACCGATTATGGCAGTCAGATTCAGAACGGGTTTCGGTCGGTAAACAGGTCAAAGCAAATGATTCTACTGTACGATGTTTATTTGAGTCTCACAGGTCATTAAAGGGAATTGGGTTTTGACGCTGACTTCAAATCGCATTGCATTACGTTTAGGGTGCTTCTTTTTAGCATTTATTTCGGAGGGATTAACAAAGTAAAAAGACAGATCAGAGGTGAACGCTTATAAAAACGGTTATTTTTGCATGTTTTTTTTTATTTGCGGGGGGGGCTTTGGGTCGCCTGAGACATGAAGTATTTCCAAATGCCAAGTTTCATTACGATTCGATCATCTGTTCAGTAGCTATAAATGCCCCAAGATCCAGGTTCCCCCTCCCTCCACTCCCCCCCCGCGATGCTTGGATCGGGGAATTGACTATTTCCAGCTTAATCATTTGGGGCCTGCTGTTTCGTTTCGTTGTCCTAGCTTATTTGGAACTGCACTAGGTAGCAAAACCCGGACCGACGGACGGACAGACATTGTGATCGACGACTTTGCTTGACTTTGCTGAAGGGCAAGTGCCATAAAATGGTCCGTTCTTCTGGAAATCAGTCGATTTTTCGTCAGAACAGTCGATTTTTTCTTGAAAAACAGTCCGTAAAAAATTAATAGCCAGTCAGTAAATACCTCCCCTCCCCTAACATTTTTGGCTAGTAACGCCTCTGGTGGTTACATAGTCCCTTCAAAAATACAAGCTACGTTAGAACTCAAATACATAATTTTATGTATTTATCATCCGTCATTTCAAAAAGAAAATGACGGAGTATAAAGGTTGCATTTTTCATATTTATCAAATCTAACGTCAACTTACGAATGTCGAAAACTTGCAAATGTCGGTAAACAGGTCAAAGGAAAGGACTCCTACTGTGCAGTGTTTATCTGAGTCTCACAGGTCATTAGAGGGAATTGGGTTTTGACCCTGACTTCAAATCGCATTTGCATTACGTTTAGGGTTCTTTTTTTGTGCCTGAAGTGCCTGAAGCAGCAAGCTTCCTAATTAATGTATCGTCGAGCCACAAAATTTCCGGGACTCCCCCTCCAACTCCCCCCACTGTGGCTGAATAATTTGATCTCCAAAAAAACTTTTCCAGTGTAATTCCTTGGAATCAAATAATAAAC
This sequence comes from Branchinecta lynchi, assembly GCA_023053575.1. Taxonomy (NCBI): domain Eukaryota; kingdom Metazoa; phylum Arthropoda; class Branchiopoda; order Anostraca; family Branchinectidae; genus Branchinecta; species Branchinecta lynchi. The sequence continues at coordinate 27,475,777 of JAKZAP010000003.1, forward strand.
AATCATAAACAATCAACAATTTCAATTGTATTTTGCACAATCACTATGACAGTGAAGCACGCCGAATTAACAGAAGTAGACTTGAAGATCCCTTAGTAATGTTGCCACATCATGTTCATCAGTCTGCCATAACTTTTGTCCCTACCCTCTTGGACGAGTGAATCTTATGGTTCGATCAGAGTCATGTCCTTGTGGACTGGAATTCCTGGCAGTATTTTTGCCACTATCAACCGTATCTCAACTTTTCCATACGAACATCAACTCATGGAGATTCGGTAGCTACACAGAGTACCAAATGGGCTATCGGTCCAAAATTAATCGGTATCAGGATTGAGATTCGGTAAATTATTCGGCATAATTTTTGGGACTCGATAGTTACCACGAATCCCTGATTCGTGAGTTTCTCATCGGCTCTCGAGTGTTTTGTCTATGTCCTGAAGAGCACCACTGCCAAGAAGAGCCGACAAAAAAATCGGCATTTCATTATTTTAGCTGCGGCTTGAGGAGTTGGACCTCGGGTTGCTCAAGTCACATTTAGAGGGGGTTAAATTTCGTAGTTTCATATTTTTGCCAGTGACCTGAAAAGATCCCTTGCCAAAAAGGACCGACAAAAAATCCGAGGAGGACCATTGCCGCGAAGGGCTGACATACCAAAAATTGCAAATTTCGTATTTTCTCGTCTCTCGAGTTTCTCAATGGGTTTCGAGTTTAAACCCTTACGATATTGGCATTGAAATTTAAAAAAAAATCGGTATTTCATAATTTTAGCTGCAGACTGAGGAGTAGCTTTGTGAAGAAGGGTCGAAATCCCCAGATAGAAATTTCATGTTTTACCTGACCTTAGAAGAAAGCCACGAGGAGACCAGATACCAAAAATTGTGAAAACTTCGTATTTTTATAATGGCACTTTGGGTTGCTCTGAGAGGTTTAAGTTTCATAATTTCATTATTTCATTTTTGTGAATCAATGATCGACATTTAGGAAGTCTTATTTGACCCTTTGTTTGAGTAAACACAATAATATAGATACCACTTCTTGGTAATGAAGCTCATTTCAGTGGTGTAGGCTACCCCACATAAAAGTCGCAGACCCTCGTAAATAAAAATAAAAAACTGAATTTCAGCTTAAATTGTTAAGAAACAAATGGGACTCATTTTCTTAAAGAATACAAAAGTTCATTACCTTGAAAAAAATTCCGCGTTCTGAGCCTTTCTTTGCAATTTTTGCGATAATTTGTAACCATTATTTGCGAGGGGTTGCTCTCTCTCCGCCACCGGTGTACACCTCGACACGGCACCGGCACGCACCGGCACGGCACCACGGCACCGGCACGGCACCACGGCACCGGCACGGCAAAGGCACGGCAAAGGCACGGCAACGGCGCAACACCGCGGCACCGGCTCGGCACCGGCGCGCCTCTAGCACGATACGCCGGCCACGGACAAATTTTCTGCAGATTACTCTTCGCCATCTGGTATCTGGTATCTGGCGCCCAATAACGAAGGTACTTGAATGAAAGAATTATTGAAAACATGCAACCGAAGAAGAAGCTGAACTAGATATGAGGAGATGCTGTTGACCAAATGCGCAAAGTGGTCAACCATGGTTTGGTACTGGTGCTTGGCGATACTTGGATTTTTCGATATATCGATATTTTCACTTTCGATATTAGATAATCGATATATCGATATTTCCGCTTTCGATATTCAACAATCGATATATCGATATTTTCACTTTCGATATTCGATAATCGATATTGATATTTGCTTACCATGCTTCGTTTCGCCAAAATCTAAGAACCAAATTTTCATTAAATAGCATCTTGGATCATTTCAAACTCAGAATAAATGAGAAATGAATTAGGGAAAATATATTGTCCAATTTCGGATATATAAGTGTAGGTTAGTTCGGATTATTTACAATAATTACGATGAACAAATATCGTTTTCGATAGCGATATTTACGTTTCGATATCGATATTTGGTACGATATATCGCATACTGGATCATCTCGAACTCCGGATAAATAAGAAAGGAATTCCGGAATACACATTGCTCCAATTTCGTATATATAAGTGTGGGTTATGTTGGATTAATTGCAATCTTTACGAATGAACAAATATCGTTATCGATATCGATATTTAATTTCGATATCGATATTTTGTCCGATACATGGATATATCGTTATCGGTATCGAATATCGCCCAAAACTTGAGTCAGCTTCAGTATATTTTGCTTCTGGTGAAGGTAATTCAGTGGCGACCAATCTTTTTTTCATATCTGTAGAGTGTGCTAAGAATGATACTTGGCAGGCATATTTAACTTGGAAAAAGTGAATTTCCCCATCAGACACTCTGGGAGTGCAATAGAGGTATGCTTATTTGAACGTTCGTGCTTCGAACTTTGCCATTTTCATGCACTTGCTGTGGCTAAATATATGTACCAGTTAGCCTAAGTAGGTAGTCAAGGAAGGAAAAGATTGGTTCATAAATTCTTTTATAGAGCCAACCACATTCCTTAAAGTACTCATCATAACCACAAAGTACAGAAAATACTTTGGAGCAAAACATATATTTTCATGATCCCCATGAGCCCATGATTATTTGTGAAACAAGGGTTTTGCTTCAAAATGAATTTCCAGCTCCCTTAAAGGACCCCTCGCACTAATCACTCTTCAACTTACAGTATTTTAAAGTATTTGAATACTTTAACTATGCTGTGCTTTCAATAAATAACTAACTGTTTTGGCTGTTTTAAGCCTTTTCGAGACCCGTTGACTTCTAGCGAAACAGGGAAACAATTTGCATAATCGATTTTCCTGATGGAAAAAATTCTCGCAGACAACCGTCGCGCAACCGTCTCGAACCGTCGACAGCGTGATACACATCGAAGGTAGCAAAACACGGCAAGTGAGAAAATCAGCGAGGTTTTGTTGGAGGGGTTAGAATGTACCGCACGAAACGTGGGTCTCCGGGTTTAGAAATATATGTAATGATTACGGAAGTAGGTTGCATTAGTATTATAGGTTGCATTAGTTTGAGCAAAATATACAACTACGTGATCCCCATGAGCCCATAGTCACTTTTGCCTAAAGGGTTTTGCTTTCACATGAATTTCTAGTGCCCTTAAAGTGCAAAAATAAAATACTTTTCACCAGATCATTCTCTTGATTTCCAAGGGCCCACAATCATTCTTATTTCAAGGGTATGGCTTATAATTAAACACAAGAAACCCAAGAATTTACAAATTCCTAAATTTCATCCTCTGACCCAGCCTTGCAAGTACCATATGAGCTGCTAGCTCTTGTATTCAACACACATTGCCGACTTCATTCTCGGCCAATATCTTATGAAATTTGTTTACATGTACATCAGAAATCGTGCTTTATCACAATACTGTAATTTGAAGTAAAAAAAACGCGACACCGGCTTGGCACCGGCACGGCACCGGCTCGGCACCGCGGCACGCGCCACTTGGTGTACATCATTTTTGGGAGTGAGCAACCCCTCGATTATTTGTAAAATATGGTGAATAGAGAATGAACAGTTAATCAGATAATAGAGAATGAATCGTATTCTTGTAGAGCTCGCTTTGGCCTTTCGAATGATATAAGATAACATTGGATTTCGACAACTATAGCTGCGTTCGTTGCACTCCGGGCTGTCTCTGGTGTTTAGTCACCAGTGTCCGGTTCTTCCCTTAAAACGCGTTCTTTTGGTTCAGCGGTGAGTTGATGAAAACCGGCTAACTCCTCGCTGCAGCAGGGCTCACGAGCAGGTTCTGGTTAGTCCGCACCGGTGAGATAAAACCGGACACTGGTTAGTGCAAAAACGGGTTATAAGAATGGTGAGAAGTCACCGGTGGATGCAAAAACGGCTTATAAGAAAAACCGGAGACCACTGGTGAGAACTCCCGTGACAAAGAACGCAGCTTATGTATCTTTGAAAAAATGTACAATGATGACAAGTCAACACGAGTTTTAGCCTACATCTCGGAAATGCAACAGCTGCGGCAACGCGCACTACGATATTCGTTTTCAGCGACGTCGACTACCCTATAAACTACTTCTCAATGTTTGTGTTCCAAAACTTCTCAGCATTTGTGTTCCACCTAAGCTTTGATTAACAGAAATACGCGAGTCGTGAAAATATAGAATCTGGCTGGCGCCAGCCTGAGCTAGGATATTCGGTATCAACTCACCCCTTGTTGTCATTCGATGCCAGTCAAACCCGCAATGTGGGAGGCATGCGCAAAGTGGGTGGGTTACGCTGATACAACAGTGAATACACGTCGGAAATTGACGTGTCCATTTAACAGGTGGGCCGTGGGAAGTAAATAGTGATTATTGCAATTGGAGAGCAGGGAAGGCAACGTTTGAAGGGGAAGATAACAGAGCTGTTTAATGGAAATAGAAGACTCGAAAGAAGACTTTCGTTATCTCAGATCCTATCATCTGTTGTTATAATACTTTGGTGAGCTAATATTTTGGCCACGGGAAAGGAAATGATACGGAGAGAAGCAGGGGGATAGTGTAGTGTAATCTTCGATTAAAGACTTATTCTAAATATCAGTCAACTACGTCTATTAATTATTTAAGCTCAGTGACAGAAATAGTAGCTATACGTTTCTTGCAGTATTTTGTCAACAAAATAATATTCCCCATACAGTGCATAAACATCAGTCTAGACCATAATGGCGAAGGTTCTCGAAACTATAAAGTGTAAACACATAGGCTAGGTATAACCAAGGCCTTCTTGAAAATATAGCTGTAAACAACGTTGCCTCAGACGAACAATAACAACAGCTTTCGTACGTTTCGTGTTGAGAATCCTTCGGCAGACTTGTCTTGGCTTTCAAAGTGAACAGTTGTTGAGTTGGTAAAGTAATTCTCTTTTCAAATATGTAATATTCTTATACGATAAAAATAAGCATTAATTTCTAAGTCAGTAAAAATCATATGGATTATTATTCTTAGTTTATTTTCCTGTCTCTCTGGATAAGGCGATAGTGTTTTCTTGATCTACAACTTTTGTGATTCTTGTTATCTGGGTTCAGTGTTTTTCTTTTTGGATAGTGGGCAAATTTCTAGGAGCAGCAAGTGACATCAGTTAGACAAAGCCTTTCTTTGCACGGGTCCTGGGCGCCTTAAGGTTTTTCAGGCTGTCTGGTACCAAGGGTGGGCCTAGTGGTCTAGATTAACTAAGGCGTGCCTCGGCCCTAGCTCCCTTTGAGTAGTCTGTTCTGTCTTGGACCAAGGGTGGTCATAGCGGCGCAGATTTGCGAGGGGGAGTTCCTGCGTACGTGCTTATCGAGGCTTAGGCGTAAATTCATTGGGCATAAATTCAGTGATATACCGTGATCACTCTTATCTTTTCATCCTTTTAATTCTTCGCTTCTTTTTGTAAATAAAACCAATTGCCGGTATTTATTCTTCTTGTATGGTTCTGCTATAATTCCTGGGCGGAGGGGTGGCCTTCCGGGAGGGTTTTAGCACCCGGGGGCCTTGCTCGCGCTACCTATTTACTTCCCCCGTTCCACCGATTATAGTAGACTACACCACGGAACTGGAACCTCGATTAAAACTTTAAATTAGATTGGCGGGCTCTAATTCCCCACTGTAAAATGTACTTTCCGAAAGAACAAGACCGAATGTTTCGATGGGATCCCAATGTGGAATATTTGTTGATTTATTTAACAACCTATAGACAAGCGGGTCTAGTAGATGTCGAGGGGTTGCTCACTCCCAAAAACGACGTACACCAAGTGGCGCGTGCCGCTGCCAAGCCACGTTATTTTTTCAAATTAAGTATTGTGATAAACCATGATTTCTGATGTACATGTAAACAAATTTCATCAGATATTGGCCAAGAATGAAGCAAGTCTACAATGTTCACGAGCTTGGGTTGAATTACTTGCAAGGCTGGGTCACAGGATAAAATTTACGAATGTGTAAATTCTTGGGTTTCTTGTATTTAATTATAAACGATACCCTTGAAATAAGAATGATCATGGGCCCTTGGAAATCAAGAGAATGATCTGGTGAAAAGTATTATATATATTATAAAAAAGGAAAGTCAGGTGCCGGCATTTGCACCCTGGAAATTGGTGTACAGTTAAATCGAGGATGGGCAACCCCTTTGTAGCTGAGCTCTTTACACTGTTTCCGCGGTAGTTTTGTTTGCCTCTCCACACATCGCTGCTAAAACATCGTAGCTGACGTATCCTATGCACGAATACATTTACCTCCTCCCACCCCCTTCCTCCCATAGTTTCTTTATCAACCGTCACCTTTTCTCTACTTGTAAAATGGACGTATGACATTTTCAGCACAAAATAATTACTCAAAAAATTAGTCTCTAGCAGTGAGCAGTGGGCAAGATTCGTCATCATGCATGAAAGGCCTCCCAGCGCTGCGAATTTGACTCCCACGTCACCCCCTTTCTCCCACCGGCTTCGGTCAAGCAAGGTGAATGAGTAGCCTACTATGTAGCGCTACCAAGGCCGATAAATTGTTCAATTTGGTTGTTCGTTGGAAAACAGAAGATCGGAATAATTGGCTACTAAGGATTCCATCCGTGGGTTATTAATTATGATAGTACGGCATACGCGGGGCCATGCAAGGATTCGATTCCAAATCAAGGGCTAGGTACGCATCAGAGTACACCATTTCATGCTGAGGATTCGAACTCGACCTTAAAAACAAGACCTAAGGTTTCGATGGGATTCCAAAAATTTAAATATTCGATACAGGAAATTGTGTTTTGTCTCTGCCAGATCCAGTCTTCGCCAGACTCCTTGATCTGAGCAAACCAAATTCAAATATTGGTTCAGTCCGTCGACGTATTAGCTCACTAACACCTGCAGGCGTGACACGTTGTGTACGGATTACGGAATATCGTTCTCGGAGTGAGCAAACCCTCCCCATTTTGCGAAATTTATTTACACTTGTAGTTTTGTGCGATATGTAGTGGTTAATCTGTGTTTTTCCATACGTCTAGTTCGCTTACTCTGTTCGCCCCTTAAATCGAGTATTTTTAAAATAATTTGCATTACTCTACGCACGTAATTCGCATCTTCCTGACCTGGCACTACGCTAATCTCTACAAAATGACAAAGATTCTGTAGAATTAAATTTGGTTATGTTTAACCACGAGAAAGTGCAACCTCGAGTTCAAGCTAAGTTAAACTAAAATGACGGAAGCATAACGGCACTGCACTGACTCTTACGAAATCATTTGCATGATTTTTTAGCATAAGTAAGATTGTTATAATCCAATATGGTAAACCCCCTTTATCACCGCTTGGACCTGGTTCTGCCGCGCCGAGATTTTCGATTTCCTTCAGCGCGAGTTTTCTTTGGCCAATATGTAATAAAATTATCTTAATGCCTTTTTCTCCTAGCAAAGCAACCAAGTTTGAGCAAGAACAGAGATTCAACTAATTGTACGCTGATCTAAATTTCCGTGTTCTTTTAGAGCGAACTCGTGTAACACCGATCCCTGGAAATTAGAGTTTCCTTCTTTTTTTTTTTACGAAATCCCAAATATTTTGTAGAATCAGATTTCTCTTTTTCTCTAGTATTTATGTTGCCTGCCTGTTTTTCCTCATCTACCCTCGTCCCTTGCCCAAATCTGAAAAATACAATTCAATAGCCTTTGCCAACTTTGCGGTAATACCCTCCAGCTTGAGGCTACGAAACTTGCAGACCGGCCGACTCCGTTGCTTGCTTTGCTCCGACACCCCTTATCTTCGTCCGGCTCTTTTGAATAATTAACAGTCAAGATGGGTTTGAATAATTAAAAACTCAGATGGGGATGCTCCGGAGAATAGTTGCGAAAACAGATTTATGTACCTTCTTTTAGAGCGATGGTTTTAGATGGTAGTTGGATGGGGGGGGGGGGGGGGGGGGTCCGAGAAATGTATTAACATATGTATAAATCAAACCGATAGAGATAATGGGGTGAAAACTGGCAAATACAATCGCCATCGGCCCGAATTGTAAGATGTGAGATCTGGACCAGGTACGACCTCTGTGGGGGGAGGTTGTTGGTGTATACTGTTGTAATTACATTCAGACAATGGCTAAAAATGGATAGGTCAGCTACGGTGCTTCTGACAGCAATATTGCGGCCCTTCTTGGCAAGGGTCCTCGTCAAGCTGTGTAATGTCTAATAAATCACCTTGAAATATTCAGTTAATAAACAGGATTTGTAATATTTTTCAAGTTCAAGTTTAATCGGATCAAACTTGACTTGTTTAATCCGATTAAACATTCGCAAGTTCACGTTAGACTTGATAAATATGAAAAATGCAACTTTTGTACTCCGTCATTTTCATTTTGAAATTCTTTTTCTTTTTGAAATGACGGATGATAAATACATAAAATTAAGTATTCGAGTTCTAACGTAGCTTGTATTTTTGAATTGACAATGTAACCACCGGAGGCGTTACTAGCCAAAAATTTTAGGGGAGGGGAGGTATTTATCGACTGGCTCTTAATTTTTTACAGACTGTTTTTCAGAAGAATTTTCAGAACAACGGACCATTTTATGGCACTTGCCCTTCGGCAAAGTCGGCGATCACAATGTCTGTCCGTCCGTCGGTCTGTCGGTTCGGGTTTTGCTACTCTGTGCACTTCCATAAGCTACATAAGCTTAGCAGGCATATCAGTAGCATCCAAATGATTAGGCTGGAAATAGTCGATTTCCCGATCCAAGCATCGCGGGGGGGGGGGGGGGTGGAGGGAGGGGAAATCCGGATCTTGGGGCATTTATAGCTACTGAACGGATGATCGATTCTTAATGAAACTTGGCATTTGGAAAGACTTAGCGTCTCAAGCGACCCAAGCCCCCCCCCCAAAAAAAAAACATGCCAAAATAATCGTTTTTATAACCGTTAACCTCTGATCTGTCTTTTTTACTTTTTTAATCCGAGCCCCCCCCCGCCCCCCCCTCCGAAATAACCCTAAACGTAATGCAACTGCGATGTGAAGTCAGCGTCAAAACCCAATTCCCAGTTTTCAAGTTCAAGTTTAATCGGATCAAACTTGACTTGTTTAATCCGATTAAACATTCGCAAGTTCACGTTAGATTTGATAAATATGAAAAATGCAACTTTTGTACTCCGTCATTTTCTTTTTGAAATGACGGATGATAAATACATAAAATTAAGTATTCGAGTTCTAACGTAGCTTGTATTTTTGAATTGACAATGTAACCACCGGAGGCGTTACTAGCCAAAAATTTTAGGGGAGGGGAGGTATTTATCGACTGGCTCTTAATTTTTTACAGACTGTTTTTCAGAAGAATTTTCAGAACAACGGACCATTTTATGGCACTTGCCCTTCGGCAAAGTCGGCGATCACAATGTCTGTCCGTCCGTCGGTCTGTCGGTTCGGGTTTTGCTACTCCGTGCACTTCCATAAGCTACATAAGCTTGGCAGGCATATCAGTAGCACCCAAATGATTAGGCTGGAAATAGTCGATTTCCCGATCCAAGCATCGTGGAGGGGGGGTGGGGGGGTGGAGGGAGGGGGAATCCGGATCTTGGGGCATTTATAGCTACTGAACGGATGATCGATTCTTAATGAAACTTGGCATTTGGAAAGACTTAGCGTCTCAAGCGACCCAAGCCAAAAAAAAACAGGCAAGTTTTTATAACCGTTAACCTCTGATCTGTCTCTTTTACTTTTTTAATCCGACCCGAGGCCCCCCCCCCCCTCCGAAATAACCCTAAACGTAATGCAACTGCGATGTGAAGTCAGCGTAAAACCCAATTCCCTCTAATGACCTGTGAAAATCAGATAAACATCGCACAGTAGTCCTTTGCTTTGACCTGTTTACCGACCGAAACCCTTTCTGAATCTGCCTGTCATGATGGGTTTGGACTAGCGTCCCCTTAACTAATTCTCACGAGCGCGAAATTTTTCACACGGGTTCGGAACTGACAAAAATCAAACCGATACTTGATTACGGTTGTCCAAGGACCTGAGTCGGGAGTTGCGTAATCTTTAATTTGTTAAAGTGTTATGGGTTAATTAAAGCGGAAAAGTTTGTTGAACAGGAAGAACAATTCCAAGTAGGCTATTGTTTGCGGTCAAACAGGTGGGACAGCAGTTGCGATAGGAGCGCCGATTCGTTTTGGTTCGACGACTGTTTTGCGTACTAAAGTAGGCCAGAACGAAACCATATCCTGATAGTCAATTCGAGAAGGAGGCAAGACAATCTAAATACTCGACGGAGCGGCTTCCATCCCGGTTGGAAATTCTAGGCCGATCGTGAGTCAAAAGTACGGCGGAGAAGATTGCAGCGGCGAAGGCAAATCAGTTACGCTTAAGGCGGCGTCACGCAGTACCAAGAGTGACGGCGAGCGAGTATTTAGTGGCACTATAAACTCGTCGGTTAGGGTTGATTCCCACCAATCGAGCAAAATATCAGGTTCCGGTTCACCAGTCGTCATGCATGCTGCTCAATATTATCAACTTGTGACGACGATGAATAGCATGCTGGTACGCATGCTGGTACAGCAGAATGGAGCACAAGGTGTTTCTGATCCGATGCCTAAACTGCTGGAACTCAGCGAGCGCCAACTCTTTTCTCAGCATGTTCGAGTCACGTGCCACCACATTCCCGGAAATAAGTGGGCAACTCACCTGTATCCTGTGTGGTCTGGTCCGGCGCTGGAAGCCATGTCCAGTTCAAGTAGCGACACTTTTATTGTATTGCTAGAAATATTTTAAAGCTCAAATACGCTCGGAATTTACGCAGTGTGGAAACCCACCATTACGGAGGAGACGTACCGCATCAAGTTCCGGAAAGGGAGAAGAGAAGATAGTAAAGCGAATTTCAAACTAATTAAAAAGGGTGTCCTGTTCCGAACGCCAATAATTCGTCAAACTCGGTTAAAATTTTACTTAAATACATCCATAATAAAAAAGTGCGTGATGACTGCGATCATACAGACGTACACCTAGAACAAAAAGAAGTCGTTACCCCCTTGCTAGATCTATTGCGCCGACACCTGACGCCAAATAGTACAGCAGCCTCGACAGAATAAAACGACCCATAGATGACACAGCCCCATGCCATCATCAGAGCCGAACCGCGCTCTGAGGAGTTTTAGCATCTGTACGAGGACACACTGACCGCCAGGACAGGCGGAACCGCAACCTCAGGCGGCTACTGGGTAGACGTATTGGTGGAAAAGGCGGAGATACGAGGTTTGGCTGTAACGAGCGAAACCGCAAGTTCAGGAGACTACCAGACGGCCAGATCAGAGGAAACCGCACGAGCGGGTGATTACAAGAGTGTTCTAGACTGAGCTGTGGTAAATCTTCAAGCAGTGAAGTAATCTGTTGCAGTGTTTATCACTACTTTTCTGATTTGCAAGACTGCTGACTGCATAGCATGTTCCTGGTTTTATGTGATAACGATTGCTGCCAGGAAGTTAATGGCGAATTCATTCATTTCATTAGAAAACCATCTTAATTGATATGTTAGAACTTATTATTACAGTGATTCGTGGCAACTGCGCTTTGGGTCTGTAAATCGATAACTCTCGTCGGTAAAATCTGGGCTTGCCCCGCCCCCCCCCCACGTAAATGGGCTAGTTTTGCCACTGCTGTGCACTGCTGCAAATCAGATTTGATGGTGCAAAATTGAAAAGTCAGCTAGCCTAGCCTAAATTTTATTAGAGCTATATTTCAGCAGTTCTTTGCAAGGGTTCTCTTCAGGCTTAAGCTGGAAAAGCATTTTCCAACTCATTGTCTCATCCATTTTGCACTGTCAAATCTGCATCAAATAGCCCATGGGCATATAATCTTTACTGCTTACCAGACACAGAAGCTTTAGTGACTCTTTGAACTACAGCTTTCATAGCTTATTTCAAGTTTTAGAATGAAATATAGCCAATCCGATTTGGTAACTGAATGACTAGTTTGGAAATGATTGTTTAATTTACAGGCAGTGTTGTAAATTTTAGACTTCATTAGTTCATTCTATTTGGCTAGAAAAAGTACAGGAACATTCTATCTAACATATCCGCATCTTCATGCTGTTCTTCTCACCTCTAGAGAACACTAAAGTACAGACCACCCTTGATTGGTCCACGGGTTAAAGCACACCTCCCAGTATTTACTGTTTATGTTAGGCACTGTCTAGGGAACCGGGAGCCGTACTTTGTGTCCTACGGGCTACGGAACCGGTAGTTCTCACGGAAACCAAACCATATGAGCTGCGATTCCGGGATCTCACGTCATTAACTAACGGAAACTTGTATGTGCTGGCTCCCGTTCCGGTAGTAAGTGGAGATAGCTCACGGAAACTTCATCGCACCAGCTTCTCGTCCGGTAGCCGTACGGAATTGTGTACTCAGAAGCTAGGGGGCCGTTAGTTCATACCGGAGACTGTATAATTGGAGCTTCTGTTCCGGTAGTGTCTACGTGGAATATAAAACTCACGGAATAGTTTGGATGAGAGCTAGGATGCCGGGATTTTCACCGACTTAGAGAAAATAACATGGGAAAAATTCACTACCGGAACCCATATATTGAGAGTTAAGGTACCGGTAGCAACTGCTATTTGGTTGAAAATGACCAGCTCACGGACACAGATGGCTATGGGCTAGGGTTCCGGTAGTGCCAAAAATAAAAAATTTAACTCACGGACGCATGTCAGTGCAGACTAGAAAAACCGGAAGTGAATATTTTTAACTCACGGAACCCAACTCGTGCGGCCTGGGGTTCCGGTAGTGCCAAAAATTAAAATTACAAGCTCACGGACACGTATCAATATGGACTTTGAGTCTGGTAAAGGTCACGGAATCCAGTTCAAAAATCTGACTTTTTTGGCCCTACCGGAACCCCAGCCCGCAGAAGTTGGGTTCCGTGAGTTAAAAATATTAACTTCCGGTTTCCTAGTCTGCACTGAAATGGATCCGTGAGTACAGTTCTTTTTTTTCTTTTTTTTTTTTGCTACTACCGGAACCCTAGCCCATAGCTATCCGTGTCCGTGAGCTGGTCATTTTTAACCAAATAGTAGCTGCTACCGGTACCTTAGCTCTCAATGTTTGAGTTCCGGTAGTGGATTTTTTCCCATGTTATTTTCTCTAAGTCGGTGAAAATCCCGGCATCCTAGCTTTCATTCAAACTATTCCGTGAGTTTTATATTCCACGTAGACACTACCGGAACAGAAGCTCCAATTATACAGTTTCCGGTATGAACTAACGGCTCCGTAGCTTCTGAGTACACAATTCCGTGAGGCTACCGGACGAGAAGATGGTGCGATGAAGTTTCCGTGAGCTATTTCCACTTACTACCGGAACGGGAGCCAGCATATACAAGTTTCCGTTAGTTAATGACGTCAGATCCCGGAATCACAGCTCATATGGTTTGGTTTCCGTGAGAACTACCGGTTCCGTAACCCGTAGGACATACAGTACGACTCCCGGTTCCCTAGACAGTGCCTTTATGTTATGATATTCAGAACTATCTGAATACTGTCAACCTAAGCTCTGCTTTGAACAAATTATCCAGGGCTTTGGCTGTTTTAAGTCTTTTCCCAGACCCATTAACCAGGGGTGTCACTATGAGGAGGGAGGGGGGGGGAGGAGGCCCCCCCAAAGGTCTTGAGAAAGCGCCGGCAAACTCAGAACAAATAAAATTTTGTATGCTTTTGTCAGGCGTCGGCCGACTCGTCGGCACTCTTACGTAGAAGTAGAACCCGAAGCCCGGCGAAACTTCACTTATTTGTCGGCGCGAAGCTAAGCGCCGGCAAACTCAGAAGAAATAAAATTTGTATGCTTTTGTCGGTTGTCGGTCGATTCTTCAGCACATCGGGTTCTACTTATACGTAAGAAATCAGATTCTGAAAACTTTGTCGGGCGCACCCGGGAAGGTCAAGTCTCATCGGCAGTTTTTACACGTAAGAAATCAAGTTCTTTACAATCTAGTCGAGCAAAACACAGACAAAATCAAATGCTCGATGGTTTTGTCGTGCGTCGGTATTCTTGTCGGCACATCCGAGTTCAATTTACACGAAAAAAATCAGACTCTGTAAATTTTTACCGGGCGCATGCCGAAAGTCTCGTCGGAACATCGGCTTCTATTTAAACGTAAGAAATAAAGTTCTCTTCAGTCTTGTCGGGCAAAACACAGAAGATATTGAATTCTGAATGATTTTGTTGGGGGTCGGTTTTCTTGTCGGCACATCGGGTCTTTTGATACGTAAGAAATCAAATTCTGCAAACATTTGTCTGGCGCAAATTTTTTCGAAACATATACAGATTTAAAAGTTTTTCGCCGGCGTTGCTTGGTTCAACTTGTTCTGGGTAGTCGTTGGAAGCTCCGCTTTTAAGCGAAAGCTGTTACGAACAGCCGAATCTATGAATTTAGAAATATGAACTTACATCAAAGGAACAATCTCAACTGATGGATTACAGTTAGTTTTTCAGCCTGCGGGGCATTTTGTAGTATTCTCTATTTGGAAAGGCGGTGTATCGTTTAGTTTTCGTTTTAGGATAGAAATTCTTGGGGCTTGAAACACATTAAAAGCCGGAAACTGTATGGTACTATAGCTAAACTTTTCCTGAAAAAAAGGCAGATCTAAAAAATTTGCCAGCGGCGCTTGGTTTAACTTGTCTTGGTACAGTCGTTGAAGCTTCGCTTTTTAGCGAAAGCTAAAATGAAAAGCCAAATATGTAAACTTAATATACGAAATTATACCAAAGGATTAATCTCAACTGATGCATTACAGTTAGTTTACAAACAATTTCGCCTGCGGCGCATTTTGTAGTATTCTTTATTTGGAAGAACAGTATTTCATTTAGTTGGCATTTTAAGATTGAAATTCGTGGGGGTCTGAAACACGTTAAAAGGTAAAACTTGTATGGTAGGTACAGCTAAATTTTCCCGGAAAAAAGGCAAATTTGAAAAATTTCACCTGCGGCGCTTAGTTTAATTTGTTCTTCGTACAGTCGTTGGAAGCTTCACTTTTTAGCGAAAAGTAAAATGAAAAGCTATATATGTGAACTTCAATATACGAAATAACATCAAAGGAATAAACTCAACTGGTGCATTGCAGTTAGTTTTACCCCGGTTCTATACTGTGCTAGCGGGAAACGTACTCCGTTTCCGCGAAGCGGCAACGGCGTTTTTCGTCTGCACATTTCCGAGTCCGTCGGCACAAACCGGACGTCCCCCCCCCAAAAAAAAAGGTAAAAGGCTAGTGACGTCCCTGTCATTGACTTCAAGCAAAAACTTGGCAAAATTCAGAAACAGAAAACCAGTTCTACGCATCATTAGCATGACACTCAATCACTCGTTGGGAACACAATGCGCATGTAAACTAGTGAATTGTGGCAAGTGGAAAGATCAGTGAGGTGTAATTAGCCGGCTCAGAATGTAACATACGAAATTTCGGTCTCCGGATTTAAGAATTAATGAATGCAGTTACGGAAAGTAGGTTGCATTGGCATTACAAGTAAGACGGGTCCTTTAATAGTGGCGTTTTTTGGTTGCCTTTCTACTCGATTGCTGCATATCCTTATACTATGGGCCGTGAACATCTCTGCCTTAAAAACGCAGCGTTTCTGCGAACCGCGTCAAAACGGTACGCCCCGACGTCATAATTTTAGCATGAAAAATATCACCTTTAGCGTTTTCGGCAAAAGTTCAGTGCAATCGAGCCACAAATCGAGCCAGGCATGGAATGGTTTATCTGAGTAGACCGGTTCCCAACCAAATTTACTTTCATTCAAGCAACATCTTGCTGATACAAAGTTCAGCCATATCGCGTATGTGAACCCTTTTTAATTTATATTTGTTGTATGTTTATAAGTGTATAGCGCAGTGTTGAAAAATGTAGTAAAAGTTTATGTGCTTGTAGAGAGAGAAGCTTCGTCTTAACGTCTTTTTTTTCTATTAATAAAAAAAAAAAAAAAAATATGAACCACTGGAGTAAAAAGATATATCTTAAGGAACGACAACAGCTCAATACCTGCACTTCCTTTCACATATCTGCTCTCTGTAGCTCAGCTCAGCTCAATACTCTATATTACTAAGTCGAAAACATGCCAGTGATCCTCAGGAAGAACGAGAAAACGTCTCACTAACGACCCGAAACTCCACGACTCAAATCCTGTGTCAACCAATCACAGCGATCATTAAGGACAGCTGTGGTGCCGCTTCTGGCTCTTCCGCTAGGTACACGGCGATTTTGCATCGGCAAGGAGAGTTGGTCATCAAGAGTACTGCACAAACGGAGCATGCTTGTGCAGTGAGCGTTGTAAACCAATAACAGACAACCTTTTTACAAAAGGCGTATTCTCGCCGTTCCCCGAGGACTCCTCGGGGAGTCAAAGGGAACGGCGAGAATAGAGGGAGTCACTCCACGCGGACAGAAACAGCGAGAAGACGGGGAATGCTTCCAGCATGGATTTTGTTCGAAAAACAGATATGCAGTTGACGAAATTAGTCTGGAGCCACTTTATTTTTGGTTTTGTTTATTCTGATTATTAATTAATTTTACATTGCACCACCACCAGCAAAAATTGATTCCCCTCAGAATCTGAAAGGGAGACCTTTTTGATGATGGTGATGATAACCAGAGCATTCCCCGTCCGTGGGGACTCGCGAGAATACGGGGAGTGAGTCCCCGGGACAAACAAAAACGCGGGGACTCCTCAAGTGGAGTCCGCGGGGAACGGCGAGTACGCCTGAAGTCATATTTTCTACGATTCGTCACTATATTTTATTTTCAGTACATTCTTAGGTCATTTTAATCACAAAAAAAATAGCGACACCGGTCACCTTCTCTTCCATTCAAACTGTCTAGATCGGACACTCTAAAAAATTACAGCACATGATATTGTGCAAACAAACGTGGTTACCGATTGCAATATTATTACAAAGGACATGGCCTTGTGGAGGGTATCAGTTGTTTGAGAAATAACCTGTATCCTAAAAATCGGTCATCTAAGATTTCAGCGTGTCCAATCTAGTTACAATAGAGGTATGCTCCTTTGAACGTGGCTTAACACTGAATAGTCAACGAAAAACCACTAAAACCCATACCAGGCAACTTTTACAGCAATATCCTTGCCAAAAACGTGTCTTTCGTGTCCAGTTCATAATATGTCTAGATTCCAGAATAATTTCTAACTGAACAATTAAGCGGCGCGTAATTTCACCGACAAGATGGCGTTCAAAGTAAATGGCATACACCAGTGGAAGAAGATGCATAGTTAAAAGGAAAAAAAATAGTATTTATTATTTTCTGTTTGTGCCAGAAGAAAGATGAAGCAAAACCAAGAAACAAAACCAAGGTCGAAGTGTTCAAATAAGCATATCTCTATTGGCCACATGAAAAGGCGGAGCATTTAATCTAGTAATAATAATAAAACAAAGCATAAAATATAAATACAAATGTTTACTAATACCCGTCAACGCAAATCAATATAGCACTTATAAGCATTTATAATAAATACAAAGAGATACGACTCATACAGCTAGTTGTTCTCACTTAACAGAGAAGTTTCCTACTTAACAGAGGATATTCCATCTTATGTCGGATGCCCTCATTGTTTATTCGTATATTTTTGCCAGAGCCACTTCTATTTTCAAATATTTATAAAGCTTTTAGTAAAATCAATTTTTAGCGTTTTAGAGATATTTATGTTTGTGTGTAATTCGTGCGTGTATATATGGCCCTCGGGCTTTTTTAAAGTATAATTATTCTTATTACTCGCACCTGACAGTTCACATCTCTACTCACTTTAATCTGGAAAATAAATTAAAACGAAAAAGACTAGTGCGCAAGCCTGGTGACTCGAAAGTCTCTGAAGCTGTATTTCGAAAATAGTCACGATCGTGAACTGTAAGCTATTAACAAAGTTGTCAAATGATCGTTATCTGAAATCTTTTGTACCCTCTTTCACCCATTATTTTAATTCCAATTAAGTTGTACGTATAGATGAAATGTTATTAATGTTATTGGGTCATGTGTAAGTGTGAATGACGATCCAATGCTAGCATGTACAATACAAGCTACTAAGGGAACAAAGTATACCATTATAACTGGGATACTATTTCTCGCTTGCAAGCGCAGTTTTAGGTAAGACAAAATTGTGAGAAGACTACAATTTCCAGTATGAAGACTTTGAGCGAAACAAAAGTCGACCGGAATTTTCCACTGAAGTCGACCGAAAGCACATCAATTGGCAGAAATCCGCCGGAAAAGTCTGAAAGCGGGGATTCACCTTCAGACTCCTGGAGTCTGGAGCCTCCGAAGAATCAAGCAAACCCTTCCTGATTTTCATGATAATGAGGATAGCTAACTTTTCTATTCTTGGCCATTTCTCTATGTTTCCCCTTCCCTTCACACATATTGGTATTTCTAACTCGTTTCAACACGAAGCGGCACCTGGCAATTTCCATATGTAACTACTAGAATCTAGAAGTTAAAACAATCTAAAGAAGGGAAAATTCGCAAAGTTTGTTTCGGTATAAGAGAGACTATGTTTCACTGCGTAGAATCGAGCGCGGCATATCAGCCTGCAAAGAGTGCAGCCGCACTCGCTTGACAAATAACTCTTCGACTTAACACGCTCAAAGGTGTTCCGAATTTTGCGTCGTCATTTGTGTCAACCAAAGCGTGATTGCCGAACAACAGAAGGATGCGCGGTTTCAACAGACAGTACGTCGCAGACAACACTTGGAATGTTATCTGTCGTGTTGGAAAACAATATACATGAAATATTATGCATAACAAGCATTGCCAGGAAGAGCCAAAAAAGCATCTAGTGCCTTTTTTGTTTGTCGTCAAGATTTCTGAAAATTCAGCAGATGCTTTTTGGCGTCTACTGTGTTTGGCGTCATTTGACGTCTTCGTCTCATAATTTGTAGTAGGATAGCCTTATTTGAGCAATAAACTTTTTCTTCCCAAGCTCTGTGTCCAAGGAATGTTGAAGAATAGAAAATGTACCATCATTTCATTCCAAAAGCGTTGTCTCGATTGTCCTAGGTACATAGATGATTTTCCTGGAAATCTAGGTAGCAAAACTGGCCGTTGGTTGCTTATTTTTCTTTTTTCTGGGGGGGGGGGTACACTACCGAATCTTACCCCTCTCTTTAAGAAGGGGAACAACTAACTATACAGAGTACAATCCCATAAATAACACATGATTACGCTATAACAATGAGAAGACGGACACTTTTCGAATAACAACCCGTATAATCTATCTCAATCCATGCTCGCAACTAGAAATATGTAGCTGCGTCTTAAAGCACGTACCAACACCTGATACGATGCTTATGTACTCGCTGAAGTCTCGAAAACAATATAACATAACGAAGAGATATTTAAAATCTTGCTTCGGTATAGTAGCAGAGCAAAAAAGTAACACTAAGGAGTAGCACCAAGACCTATTCTTTCCTTGCTTCGCAAAAGGGCGATACTCATAGCACCACCCACTACGTCTGTGGCACTTAAAAGCGAGACACGGTTGTGATTTAAAAATTTCTAGTAAAGCTAAGATGCGGTCTGCACACATCGAGGAAACAGAGGAGGTTGTATCTTTTTTTTGCAATTTTCATAATATGAAGTTATTCGAGCCAGCGCTGGTGCGTGACAGATTGAGTTTCAGTAGGGACGTCCGCTATCGCTAGTGGTGCTAGTGTCCCTGCTACTCTAGCGTGTCACTTTTTTCAAATCTTGGCGCTACTCACTAGTGTTATTTTGCTCTGTAAAGTAGTTACAACTTACGACTTTCCACTTCCTAGACTCTGTGTTGAGAATTAAGAAAGGAAGTGTTTGGTCGGGAGTCTTGGGAGGAAGGCGATTTGGTTTCAAGTATGGGAAGTAAGTCTTTTGGTGAGATCCGAAGGCTGCGTAGATTTCTGAAGCTAGCTATGGCCCACCGTGAACTATTTTTATAGAAGTTGATTTTTTGGTTTGTTGTTGGAGTGTATGATATTTTGTTTTCGTTATTGTGTTGTTTCCCGCCATGGCCCTTGGGCTTTACTGGGAGTAAATTCATTCATTGGTTCATTCATGGTAGTCGGGTCGAGCTTTATTTCCCGCGTTATCTGTTGGAATTGTTTAGAAAGGGGGAGATAATTTTAAGAGATAATATTTTTGGGGGACAGATTGGTTAGTTTGGTATGGACATAAAAACAATTTCTTTAGATATTTTAAATTTTCTTTTTTTTTTGTGTTCTTAGTTTGTGTTAAGGTGAGTTTAAAAGGACATTTTGATTTTGGTTGATATCACTGGAAATTTATTTAGTGGATTTGTTCTGAATTTATTTATTGGAAGTCAGTTAGGGATTAAGTGTTAATAAACCTTTATCTAGTTTTTTTTAAACCTATAAACCTGTCTATCTATTTATCTATCTGTGCGTCAAATCAAGCTCGGCCACACCCTATCTGGACGGCTATCACGCGGACTCTACGCACTGAAAAGTCGTAACTATTATACCGGGGCAAACAAATTTAAATTTCTTATCGTCAGCTTATTCTATTTTCTTGGTTCAAGTGAGTAGGTCCCGATGAAAAATTTGTAGCCTGCGTAGTAGTATGGTAGTAGTACGAAAACGTTACATGTAATACTATGTAATAGCAAAGAATACTATCATTTAATGTGCCTCAGATTGGTCCAATCTTATGTAGTAGTATCCAGTAGCATAGTGTCTTGCCATAGTAGCATCCAGTCTTGCTAATAGTAGCATATAGTAGTATGCAGTAACACGGTAGCCTTGAAGCAGAAGCATGTAGCAGCATCGTTAGTACTGCATGCAACTTTTTCGTACTACTTCATAGTACTATTTTGGGACAAACTTTTCATCGGGGTGCAAATTGTCAGGTTTAGATATGTGCTTTAAAGATAACTGGAAATAGCCAGACCTGCACCACTCAACAAACCAATATTTTTCAAACAGACGACGAACTATTTATGTACCCATCTCCAAGCCAATGAATTGAAACTTCGTCTTTTCTGTCACAGTGAGACTAACAGATTAGTAATACTGAATTATTGTCGAAGAAATGTTAAACTTCAAAAGTTTAGTGTTGCAATTTTTGTTTTAACTTAATCACTGACCTGTTTGACTATGTGGACAAGTGATTGTATATAATATACCTCACAAGAATAAAAATATTCGATTTTATTTTAGTACCGTATGAAATGCTTCTGAAGAATAAAGATTGATTGATTGAAGATGCAAGTTGTGTATGAAAAATTTGTTTGGAACAGTTGACCATATGGACATGAATTCAGGCTTTTCCAGAACCTACTGGTCGGCTGCTGGATTGCACTTCCATCGGAGATTGTAGAGATGGATTCGATCAATGATTTAAAAAAATCTTTGGTCTTTCTCTATGCCAGAATAATGTATACACTGTCAGAAGTATCATAACAGATAACACGAGGATGCGCGGTTTCAACAAATAATGCGTAACAAACAACAGTTCGGGTGTTATATGTTGTGTTTCAAAATGTTATGCATAATAAGCGTTACCATCAGGAAGAACCGAAAAACCGCCAAAAAGTCTCTGCTGAGTTTTCCGACATCATGACGATAAGGAATAAAGTCAGTAGATATTTTTTTGGCTCTTCCTAACAAAGCTTGTTATGCATAATATTTCCATGACGTTTCAAACACAACAGACAACTTCCAGAGTGTTATCTTTTACGCACTATCTGTTGAAACCGCTCATCCTCGTGTTATCTGTTATGAAACTTCTGACAGTGTATTGAACGGTGTTTCTGACGACCTCTTTGGAGGTCCATAGACTATTTCTTGCATTCTATTTCAAACCACTTATCAACTTCGATTTTTAGTACAAATAAATTGCTGATTGATAACGAAAATCTGAATTAAGAAAATACTCTTTGAGCCCAAGCTGACTGGGACACATATATTAAACAATGGCTCAGAACGGAAAAAGTCAGCTAAGATATTCGTCATCGATGTTAATCAAGATTACAGGTAAATATTCCTTCAGCCCAAGCTGAAGTGTTTCCCAAAAGTTCGTTTTTCTAACTTGAGCGGCTTTGAGCCTGAAGAGGACCCTTGCCAAGAAAGGCCGAAATATAGCTCTAATAAGATTCAGCTGACGTATCCATTTTGCACTATCAAATAAGATTACAGGTTTATTTCTTCCAGCAATAGCCTGATGAGGCCACTTGCCAAGAAGGGCCGAAATATCGCTGACGAACTTCATAGCTGAATTTTTCCGTTTGAGTAATTGTTTAACATAAAATCAGGGTTGCCACGCAAGACATAAATTACACTGTAAAAAGTTTATCCGAGTAAGGATTAAAGTTAACTGCTATATGTTACTGGGATTAATCTGCCGGGATAAGATCAGTCCGAATCAGAAATAATATTATCTCAGTAGAGATAATATTATTCTGCAGTAGAAAATACTGCAAAATTTTTTTTTACAATGTAAGCACCAAAATTAAAGTCACCAAAATTTTTGGAACATTGTGTGATTTTCTCACAAATTTTGCAGTCTTATGTATCGATGTGATCTGGTGTACTAACAGAACAAAATCACCAAATATGGTGATGTCACAACCCGTGGCAACCCTGACGAAATCCGTCCGAAAGGAATATTCTTCACAAGGATTACAAGATACCCGACAAGAGGAAGATTTATCTGTTGGAGTAGCCTGCTATAAGCGCGATCTACGAGAGCCGCAATCACAGTATCGTAACTATAACAAAGTCACTAGCCCAGTAACTCAATCGATATGTACCGAGATCAAAATTCTCACAGTTTGGACGAATGCCCCTCACATGTACACACATTACTGCCGGCACTGTGTCCAAATAACCGGAATTGGCCCTTTTTCCGGAAACAATCCGGTTCTGAACTACTTTCCGGGAAGCTATGGGACTGACTAGAACCGACTAAGGATGATTTCCTGCGGGCGGGCATGGGGCTACCCGGGAGCAAATTAACCCTTTTCGGAGATAAGTTCATATACTGACTCAGTGGTCGTTGGTATTTGAAGCAAAGTCGACCCGGATGGGATCCAGTTTCGGGAAAATTTAGTCCAGAAATTCCGGATCCGGAGATACTGTGAATCCGGTCCATCCGGGGTCTCGCCTTGCAGGGCTCGCAACACTGAACCTCGCATGTGCACGACGTGTGGGTGGAGTCAACGGATTTCTTCTTCCGACGGTAGCGGAGTTTAGTGGATGACCCAGAATCCGAGTCTGAAATAAAATATGAATGAATGAATGCATTTATTACTCATCAATTAAAAAACAGATGGAGCACAACAAAAGACAAGACAACAAAAAGAAGAAACGGAATTCGATTTTAGAAGGAAAAAAAGCTGTAAGCTCATATGGAACTTGCAAGGGTAGGTGGCATGCAAATCAGCAAAGGTTCTCACTATCAAAGCCGTATCTGATTGGCTCATTCTATAACGGTTATTCTTTCCGGAAGACGTCCTTAGAATTCATTTGTAAGCGAAACTCATGACACAGAAGTGATCAAGACGTACACTTTGACGCTAAAAATTAATTTTTAAGCAAAAATCTTGAAGCACAAATGATCATGATGATAAAATGCACCTTCCCACCAGGTTTCATTCTGATCCCTCCACTCGAAGCGTTTCCAAAGATTTCCGGTTTCCCCCTCCAGCTCCTCCCAATGTTACCGGATCCGGTCCGGATTTAGAATGGGACATCTGAGGCACGAGGTCTTTCTAAATATCAAGTTTCGTTTAAATCCGATAACCCGTTCAATAGCTAAGCTTGCCACTAGATTCCTGATTCCCCATCCCTACACTCCCCCGCGATGGTCGGATCGGGAAAACGACATTCTCAAGCCAATCTGTTCGGGTACCTGACAAGCCTGACAAGTTTCATCGTCCTAGCACATCAGGAAGTACCTAACTCGTGGGATACAGTGAACGGATCTGGTCCGGTTATGTTAATCACGTATCTAGGGCTTGTGCTTGTTCTTTCCACCAAGTTTCATCTCGATCTCTCCACTCTAAGCATTTCCCAAGATTTCCGATTCCCCCCTCCAGCTCCCCCCCAGTGTCACGGGATCCGGTCCGGATTTAAACTGAGACCTCAGACTCGAAGCCTTGCTACATATCAAGTTTCATCGAGATCCGATCACCCGTTCGTAAGTTAAGAATACCTAATCTTTCCGGATTCCCACTCCCTCTAGGCCCCCCCCCCCAGATAGTTGGATCGGGGGTATGACTATTCTCAAGTCAATATGTTCGGGTCCCTGACATGCCTGCCAATCTTTATCGTCCTAGCACATCAGGAAGAACAGAATCGCGGGATCACCAGAAACTCGCCCCCCCCCCCTCCAACACCCCCGAAGTGAGCGGATCCAGTCCGATTATGTCAATCACGTATCTAGGACTTGTGCTTGTTCAATCCACCAAGTTTCATCCCGATCTCACAAATCTAAGCATTTTCCAAGATTTCCGGTTTCCCCCTCCAGCTCCCCCCCAATGTCACCGGATCCGGTCCGAAGTTTAACTGGGAAGTCTGAGACATGAGGTCCTTCCATGTATCAAGTTTCATTAAGATCCGATCACCCATTCGTCAGTTAAAAATATATATTTTTTACTAATTTTTCCTTATTCCCCCTCCTTCCACTCCTCCAGATGGTCGGATCGGGGAAGCGACTATTTCTAATTGGTCCGGTCCCTGATATGCCTGCCAAGTTTCATCGTCCCACCTTATCTGGAAGTGCCCGAACTAGCAAAACCGGGATAGACAGACTGACAGACAGACAGAAATTGCGATCGCTACATGGCACTTGGCCGAAGGGCAAGTGCCATAAAAAGCAAGAGGTTTGTGTGCCAGGAGTAGGAATCGATCGCACGATCTCTTGACTACTATGCCGATGTGTTAGGGGGTTCGAGATAACAAAGAAGAGGGGGTCCTGTCGACAATAAGTCCCTGTATCTTTATCTAAGCCCCCCCCCCGCCCAGGTCGGTTTGATGGCCTTTAAAGTTTAACTGAACAGGCAACTTATTTTTACATCTTAGATTCAAATACATTGAATTATTACTACACCTATTGGGGATTTTCATTCTGTCCACAGTAGTCTTCAGTAGGGACGTTAGGAATGTGGACGCTTTCCCATGGTGAATCCGTTCACAATTCGCCCGCGAAAATCACTAAACTATCACTACACAAGACACCTCACTAGCTAGCACTAGTTTTTGGCACTGCAGACTGCAGACACTTCTTTGTTTATTTGATACACAATTTATTTACTCGTTTGCTGCTGGTATTGTTGCCAAATGTTCCAGGCACCATAGAATTATCACACAAACGGGAAGAGCGGCAAGCACAATGGGATAATCGATTATTTGGAAATATCAGAAAAACAAACTAACGCTTTTTCATCGGGTTTTCAAGATTATTTAAGCGAACAAGTGACGGGTAACTAGACTGTCGTATCCTAGCCCTTTTCGGTTAAACTTTAAGGAGGCCAGGAATTCATTTATAAGCAAAACCCATAAAGCACACACGATCGTGAACCTTTGGGATCATGAAATGTATATTTTGGACAAAAGTTTTGTGTACGCTTTGCACATAAGATCCGGGGCTTTAAGGGGTCTTCAGATTCCATCACAATCAAACCACTCGTTCCAGACTTGTGCATGTCACAAGATTTACAACTACCCGTTCGAAGACACAGTATCCCGGATTAATCTACCTTCACTCCCCCCCCCCCCGATGGCCTGATCGAGGAAGTGACTATTTCCAAGTCAACCTGGTCGGATCCCTGTTACACCTGCCAAGTTTCTTCGTCTGAACAGAACTTCAGGCTTACGTCCTTACTCTAGAAGGATCCTTAGTTTTATCAAGAACAAATAATCACAAGAACATCATTTTCCCTCTCTGTAACACGACCATGCGGAGTCGAATATATTATCGATACCTTGCCCGATGCAAACGAGCGGAGGGTAGGAGCTACGCGGAACATCATAATTCATTACCTCTACAAACAACTATATCGCAGTACAGCCCTCTGCAGAAGAAATTTCATTAGGAACGCCGTCTGAGTCGTCCTTTAAAGCTGATTGGTTGTTTAACAATGTTACGTCACTTGTGACGCGCTGCAAAGCGTGTCCTCCACGCCTGCAGGCATCCTGTAGACCCTGCAGTTGTTCATCTGCTATGCGCAGCGGCGAAGAAGAAAGTAGACGGGTATCAACTCAAAGCTCTATGGCTAAGGTCAGCTTTGTCGGGGTATCATAGTCCCTGCATGCAACCAAAGACGGAGGATCTACTGGATTATTTGTTCTTGGTTGTACGCCCCTCTGCTTGATAAAATAGCTAATTTTGTTGTTTAGACTTTAATTTGCCGCTAAATTTGAATTTCCCGCTAAATCCGAGCCCAAAATTCGAAATCACCTTGACAGTTGTTTGTCAAATTCGAGCCCCCACAAACTTGTTGGCCTTTGGACAATACTTGAGGCAGTGCTCTGCCAAGTACTTATAATTTTTACTTAAGTACAAGTATCAAGTACTCCAGAAATTTTTTACTTAAAGGCACCGAAAACTTAACTACGCAACTTTCGGCTATCAAATCGACCTGGGGGGCTTAGATACAGGGATTTATAGTCGACAGGACCCCCCCTTCTTTGTTATCTCGAACCCCCTCCTTAGTGTTCCCAAAGCTAGCTGGCAGGCCCTTGCCCCTTATGCACTGTAATTATGCACTTATGCACTATAAAAGTTCGTCTTTGGCCGTGTTTCGGCCATAGTATCCGGGTAGTAGTCAAGAGGTCGTGCTTTCGATCCCTACTCCCGGCACACGAACCTTTTGCTTTTTTTTTCTACTAACTCAAAAGTCGAATTCTCGGAAACTGCCCGGAAACTGCTAGCTCCCCGAGTCAAGTTTGAGTCAAGTTTTCTGTTCCTTTAAGTACAAGTATTGAGTACTTTTCATAAAATCTACTTAAGTAATAAGTACTTTTCAAAAAGTACTTCAGTACTTAATTACTCAAGTATTTAGGTAGTACTTCAGTACTTAGGTACTCAAGTATTTAGGTAGGCTTATTGTGATGGGTTCGTAAAACACCACCGATTTATACGACACATCCGTAAAATAAGAGACAATCGTTTTCATCAAATTATCAACTGGCAACATTGCGTCTCTCAAAAACATAAGGAAGAAACTGTTGTCTTTCGTAGTCTCATGCTGGGCAGTATTCATAGCGAAAGACACGTAAGACAACCATTTATCCCAATCATCACGGTGTTGCTGATCGACGAACTGGGACAAAATGTTACCCAGGTCCTTATGTCTCCTCTCAAGGACTCCGGCGGTTTGGGCATGTTCAGGGGTCGCGAATAAATGCTTAATGCCCATTGCGTCACACCACGCCTTGAATTCTGATCACAAGATTAACGACCGAAGAACATATAGTTCCATGTGAGGGGATACATCGAATCAAGTATTTTGGGATCCCAAAACGCAGTCACGGGACATCTATGTGACTTCGTAAAGTTTGTCTGCCTGTCTGTCTATATGTTAGCTTGAGAACTCTTGAAGGAATTAGGTAGGTTCTATTGTTCAAACTTAGGTTGCGTTCCAGTGAAGTTATTACATGTTACGATGATAAGAGGAGGGGCTAGCGCCGTATTGTGGTGGTTACCACGCTCTCTGGAACGAAAATAATAACAGCGCGGACATACGTCATCACTCTTACGAGACTTACTGAAAGAACCGATAGTTATTATCACTTGTGATGCTCGCGACCATCATAAGTAAGTTGTAACGATCGTAACAGTCGTGGAACGAAAATAATAAGTGGGAGGAGCCAATTTACTTATTACGGCGGGCTCGGGAACGGCAATAATAACAAGAATAGTAACGATTGTAACTAATAATAAGTTGCTGGAACGCTACCTTAGTATGCGGGTCCATTGCATCAAAAGTACAGGACGTTAGCAGATGGCGATGTAGCCCTGTGTTTAGGAGTGCGGAAGGGGTTTCAAGCGAAGATTTGATTCGCAGGTGAGAGACTTGCTGGATCCACGCCTTAAACTTGTATTGGCCCCGGACAATTAGTCCGCACGGAATCCGACAAAAAAATCGGTGATATAAGCATGTTTATAGTTTCTTAATGAAGTATGTAGAATTCTTGAATCAAGAAACAGGGGCAAGCCTACACGTTGAACCGGGTGCGCGCCCCTACATAGACACGACGCTACGTAGACACGTCAGTAAGTGGACAAATTTCCCGACAATACGTGGACAAAAAAAAAACCGACACTACGTGGACACGACGGTACATCGAACGACACTAGTAGACACGACGGTACGTTGAACGACACTACCTGGACACGTCACTACGAGGACAAAATCCGACACTACGTAGAAAATCAAAAAGTGTCTACGTAGTGTCTGTACCTGTACCGTCGTGTCTATGTAGTGTCGGTACTTGTACCGTCGTGTCCATGTAGTGTCGGTCTTCGTTCCGTCGTGTTTCCGTAGTGACGTGTCCATGTACTGACACTTTTTTCGTTTCGATGTACTGTCGTGTCTTCGTAGTGTCGTGTCTCCGTAGAGACATCATCCCATTTACGCGATCTGGCGAAGAGCGGAAGTCTACATTACCCGATTTTCTGGATGTGATCTCGTCTCTTTGTGATCTCACTGAAACCTTTCTTCTGGTTTCTAATGGGAAATTTATGTCAAACCATGCTGCTTGAAAACTATTTTCTAGAAAATGTTTAAATCAAGAAAAAACGGCTGAGATTATTGGTTGTCCTTTAGACCAGACGTATTCTGTCTCGAGCTGAAGGAGTTCCGTTTATTAGAAGAAAAAAAAAAATTATCCAACAGTCAGGATTGTCCCAAGCCTTTTTCCATTAGTGGGTGGGGAATTCCCACAACTTTACGGAACAAACACTTTCAGCTTTAACAAGTAAAATGATTTAGGATGTTCTAAGCTGCAGGCTACATAGCTGGTGAAGAAAAGTTACATAGTTAGCTATTCTTCAAACAACCCCTTAAGCTCACATAAAGAATCACTAGATCCTTGATGTCCATTCAGTTTCAGCGAAGATCATAAGACATGTAACTGAACCTCGTGGTAATCAAATGTTTCACGTTGTGAAAGTACTTGAGTACTTAAGTACCCTCAAGTACTTCTAATTTTTTTTTACTAAAGTACAAGTATTAAGTACTTCCAAAATGTTTTACTTAAGTAGAGTACAAGTACTAGGGTTTTGTACTTAAGTAATTACTTAAGTACTTTTACTTAAGTATTTCCCAACATTGACTTGAGGGCCACACAAACGACCGCGGAAATACTCTTTCCGAGCCACAAACTCTTTGTGGATCGCGGAAAAACGCCTTAGGGTGCACGTACACAAATGATTCACTCACTCACCTGAATGTGTGCTGCTTTGATCTTTTCTTGGCTTGCAGAAAGAGGGTACCATCTCTTTACATGAACCATGAGCTGTAATCCCACAGCTTCGACAACGGAATCCTTGTTTGATTGGCCCCCAAAGCTAAACAAATTTCAAGAAATTAGAAGGAGCCATGAATCCCTTTCCAAATCCACAATATCAGCAACTTCTGAAGCTTTATAGAAGTCGCTAGATAACGAGTGGTTATGTAAGGATCAGAAGTACTAATGGAACAGACCAGACCAGTAACACATGTCAGCCATAAAACCCAAGGAGCAACACAGTTGCATTGGTCATTTAATGGCTCCGTCGTGCGCATTAACGTAATTAAATGACAAACTATTTCTTTAAATGACTAAGTATTTCTATTTCCAAACTTCTACTCAAGTCGTTGGGTTGAAATATCGCCACGCACAGTGAGGCTTTATTCCAATTGCGACATCGTGGCTTACGAAAGTATCCAAAAGAGGACCACAAAGTTTGTACCAGCTCTGTGCAACCGACCCTACCAAGTGAGGTTAGCCAAGTCGTGCCTTCCCTCCATTGACAAGCCAACTTCGTTTCTTCAGTAGAAGATACTAAATTACGATGATCATTACAGGAATTAAATAAAATATACTACACATACTATTCACTTTGTTAGGAATCTTTGTAAAGAAAAGGGCCCAAACGAGTTCATGAACTCTGAGGTTCGTCCTCTGGCAGGTAGTAATCAATTTTGCTATCTTGTCCTGCTATTTTTCACGGTGGGGGTTCGGGGCAAGGATGGATACTTCTCGTTTGCCAGCTGTTTTTTCTCAAAGTTTAGCTTCAGTTCTTCGGTTGTGGAGGCTCGGGATTCTAAAACACATACAGTGCCTGATGAAATGACTAATAGTCAGGTCCCGTTATAATTTCCGATGCGTGTTTCTGTACGGATTCTAGCGCTTCCAATAAGGGGGGCGTCCCCCCCCCTCCCCTCATACGGGATACTCCTGAGGACGATGAAAATTAGCAGGCGTATCAGAGACCCGAACAGACTGACCTGAAGATAGTTGTTTGCCCGATACGACCATCGTGGGGGAGTGGAGGGCTGGAGAATCCGGAATCTAGTAGTATAACTTTTGAACGGGTGATCGGAATTGAATGAAACTTGGCAAGTGGAAAGAGTTATCGTCTCAGATGTTCCATGTCAAGTCTAAATTGGGTCTGGTACGTGTGGAGGGTGGAGGGGATTGTACAACGAATAAAATCGAGGGATCGAGATGGAATTTGGTTGGACGAGCAAGCATAAGCCCTAGATACCAAACCAAATCGTATCGGGGCTATTTCGGGGGAGTTACATAGATAGATAGATTTTTTTATTGATGTAACTCGTAGCGCCGATATGGCACTAAATTCGTCGACCATTACATTTAACGAGTTACGATACTTGAATAAAGACAATTATTATATAAAAGAAAATAAATCACTTGGAATTCACTCGTTATTGTAATTTTCGCAATAAAATATGGTACAACCCGGAATTACGGTGATCGCAAGCTAGTAAACTTGGCAGGCATATTAGTATCCGACCAAATGGAGTTAAGGACCCGACACAATGCCCCCAGAAACTTTCCGTTCCTGGTTCCGACCGTTTTCGGGGGAGTCCGGAACAGGTTGCGACAGGGTGGTCCGATTTCAGCGAAACTTTAGGGGTGATAAGAACTGATGGCCTACTTATGGAAAAAATCTGTCCGTGCCACATGCGGCCATGGTTGGGAGAGTTGGAGAGAGAGGTCCAGAAATTTTGTTAAGTTGGACGGTACCGAGTTTATGTGGCCTAGATTTGTGATTGGCGTCCGGACCGGATCCGGCCAAGTTAGGAGAAGGATGAAGGGGGAACTTAACCTGAACTGAACTTAACCGAGGGTTTTAACCTGACGTGAAGGCTAATTCGACGCCACGCACTCTGAAAGTCGTTTTTGAAATTAAAGTCTCTCTTTCTCTCTTATTTAACCAGAATTTGCAGAAATGCTCCCATTCGAGTCAAACTTGATGGGTGGGAAGAGAAGATGTCAGAGATGCGAAGTTTAGTTTATGTTTCCGTCACTCGACTGGAGCGATTTGAATGAAATTTGGAAAGTAGATAATTATTATGCCCTAGATGACATGTTTAGGGTCCGGACAGGATCCGAGCACGGTGGAGGGGGTATCGGAGTAGACGGTAACAGAAGATGCTGTAGATGATCTATTTGTATGTCAGAACCAGATCAGGCCGCGGTAGGGGGAGTTGGAGTGGAGGTACCGAAAATAGTGTTACACGTCTAGGGATCAAACGAGTTGGGCTAAACTTGGAAGGTAGAAAACTCATTTGCCCTAGATGATCCGAGGCGATGTCAGAAATACTCAGACTCGAGTGAAACTAAATATCCTATTTCCAGGTTCGATCCTAGGAGGGATCTCCTTTTCTCTTAATCTTTCCTCGTCTTCGTGCTTTATGCTTGTTCGATGGGTTATAAACTAAATCATCAAGAATCGTTTGATTTCGCATCAGGGTCCATGTTGTCTTGTTTTCTGTTGTTGTTGTTTTTCTCCCGTACTCCATCTTTATCCCCTTTGAGTTGTTGGCGAGTAAAACAAATATTTAACTAATTCTTCAGAAGTTTTTGGCTTAGATTCGACTTTAATTTTTTAACTTCGAAAAGATGCTTAGAATCTTTTTAGAATTTCTTAATAGCGTGCTTGCCCAAACGACTGTATGGCTTAAGAGGCCTGAACAGTGTGATACTTCAAACGAGCATCTGTATCCCTGAATATGTTGCCTATGGGTTTCAAGGTAGCAATATCGGTTGGCTTTGATTTTACTTTCATTTATTCAAATTATTATTTTTGGTGAAAATTTTCAAATTGAAATGTATCGTACTAGCGGGCTTGCCAGACCCAAAGGACTGTACGACTTACCAGGCCTGAGCAGTGAGCGCATAGTGCCGGTTTGATGCATACTGTTTCGTAGAAACTGTGATTCATTTCAACGGGCGATTCCGTAGACCGGGATTCGTTATCATCAAAATCCTGCGTTGGTGAAATGTTTCCGAATGTAGATGCCAGCACTGACGTCGACGGTATCGTCAGGACAACCTAGGAGAAGAACAAGAATAAGACTTGATGCTTTTCTAATATCTGTATTTTTTAGAGGGATCCCAAACGTTAGTACAGTTAGTGACGGCATAGCTATGACTTCGTAAAGTTTGTCCGTCCGTCTGCTCGTCAGTCTATTTTTCTTTATTTTATGTGATTCAATAACAAAGGACAGAATAGAATAGAACAGAATGTGTCATATCATATCACCAAAAACATGCAATTTCGGAAAAAACGGGAACTCCAAGAAAAAGTTCTCTTAGTGAACGCTAAGAAACATAGCAGGAAGTAATATTTACTTTCTTCAGTTCGAGTTTAAGCTCTTTTTAATATAAACGTAATAGCGTTTTCCCACTGCATATTGGTGTTCTAGATATTTTTAAATTTTTGTCAAAAAAAATAAATGTGTGCAACAAACTCAACCCAGAGGTTGAAACTTGCGGAAACATCGTTGTGACTTTTCCTTCTTCTTTTTTCTACATTTATCTTATATTATCTTATCCACGAGGAGGAGCCAATTACTACAAGGGCCGGTCCCAGTCCTCAAAAACATCTTGCGAAACGTCATGGAGCCATATGCTCTCGTCATTCAGCATTACTTAGAGCGCGTTCCACCCTACAAACCGTAGTAACTACGCATGAAGACACGAATCCCTGGCTTCTTGGTGTCAGAGGCAGCTGCCCCCCCCCCCTCCTGGCCTTCCAAGGTCGCCCAGAGCTACCGAGAAAAAATAAAAGAATAGCCGGAAAAAATCAGATGTGAAGTCATAGAAGTGCCAAGAATGTTCTAATATAATAGGTTTACTTGCGACTAAGTCCAGAATATGCAAACACATCTCTGTTACAACTATCAATGGAATCCTTCTCAATAAGACATATGTATGATAACGGCTTACTCCATATCACGGCCTCATCCGTTTGTTCTGTTGATTTTTTTTGTTATTTTGTAGTATTAGTGTTTCTTCAGTTGTTTGTTTCTTTCTTTCTCTTCTTTACTCCACTATCTTCACATTGTTTCTGTGCAGTGAGTTAGTACGATTATGTGCAAAAAGGACTGAGCGTTTGCTGACCCTCTAAACTTTTTTCGGTTTTACTTTGTGCTCCTTCGGGTTAGTGCCCCCCAATTTCCAAGAGGGCCCTTAGTTATCCAGGAAAAGATCATAAAGTGATATTCGACGCAATGTTACAAAGATAATAGTTGCATTTTTGCAGATACCATGGCATCTGATACCACGGTCTAAAGTCGTTTTTGCAGTTATCGTGGTATCTGATACCACGGTCAAAAGCGTTTTAGCAGTTATCGTGGTATCTGGGCAGTTATCGTACTAACGGATATCCAGATACCACGGTCCGACAGTGGTATCTGGTCGTGGTATCTGAAAAGTCATCTCACTTTCGTCAAATTTTGTCAGATTGGTGAGAATGAAGTTTAGCATTTAGTGATGTGACTGAATATCTGTTTTTCTTTTGGGATGACTTCGAAAAGCGCAATTTCGGCAATTGTCGTTTTTGCAAAGCAATGTATATCAGATGCCACGGTAACTGCAAAAAGGACTAATTGCAAATCCAATTACCGTGGCCACAGATACCATGGTATCTGCAAAAACGCAACTAATGTCTCTTTCAGTTTTGTTTGGATGGTCACTGTTATGTATGTAATCGGCATTTCATCGTTATTTGGTATTTCTCCGGCTCCCCTATTATACCCTCGGGCGGTACGCGGTAATTGTGAGATCTGCCAGTGTTTGATTTATTCAGTAGTCAGTGTTTGAATCAGTGTTTCCACTTCGAGGGATTTATCCCTTTTTGAGGGATTTCCAGGCCTTCCTCGGGATTTTTTTTTCTAAAGAGAGATAAGGGATTTTTCAGGGATAACTGATATATTTCGGGATTTTTAATATAAGAATGGAGATTTTTTGATTTTTTTTAGCCTCAAGTTAAAAATCCGTAAACTTCACAATAACTGTATAGGCACTTATGTAGGATGTTTTGTTCGCTTGTCTCCTCATTCTACTATTTTTGTTTTTGCCTAGATATTTTATTTTAGCTTCTTACTCTCGATAGTTTGAGCTTGCCCGAGTAACAGAAGTTACGAACAGTGAATTTCGCCCGTAAACCACCTGGTTCTAGTAATTTAGTTATACGAAGAGATGTTCTTGTTGTAGGCTACGTTACGAGACATTCGTATGTTTAGAGATTGTTAAAATGACAGTTGTATGTTTGGATCAGAGTTTGGATCTTGCCAAAATGACAAATCGTGAATTTCACCCTGTGAAATTTTTCAGAAAAAAAGACGGATTTGAAAGTTTTCGCCTGCGGCGCTCAGTTTTAAATTCTCTTGCGTGCAGTCGTTAAAAGCTTACTGAAGCTGGGTTTTAACCAGCGAATGCCGAAATGAGGGCATGCTTGATTTTGGTGTTTATATTTTTTGAAATTTGTAGAATTTTAAGTCTATTGTTTATAGCCGGTAGCCTTAACGGGAACTATACAGACACATATTTCCAGTTCGCCCCCCCCCCCCTCCTGACACAAACACAGGTGGTCGTAATTATCGGATATTGCAGACGCAGGAGAGGGATTTATCAAGGGATTATTCTTTGAAGAAAAAGGGAATATTAGGGATTTTTCTACCTGAATTTGGGATTTTTCAAAAACAGAGGTGGAAACACTGGTTTGAATGGCTGTCAAACGAGCTTGTTCTGTAAACGTGTATATAGAATAAAATGTTGTAACTAAGTATGCAACAAAGTGGCGACGAAGATTCGGAGTTTCTTTAGTCAAGGACGAGAGAAACAAAGAACAATTAAGCGAAAATGAGTGCAAGTTTCGGAGTACTTAAGGAGTACGAGCCGTCATCAAGTTTTACAGAATATGTGGAAAGGCTCGAGCAGTATTTTGCAGCGAATGACATTCAGGAAGAGGTTAAAAAGAAAGCAATCTTTCTTACCTGTGTTGGCGAACGAACTTATTCGCTGATACGAAATTTGGTATCGCCAAAGAAACCAAAGGATGTGAAGATCGCGGATCTAATTGCTTTGACAATCGAACATTTGTGTCCAAAGCCAATTGTGATAGCGGAACGTTTTAAGTTTCACCAGAGAAGCCAGAAGCAAGGTGAAACAGTAAATGAGTTTGCAGCCGAGTTAAAAAGCCTTGCAAAGCATTGCAACTTCGGCACATTTTTGGACGAAGCGCTACGCGACAGATTCGTGTGTGGACTGTATTCAGCTGCTTGCCAAAGAAGACTGTTATCAGAAGCTGATTTAACATTAACACGGGCAGTTGAAATAGCAAGCGGGATGGAAGCAGCAGAGCTGGAAGCTGGAAATATTCACACGGGAAACGTAAATCCTGGTGGATCGATGGACGTAAATGAAGTGCGAACGAATGGTAAACAGAAATGCTTTTGATGCGGAAAGTCAAACCATTCAGCCAGTGACTGTTATTTTGCCAAAGCTGTTTGTCACAAGTGTTCGAAGCAAGGACATACATCTACGGCGTGTAGATCGAAGGACAGTGGGGAACGAGCTTCGCAAAAATACAACAACAGTCGTGGTCCGTACAAGCCAACAAAGAAGAAGGCGGATATTCGTCATGTCGAGTCTGTTCCGCCACAAGTCAGGTCAACCGAATGCCCACCCCCTAGCCACAGTGATGATAATTGGCTAGTATACCATGTCGGTAGGGGACAGTCGGAAATTCTGGTAAACCTGGAAATAAATGGACAACAAACTAAGTTCGAGTTGGATACGGGCTGTGCCGTATCGTTGATGTCAGAAGAAAATTTCCGGAGGCTGTGCCCAACCGTTGAGCTTCGAAAGTCTCAGAAGAAATTAACGGCTTACGGTGGTCACGAAATTGAGGTATGCGGAGAAGTCGTCGTCGACGCAAGATACGAACGCCAGTCGAAGCGGTTGGAGCTGATCGTAGTGAACGGGATAGGTCCGTCCTTATTTGGCCGTAATTGGCTTAGTGAATTTAAGCT
This sequence comes from Branchinecta lynchi, assembly GCA_023053575.1. Taxonomy (NCBI): domain Eukaryota; kingdom Metazoa; phylum Arthropoda; class Branchiopoda; order Anostraca; family Branchinectidae; genus Branchinecta; species Branchinecta lynchi. The sequence continues at coordinate 27,512,281 of JAKZAP010000003.1, forward strand.
CAATTGGTCCTCGATCAATTCTGTGCATGACAAACCAATTGAGGAACAAATTGCAAGTGAATTTGCCGATTTGTTCACTGGATCGGGAAAAATCAAAGGGGTAAAAGCAGTGTTGCGCATTAAAGTGGATGCAACCCCAAAGTTTTTCAAGCCGCGCGCAGTACCGTATGCACTGCGCGAAAAAGTGGAGCTTGAATTAGATCGGTTAGTGAAGGAAGATATTCTGGAGAAAGTCGAAAGTTCCGAGTGGGTGACGCCAATAGTGCCGATTTTAAAGCCCTGCGGTAATGTGAGAATCTGTGGTGACTACAAGGTCACAATAAACCAGTGCTTGGAAGAACCGGAGTACCCTATGCCAACGCCAGAGGAGATATTCAGCAATCTAAACGGTGGAAGTAAGTTCAGTAAACTGGATATTTCAGGTGCGTATCAACAAATTGAACTGGACGAAGACTCTCGTGAGTATACCACTATTAATACGCATATGGGACTATTTCGGTATAAAAGGTTACCGTTTGGCGTGTCTAGCGCATGTGCTATTTTTCAGCGCGTCATGGACGAAATTTTGTCGGAAATTCCCGGCGCAGCGCATATTTTAGATGACATTATTTTGAGCGGGAAAGGTAACCGTGAGTTGCTCAAATTGTTGCGATCTGTATTACAGAAACTACGTGAGTATAGCGTGAAGCTAAAGCGGGAAAAGTGTGTTTTCGTAGCGGACGTAGTTGAGTATTTCGGGTTTATTGTCAGTAAAGACGGTATTCAGCCGTCACTCAAAAAGGCTGAAGCCATTTGCAAAATTGATAGCCCGCAAAACAATTATGAGTTACGGTCATTTCTAGGCCTAATCAATTATTATCGCAAGTTTATTCCCGATATGTCCACATTGTGTTACCGTTTAAATGACCTGATGAAAGACGGTAAGGTATGGGACTGGACGATTGAGTGTGAAAGCGCTTTCAGTAAATTGAAAGAAGCGCTTGTTGGGGAAAATCTGCTTGTCCATTATGACAAGAATTTGCCGCTCATATTATGTACCGATGCATCTCCATTTGGTGTGTCTGCGATACTGTCACATGTGTATCCAGACAAATCTGAGCGCCCTATTTTATACGCGTCGCGAACATTGTCTTCTGCGGAGCGGAATTACGCGCAGATTGAACGAGAAGCGTTAGCCATAATTTTTGGGCTAAAAAAGTTTCACATTTACTTGTATGGTGTGAAATTTGTATTGTGGACGGATAACAAGCCCCTAACGTTCATATTTGGGGAGAAGACTGGAATCCCGGTGATGACAACTTCGCGTCTGCAAAGATGGGCAATTATTATGTCATCGTACCGGTATACGGTTAAGTTTAAACCGGCATCGGAAAATCTGAATGCCGACGCACTATCGCGATTATTGCCGAAGACTTCGGCGATTGCGCATCCCAATGATAGGGATGAAGCGTCCGCATTGCTAGTTCGTCAGTTGCAAAGTTTACCAGTTAGTGCTTCTGACGTCGCGTATGAAACCAAGAGTTGTCCGATTTTAAGTCGGGTGGTAGAATTTACGGTAAAAAAATGGCCCGATAGGAAAGAAATCCCTGTTGATTTGTTGCCGTTTTATCGTGTGAAAGATGAGTTGTCTATGCAGTCTGGATGTCTGTTTCGAGGCCTTAGAATAGTTGTGCCGAATATGTATCGTAAGTATGTCCTGGAAGAGTTGCATGCAGGCCATCTAGGTATGGTCAAAATGAAGTCAGTAGCTAGATTTCGTGTGTGGTGGCCGAAAATCGACGAGGACATTGAAAGTTTGGTGTCTAAGTGTCTGTCTTGTCAGCTTGAGAGAAATCGTCCACATCCAGTTGTCTCACAATGGCCAAAAGCAGAGGAGCCATGGAAGCGTGTACATATTGATTATGCTGGTCCGTTTTTAGGAAGCATGTTCTTGATTGTTGTAGATTCGTGTTCTAAATGGTTGGAAGTTGTGGCTATGACCCGTACGGATTCACAGCGTACTATTGAGGTTTTGGGGTCTGTATTTTGCCGTTATGGTTGTCCCGTTGAACTGGTGAGTGACAATGGTCCCCAATCCACATCCCAAGAATTTGAAGAATTTTTGTCGAAGAATGGAGTGAAACATACGCTTACCCCTCCGTTTCACCCAAGTTCAAATGGCCAGGCGGAGAGAACCGTGCAAACAGTGAAGCAGAAACTTCGCATATTCAGCCATGATGAAACGCCAATGCACGAAAATTTGTCAAAATTCCTATTTCATTACAGGGGGTCTGTTCATAGTGCTACAGGTAGTTCGCCCGCGAAGTTATTTCTAGGTCGCGAGCTCCGCACTAGGCTAGATTTGTTGCAACCGCAGAAGGATGTGCCGGTTGCAAAGCAAGGTGATGGGAAATATAGTGTAGGTGACGCAGTGTTTACTTTAGACTATAGAAATCGCCAGAGACCGCAGTGGATTCAAGGTATTATACACAAATGTGTCTCGCCGGTTATTTATCTCGTTCAAGTGAACAATATGGTATGGAAGCGCCATTTGGATCAATTGCGGCGATCTCTTATTCCACTTACCAAACCTGTTGATTTTGGGTGTTGGGAAGCGTCGGTTGATAGCTTACAGCCGACAGTTAAAACTCCTGGTCAAGTTCGCATGATGCCAGAGTTGCAGGTCGAACAACTTATCAGTGTGCCAATCCCAGCGCCCACTGAAATGCCAATGTTGAGTCCGGTTGTTCGTCGTTCGACAAGGTATAGGAGAGAACCTGATAGATTTCAGTCCGGAGTTTAATTTAGTGCGGGGAAGGTGTTATGTATGTAATCGGCATTTCATCGTTATTTGGTATTTCTCCGGCTCCCCTATTATACCCTCGGGCGGTACGCGGTAATTGTGAGATCTGCCAGTGTTTGATTTATTCAGTAGTCAGTGTTTGAATGGCTGTCAAACGAGCTTGTTCTGTAAACGTGTATATAGAATAAAATGTTGTAACTAAGTATGCAACAGTCCCTTTGTTCGGAAAGGGTGATTACAAATCTAGAATGAGATCAGAAATCAGCCGATTCCTACATAATGTATTTTCGCATGTGTATCTTTTCGAGGTTGTTTGCTGCCTGCCATTCTCCAATTTACTAGCCTTGACAAATATAAGTGGGTTTTCTTCTTATCCATTCGTTGCTATTATACACTCCGAATTATATGTATTGTTGACAGTGAATTCCACTGATAGTTTTAACTGGAATTCTCTTGCATATTCTGGACTTAGCTGCAAGTAAATCTATTATAATTGTATATTTTTGGCACTTCTATGACTTCACAACCACAGATCAAAATATTTATTTTCTACTACAAAAAATAAAAAAAATACTCTTTATTTGATAGATGTTTCTTCAGCCTAAGCTGACTGCGAATCATGTTTGACGGTGCGAAACGGATAAGTCAGCTACATTTTATTAGAGCTATATTTTGGCCCTTCTTGGCAAGGGTCCTGCTCAGGCTCAAGCTGGAAAAATGAACTTAATATAGCTCTAATAAAATGTAGCTGACTTATCTGTTTGCAACGTCAAACACTCTTTATTTGAATAGCTGTAACACTCGATCACTCACAAGTGCAATCTCCCAAATCGGCTCTGTCGAGGCGGCGAAACGGTAATGACAAGTGATCACAAGAAAACAGTTTAGTTTAGTTTCGAAGCGCTAACTATGGTACGGAAAACTAGTCGGAAATTCTTGGTTGTAAAGCATTTTCTGAAAAACAAATCACAATTAGTGCCCATTGTACTTTCAATATTTCGCTTTTTACGCGGGCTCGAACTTAATACCCCCCACTTACCGCGGGGTGGCTCATTCCACTGGCCGACGACGAACTGGAACTGCGGCATCTTCGAGATGGCGCCAGCGGCTTTGTGGACTTGTACTCATCCGATCGTTGCTTCACAAACTGACGAACGGGCGTACAGTTTAAGTGAGAGGGCGGAGATAGATTTTTGGAAACGGGGGTCCGAATGTTGCTTGGAATGTGGCAGGGGCTGCTCCAGTCAGAGGAGTGGGCTCGCGTGGGGGAACACTGGGGGGAGAAGGTCCGAGGCTCGCGAGAGAGGGAAAGCTCGTATATTTCGTCCTCGGAGTAGGCCAAATCCAGAGACACCTGGGGGGAAAAAATAAATTATGACACCAAACGAATATTAGGTTATACTTCGCTTTGGAGTCATGGAGCTCGCTACCCCGCGAGGCTTTTCCATGTTTAAAAGATAACAAAATGCTTATTTCGCTTGATATCGCGCTTGATGGAAAATGACTGACTATTAGATTTTATTTCTCTGCTTTTCTAATTCATTTGTTTGGTGACTTTTGTATTTTTTCCTTTATTGTTCTATTTTGTTCAGTTTCGATTTTTGTTTTGATAATACATGAGGTTTATTAAAAACACACACAAAAATAACCACATCGTCCTACAACTTCTTAGGAAGTACAACAAACTCCCTTGACAAAATGAAATGAGACCCTAGCAAATAGCAGGAAATTTGCAAATTTGAGACCCTAGCAAATAGCAGGACCACGACAAAGACAGGGGTACGCTGCTTCCCAGAGACTAGAAAGACCACCCATAAACTTGACTGATCGCTACCTGAAATCCTTTCTACCTTATTTTACCCAATATTCTAATTCTAGTTAAGTCAAATTGTATTTTTAAGTTGTACATATAGATGAAACGTTTATGTAATTTTCAGGTGTTATTTGCGTGAATGAAGATCCAGTGCTAGCGTGTGTAATACAGGCTATGGAGGATATAAAGTAAATTATTAAGAATACAGATCAAACATCAGCCCACGTCCACGTCCTCCCTTTTTTTCTGCACTTATGCCCTTGGGTAGTGCGTTATAATTCCTTCGTTCATTCATATTTGAATTTCCCGCCAACGAGCCCCACAAAAGTTATTAGACCGACCGGTAAACCCTCCACTTGTGCTACATGGAACGTATTTTGTGAGTTAATTGCTGACTTTCACGTGAAGATAAGCTAATGGACATCTATAAACCAGCGGAACGTATTTGATAGTGCAAAACGGATATGTCAGCTGAATTTTATTAGAACTATACTTCGCCCCTTCTTGGCAAGGGTAAAAAAAAAAATTTTTCCTCAAGTTCGTTTTTCCAACTTGAGCAGCTTTGAGCCTGAAGAGGACCCTTGCTAAGAAGGGCTGAAATGTAGCTCTAATAAAATTCATCTGACCTATCCGTTTTGCACTAGCAAACATGATTCGCAGTCAGCTTGGGCTGGAGGAATATTTAGCGGAAAGTAAATCGTAAATAACGTAAATCAGAGTCGAAGCGACTTCTTTTGCAATAGGATAGTTCATGCAGATAAATAGTGATATGGCAGTGTATTTGTTTCGTTTCTCATTGTACTATTTTACTCTTTTTTCCTTTCTTTTTTTCCTCCGCTTTGCCCATTCTTTGGGACTGAGTAATATTTTTTTTATTATTTTTGTTGGAGTAGCCAGGGTCTTACCCTTAATGTATTGACAAGGTCCATATTTGCCCCGTCAGGTGGTGGGGTCAGCTGAAGCTCCTGTAGCTCTTGAAAGACGGAGGCTAGCTGCTGCATCTTCCTAAAGTTGATTAGCTCGCCATCTACAAAGTCTTCAAAGGCGACGTTAACTGAGATCAAGTCCTTCAGGTGGATGCCCCTAAAACACAGAGGTTTCAAGCATAAATAACAGAGTGACACAAGCAGAGATGGACGAATCCGGATTCGGATTCGAATCCAGGATTCCTCCTTTTGGCCGGATTCGAATCTTCTGCTTGTCAAGCTGAATTCGGATTCGGACTCGGATTCCAAACCCTCCATCTTACGAATCCGCTCAAATTCCTAGACTTCATCCTCCGAGTTTCCGTTTTCCCAATTTTTACACAGTGTGAGTAGGCAATCCAACTTTTTGGTCTACACCGCCAACCATCGTCAGTAGTCTATCACGTTATCTGATTGCCTTAGATAGCAGTGCTTTTTGTCATTTGAAACCATAACGTATGTACATGATTTGATTTTTGTTAAGGTCGGATTCGAATCCTCAGCATGAAACGGTGGATTCGGATTCGGATTCGGAATCGGGTTTGTAGCCAGCCTGGATTCGGATTCGAAATCGGAAATCGGATTCGCCCATCTCTGGACACAAGCCCATTAAAGGACATCTCGCATTACCTAGTGTTTCTGCTAAGATGCTCTGAGAGAGCTGAGTACTTTAAACTTACCTATGCTTACAGAAAATTAGACAAAGCTTCGGCTGTTTTTTTAGCTAACTTCTAAAGTCTTAGTCCCCAGCCACACTTACTAACCACACCCAAACCGCCTGGTGCTGTAACCACATTTCTAAGTTTTCATGTGCCAATATGGTTAGGGGTTCCTCTACCATCTAACATCCAGGGTATCACAAAACCTGCCATCCGTCGTCTTGCCCAACGAGGTGGAGTAAAGCAAATCTCTGGCCTCATCTATGAGGAAACTCGAGGAGTCCTCAAGGCGTTCTTGAAAATGTCATTCGCGACGCCGTCACCTACACCGAGCACGCCAAGCTAACGACCGTCACCGGCATGGATGTCGTCTACGCTCTATACAACTGATGCAGAAAGAATTACTACCATAACCATAAGTACGACGTGTCTTTTAAGAATCTTACAACCATTATCAAACAAACGAAATTAAAATACCGCCTGTTCTCTAGTCTAGCAAAAACTCTCGATTCTCGGCAGTCTCCGCTAAATTTGGACATGGCTATCTGCTTCTGAACTGAATTCGGTCGCGGTGAGGGAGTTCTAGGGGGGGGGGGAGGGGGTGAACGAAGTTCGTCCTATCTGTATTTTTGTGATCCGAGACGGATCCGACCTCGGTGGGCGGAGCTGAAGCGAGGTACCGGAGATTTCCCGGATATGCTCCGATTCGGATGAAACCTTATATGAGCTGATGCCGTAGATATGCCATTTATGTGTCCGAACCACATCTGGCTACGATGGGGGGAGTGGGGCTGGAGGGGGGAGATGAAAATTTATTTCACACGTGGGGACTGTGTAACAATCACGTAATGATCTGTTCTTGTTGAACTAGACTACATACAAGATTTGGCTAATTTCCTCAAGTAGTTGATTTATCTCTAGGGTCTTCAGAGGGTGTCTTTGTCTCCTGCAGACTCATCTCGACAGACAAGCTCAGTTTCCTGTTGCGTCAGCGTTGTGGTGTGACCATTCCTGTCATTCTGTCGTATGTCGGAAATAGTGGGTAAAAAGGTGCAAATCTGATATGTGTTTACGACTCTCTGCGGCCTTTTCTCTATCATGATGTTTGATAACAAGTTTAAATTGCTTTTTAAGTAAGTAAGTAGGTAACTAGGTATATTTATGTTCCACAGATTTTTAAAACAAAAGAAAGTGGAGTAAAGATGCCCTTTAAGTAAATAATTAAGTATATTTATGACCCACAAAATGTTTTACAACAAAAGAAAGTGGAGTATAGATAATAAAGAAAAGAAAAGAACAAAGACAACATAAAGAATAACTTATGAAACATACAATATTTTGTAGTTTGGTATCTTGTCGTTACTTCTCGTCTTTTACTTGTAAAAATCCGTACTCTGTTACGGAAATAAAGTTCAATCAATCAACTGCCGGGAAAACCAAGGAGAAATGTTGTTTTAGCTTCCGCAAAGAGAGGCTGGACACGTAAGTAGCTTTCACTCTTCGGTAAACAAAGGCCTTAAGGCATGAGAACAATACCTAATTTGTATTCAGACGTCAGCCCCCCCCCCCCCCCACTAAGCACGCTCCCCGCGGCTGTACTTTCCAATGTCCACGATCAAGACGCATGGTCTGACACAAGTTGGTTGTTTTTCTCACTTGATGAGTATATTACGAGCTGAAACATCGAAAGAAAATGGTATGCAAGAAAGAAAACCGAAAATTTACACTGAGCTTTTGATATCTGGTGAAATCCGCAAGACAAAAAAGAGGAATTATCGGTCCACAAACAAATCCTCTTTAGTAAAAAAAAAATGCCAATACGGTTAAACGGGTCGAGGGTTTGCTCACTCCGCACCACCGGTGTACACCTCGGCGCGGCACCGGCATGGCACCGCTTGTACGCGCCACTTGGTGTACATCGTTTTTGGGAGTAAGGAAGCCCTCAAAAGGGGTAAGACTCCTAAAAACTCAGCTATGATATTTGTCCTCGACATTGAATTCTAGCTGTCTGACGAGGACCCTTGCCAAGAAGGGCCGCAATGTGTGTGGTTCCCATATGTCCATGATTTTATTGCCCACGCCCAGAATCAAAATGTTTTCTGTCCTGTTTCAAAATGCCGACGACCTGTCCACAGAGGAGGCCAAGGTCATCCTGGGACTCTTACACAAAAGGACAAGGAGATCACAGGAACAGGTTTACCACGGAAAATATGTTGAGAATTATTTTATTATTTGATGATTAGTTCAGAACTGTGTGCGTGAAAGTACAGGAAGAAATGTCATATACAACTGTTCTAACACAGAAACGAAACTAGGCGTTCATTTGTTTTAGTGGAAACTGTTGAATAAGCATATTTTGGTGGTTCCCCCCCCCAAAAAAAAAAAATCTTTTTCACTTCATTCGACAGTATCAATTTTAATTTGACTCAGGTAAGCAATTTTTGTGACTTTTATCACCATTCTAATGCTCGACATAATCTGTCAGTTGCTCACTCATCCCTAATTCCAGTTTACCAGGGACTCTCTCGACAGTACCGGTATCGACAGTATCGACACACAATAATTCAATAATTAAAGCAACCTCAAATAATTCAATGGTAGGCATTCTGAACCGTGGGATTTTGAGCCGTGGGCATTCTTAGTCGTAGGCATTCTGAATCGTGGACATTTTGAGCCCTGGGCATTTACGTTGGGCATTTTTTGTAACAGTGGGCATTGCAATCGTGGGTTAGCCGGAAATATCGCTGACAAATTAATGTCGTAGCTGATTGTTCCGTTTTTAGCTATTTTTTACTATGTTTTCTTAGTAAGCTCAGACATACTTCAGCGGTAGGCTATTTCGTACTTTCTTTATTCTCCGATTTCGGCATAGACTGATAATGTTATTACAGTTTAACTGAAAAGGCAGCTTATCTTTAAATCTGATATTTGGATACACTGAAACGTTCTGACCCATCTAAGGGATTTTGCATTTTTTTATCCGGGACTCTAGTAATGGCGTTCAGAATGTGTGCTGCTTGCAGGACAATCCAAAATTTACCAAGATGTGGAGATTCTGAATTTGAAAACAAGCCTGAATTTGCAGAATTAAAGATTACAGTCTGCTTAGTTTTCGGCAACTGCTTACCTATGTAGTTGGTATATACTTCAAGCAGAGAGGGACAAGCACACAGAGGTTCCACAAATTCGAAAGAGTTCCGACAAGAAAAGTTTCCGAAAGAAACGGAGTAACGCATTTTCATCGGGTTTTCAGGTCTATTTAAAGTTTAACTGAAAAGCCAATTTATTTTAGTATCATTTAACCAAATATACTGCATTATTTGGATTGTGTCAAGGGATTTTTTTTTATTTTTCACTATTTGAATATTCTTTGAGCCCAAGCTGACTTTGAAACATTTATTCAAACAATGTTTACAACGGAAACGTCAGCTATGATTTTTCATCAGCGATATTTCGGCCCTTCTTGGCAAGGGTCCTCGTCAGGCTGTCATAAACATTGTTTGAATAAATGTTTCACTATTTGCTCTAGTATTATGTTCAGAATATTTACGGCCATCCTCACACACAGAATTTTACTTTGACGCAGAGAATTTGAATCTCGATAGAAACGCGGCTTTGCAGTGGCCAGCGATCAGCTCGCTGAAGGTAGCTCACTGCGTGAATACTAATTTTTTACTAAGTCCTTTCATTAAGTATACCACAGGTACAAGCGCATAGAGGCACCACAAATCCGACAGGGAAATTCCACTATGTGAAAATGGTCGTTCGTGAACATCGGAGGTCTTCGAGACTCTTTAAGTGAATAAGTAATGTGCAACTAGACTGTCGGGTCTTAGCCATTTTCGGTTGAACTTTAAGAATCGCCATAAAGCATTGGAAACCCATGCCTCCCTCCCCCACCATCGCTTCTTGATACTCACAATATTGGAATCTTGAATCCCTTACATTCGTGGAGCGCTCGTCTGTAGTTGGCAAAATTCGAAGTCGACGACAATAGTTCAGCAAGCTCCGCTAGATCGCGTTGAGCTTCTACAGGTACGCAGGATGCAGTTCTAGTAAGTCTTGCGAGTGAACTGTGGCTCAGTCCGCCAACTACAGCCATTAGTGAGTTGTAATTCCGAAGCTCTAGCAATTTCTGGAAGAAATGACTATGACGATGATGAAATTTTATTTACGCACTTAAGAAGAGGAAAATAGTGCAGTATAGACAAATAAAATGAAGACCATATGCGGAGGGTTCCCAAAACATATCGATCTTTTTGTCCACTCTCACAACGCCCACACTCAGAATGCCCACAATAAAAACGCCCACGATTCAGAATGCGCACAATGAAGATGCCCAGGGTTCAAAATGCCCGCGACTCAAAATGCCCATACATGATGTCGAAGACCCCGAAGTCGAAGTCGTCCAGAATGTCGACGGCTCGAACTGTCGACAGGGGAGGCCAAAATGTCTCTGGGCAACATACAACGACAATACAAGGGACAGGTTTACCACGGAAAGGGTATTGAAGGGAATTATTTGTATTGTTTGTTGACCAGTCAGGATATTGGCCATTTTCTAAGCCGGTGCCACGAGCTTTCGGATCTCCGTAGGGAGATTTTCGGTGGGTTTATCCCGACACTCCCTGGTATCCAGAAGTGTACATCCGCCCAGGCTATTAGTAAGATTTGTAGGTTTGTGTCTAGAGCGTTAGAATATAGAAAGCTTTCCGTAGATTAGTTGTATGTTGATTGACGTTTCTGTGTATTAATAACCTGTACCTGTATATGGCCCTCGGGCTTTTTCAAATACAATTATTATTATTATTATAAAACTGATCCAACACAGAAAGCGAAACTATTAGGCGATCCGAATCTTGCACCAACAGTTTTAGATTTTTTTTTTTTTTTGGCAGAGTATTAGATATTGTATTATAGTTGAGATTATACAAGTTAAAAAGACGATTATTGCCATTCTGATACTCGGTCTACTCTTCTGTTTCGTACTCATCGCCAATTCCAGTTTCCTACGGATTGAACACTTCAAATAATTCAATCATGGGCATTCCGAACCGTGGGCATTTTGAGTCGTGGGCATTATGAACCGAGGGCATTCTAAGCAATGGGCATTATTAGTCGTGGGCATTAGTGTTAGCTCCATACGATGGACGTTTGCTTGGCAAGTGAATCTCTTCTTACAAATAAGAGTCGTATACATCGTTCATCCTTCTGCCTTTTAAATTAATCCCAGCTCCCCTATGGAATCAGACGCTTCAGAAATCTCGCCCCTTTGTCACTGTTTCCTTTAAAAACAGTCGCTTTTTGGGATCCCAAAACGTAAGTGGATGGATACCTATGACTTCGTAAAAGTTGTCCATCTGTCAGCACGATAACTATCGAAGGGAATGATGAAACATGGTGTGAGGACTGTTTAGGTCAAGGGAGAGGTTGAATTCGTAGATGGGCTCTGTAGTGTAGATCAACATTTAGGGGTGGGGTTTCAAATTAAGGGGCAAATTTTGTTTTTCAACAGCTAATGAGATAGTCGGTTTCGGGTTAAGGAGACATGCTGAAAATGAATATGAAAACCATTTCCTCGCCGGACAATTAGTCCGCCTGGAATCCCGCCAAAACCGAAAAGTTTGTTAAAAGCAAAAGTTTTATATACAGTTGATTATATGTTCGATTTAGGTGTAAGAAGACATGCTCAACATTTATATGAAAATTATTTTCTGGTGGAACAAGTAGTTCGCCTGGAATCCGTCCGAAACTGGAAAATTAAAAAAAATCAAAATTTTATCTGAAGTTGATTAGATATTCGATTTAGGGGTAGGAAGACATGCTGAATCCGCTTTTGACAATCATTTTCTACCCGGACATATAGTTCGCCCGGAATCCGGCTAAAACTGGAAACTTGTTAAAGTTTTTTCTAAACTTGATTAGATATTCGATATAGTTTCAGTTTCAGTTTCACTGGCCTTTATTTAAAAATAAAAACACACACAATTAACATTCCTGCCAGGAAAGCACAAAAGGAGTGCTTGGCTACGGCATAACCGACATTAATTAAAGAACAAACAGAATCAACTAACTGAAAACTATAACTAGGGGTACGATATAGATACGCTGATTTAATTTCTGAGCTTTCGTTCTTACAAGACAAGTAGTTAGCCTGGAATCCAGTCGGAACCGGAGATTTGGTAGAAGTAAGACCGGAAGATTTGATCAATTTCGTCAAAGTAGAATGCTGAATCCATATCTGAGATGAGTAGCCATTGGCCTTCTTCTTTTTCTATATCTTAATAGTAAAAATATCAACGGAGTCTGGTCAAGACCGGATATCTACAAGACCGATTTGTCTGGATCAAATATTAAATTTTTGGGATCCCATAGAAACCTTTGGTCTTGTTCTGAAAGAAGTCAATATTTTTGAACTGAGACCTGAATTTCAAAAGCTAAATTCTGAACCCGCTGACGCCACCTGACTATTCTTTGCACTTGCCGCGATTCACTAGTTTCCATGCGCATTATGGTTCCAACAAGTGTTCACGTTTCATGCAACTGATGCGTAAAACCGCTTATCTGAATTTTGCCGAGATTTCCTAGAAGTCATTGGATCTGGGAAAAGGATTGAAACAGCCGATGCCGTGGATAATTTGTTAAAAGCAGAGCCGAGCTTTACAGTATTCAGATAGTTTGGAGTATTGGGACATAGGCCGTAAAAAGTGCGAGGTGTGCTTTAAATAATAAAAGCTTAGTGTATAATACGGACTCAGGTAAGACCACCAACGTTAACATAGCCATTAACAGGAACCCGGTGCCTTCATCCTCCCCTTCCGTCGTGCGTGCGGCTAAGAGTAGGCTAGTAACAAACGGAAAAAAAGATGTGTAAAACTGTTATTGCTGAATTTTTTTCAATAATAAAATCGCAGAAATAGAGAGTACAAACTCTATAATTTTGTGGAAACGTGCAATAAAATACAAAGTAAGCTTGACTGTCGTAATTAATAGACCGACGGATTTGCCTAAAAAAAAATAACTGAAAGAGACCTGCTATCCTCACCAGACGAGCCGGTTATTCCCTACCCCCCCCCCCCCCCTTCCGCCATCCATGCTTCGGGCTGCAAGGAACACAGGCAGTCGGTTTTTGATACATACTAGCCATTATTATAGTCAATTTTAAATGCGCATTTACCCCGGAATTTTTTTCACGAATTGTCTGGATGAGGTTTTCTGCATTCCAGCCCCAAATTGATGCTTTCAAAAAACAGCTTACGAATATTTAGGAAACGGCAAGTTCAACAGTCAAAGAAACAAGTTCAATCAGCGTTAGGAACAAGGTCTAGGACTTTACGCACCTTCGTAACTGCTACTAGCTTCACGATAGCCTCTGCCCTCTGTTGGGGGGTACTTCGACCCAGGACCATACACTGGACCCACTGCGTCAAACCGTTAAACAGGGCTACGGATCGTTCCAATCGGGGAGTTCCCGATAACGATCCGGAAATGGCGTATTGCTTGTACTCCTGAAACTAGAAAGAACAAATCTTCATAGCAGAACAGAAGGTCTGAGCATTCTGTTGGGTGGGGTGGGGGGTAATTTTTACCTATAGTATCTTACTGTGGACTAGTCATAAATAAATGCTAAATTTTGGGGATAAGCAGTGCTTGAACGCTGGAGCAGTACTTGAGCGCCGGAGCAGCTACCCCATGAAAATCTATACATCCAAATAGACTAATTTAATTTTGTATGATTTTATGACTGCAGCAGATCCACTGGGTCCAACCGTTAAACACTGCTACGGATTGTTCTAAACGGGTAGTCAACCAACCAATAATTTATTTTAAAATCGTAAACGGACACAACTGACGATTGGAGTTTGGTAAATCCAGAACATGTACATGACAACCACAATTTGAGTTCATCTGAAAGTTCATATGCAGCTTCCGTCCAACTTTTATAACTAAGAACTCATTTTTGTTTATAAGTAATCACTAACACTACACGGACACTAAGGTCTTACGTTACGAAACGAGAAAAGAAAAAAAAATTATACAACAGAAATCCAAATTTATCCAAAAGAAATATGGAACTTGTGTCGGGCTGCAGACTTACAAGTGACTACTACTACCAAGAGCAAATAAGCACCAGAATTTCCATCACCCTATTTCTGTAATACGACCATGCGGAGTTGAATAAATCCCTATACCCTGCCCGGTGCAAACGAACGCAGGGGCGGAGCTACGCGGAACATCACAATTCGTTACCTCTACAAAGCCCTCAAGAAGAAATTTCCAAAGTAAAAGCCGATTGGTTGGCTGGACGCCCTGCAATTCGGGTCAGCCCGCCTCTTGCACTAATTCGCCTGATATGCGCAAAGGCAATGATGGAAGCAGATGGGCCCGATGAACAATTTGTAGCCTGCGTAGTAGTATGGTAGTAGTACGAAAACGTTGCATGTCATACTATGTAATAGCAAAGAATACTATAATTTAATGTGTTTCAGACTGGTCCACTCTTATGTAGTAGTATCCAGTAGCATACTGTCTAGCCATAGTAGCATCCAGTCTTGCTAATAGTAGCATATAGTAGTATGCAGTAACACGGTAGCCTTCAAGTAGAAGCATGTGGTAGCATCGTTAGTACTGCATGCTACTTTTTCGTACTACTGCATAGTACTATTTTGAGATGAATTTTCCATCGGGGGAAGCAACTCGAAGCTTAGCAAATACCTCTAGCTCAGTTCAGTTTTGTCCAAAAAGAGGTTCTTTTCGCTTATTTGTTCTTGCTACTACTAAGTAACTATTATGCTTTTTTACACATTAACACTTTCATTTACCACTTCGCCTATTTGCCAATTTGCCCACCTTTCCGAGGCTGGACGCCTAACCTAGGCAGCTGCCTATGAGTTTCTAGGCTTAAGTTCACCACTGTACCGGTGTTGAAACGTCTTACGAAAGAGGTGGCGAAGCTCTTCTCGTACCAATCATGCAAAACTCGCGCTGCTTTGAATTTAGGCAAGAACAAATAAGCCTAGGAGAACCTCCGTCTTTGATCCCATGCGCCGACTACGGATACACTGACAACACTGAGAAGACTACTTGCTCAACCGGCTGGGCTCTGAGTTGAAGCACGTCTACTTCCCTCTTCGCCGCTGAGCATTCATACCTCTTTAAATGCAATGACGGATTGCCGGGCGACCAGACACGCTAGCACTGTTTGTTCCAATCTTATTCACGTTTTCTTATATTCTGTCAAAGTTGTTCTAAACACAAGGGCTGCCTGTTCCCCACGAAAGTTGTGTAATACAATCTGATAATTATTTAATTAAACACGGGCTTTACTATATCCTTGTTCCAGGCCAAAATCTTGTTTCACATTTTTCTGTTGGTAGAATACGGTTGCTTGAAGTGTAACAGACTACTACCAACAGGAGAACGAAAAAAAAAGAATTAAAGAGAAAGAAACAGATGTTTGCCAAAGATGCAAGATAGAAACAGAAAGAATATTGCATGCATTGATAAAATTTGAAGCACTGATATAACAAATAGAGGAACTAAACAAGAGCTGGAAGCTCATATGGCACTTACAAGGCTTGGTCAGAGTATGAAAGTAGGAATTCGTCAATTCGTGGGATTGTTGTGATCGGATGTATCTAGTTCTTGTCCTTGTTCTTCCCACCAAGTTTCATCCCAATCGCTCCACTCTAAGCGTGTCACAAGATTTCCGGTTCCCCCCCCCCCCCTCACATTCATCGGATTCAGTCTGGACTTAAAAAGGGACATCCGAGACAAGATGTCTTTTCCAAAGGTCAAGTTTCATTAAGATCTGACCACTCGTTCAAAAGTTATACATACCTCAAGAGTCCGGATTCCCCCTCCCTCCACTCCCCCACGATGGTTGGGTCGGGAAACTGACTATTTCTAAGCCATTCATGTCAAGTCTTTAATGTCCCAGCCAAGTTTCATCGTCCTAGCAAATCTGGAAATACCTTAACTCGTGATATCCGAAATTGCGAAATTGCGAAACCCTCTGACTCCCCCCACAGTGCCCAAGGGGTTGGCAAATTTTCAAATTTAAAAGTTCACCATCCCTTCCTCGTTTTAGTATACTGACATGGGTAGGCATTAAGTCCAGCGAGGGGTCGGCTTAACTATAACAATTCTAATTCACTTTTTTATTTCTCGTTCTTATGGTAAGCGACTAAATTCCTCTGAGGCCAGCAAGGGGTCGGCAGCTAAGATATTTCAAGTCCGCCATTTCCTTCCTGGTGTTAGTACTTTAAAGTACTACTCGTGACAAGCTACTAAAACGACCAAAGAAATAGTGGACTTTATAATTTGATAGTTGCCGACGTTGCAAAGAAGAATATTTCCTTCCTCGTTTTAGTACTTTCAAGGTACTAAAACGAGGAAGGAAGTGGTGGACTTGAAATATCTTAGTTGTCGACCCCTCGCTGGGGTCGACAACTAAGTCGGAACGTCAGAACGAGAACGTCAGTACCGTCAGAACGAGAAATGAAAAGGTAAATTACAGTTTGTATAGTTCTCGACCCCTCACTGAACTTAATGCCTTCCCACGCCAGGATACTAAAACGAGGAAGGGATGGTGAACTTTGAATTTGAAAAGTTGCCTACCCCTCAAAAAATACTAAACAGAGGAAGGGAACGGTGCGGCTTTCCAACTTTGAATTATGGCGGCAGCCTTCCTCGGTTTAATATACCCTTCCTCGTTTTAGTATGCCCTTCCTGGTTTTAGTCGATCACAAATTTTTCATCGGTCCAGTACCCCCCCCCCCCCCCCTTTTCTGACAACATCGGATTGCGCGTTAAGGAAGGGTACATGCACCGCAACATCAGACTTGTATGCAAAGTGAGCAAACCCATGAAATGAATGATAAAAACAAATCGAGGGTAACAACGGTATAAAATAAATTACTTACGCTTATTCTTCTCATTATTCTATGCTCAAGGAAGGTCAGGTGCTCTGCGAGTTCATTCGGTTCCAAATGGTTGAAGACAAGAGACACTTTTCTGGAATGTCGAACACTTGGATCGCGAACGGAAACGTTACGCACCTAAAGAAAACGAAACTAATGTAATATTCCTTAAAGGAACCCTCTTGGTTATTCTGCGTTTTATTTGATCCCTAGCTCACTTATGTAGTTTTCGGAAATCCCCGCCATTGCTAGTTTATTAGCTACGGCTTCTTGGCGCTTTTTCCACCTAGCCGAGTTTTGCTCGGCAGACAACGCAAGCTTCGCTGAAAACTTAATGTCCGACTGCAACTCTTTCACGCATATAAGGCCATGACAGATTCGAAGTGTCATTATCCTTTTTGGAAGACATGTAGGCATATCCTCTGTTTTGGACTTATTTTGTTTTGTTTCATTTCTCGCTTTTTATCCACTGCGCATTCAGTTTTCAAATATTATTATAATAGGCTTGACGGAGTCGACAAACGCTAAAAAATCGCTAATTTAACGTGGGAAGCAATCATGTTTTCGAAAAACGATATTCCTGAGCTATTCCATCGTAGAAAGATCATTTTACTCTAAAGTACTAAGGAAACTAGTCTTGTATTCTTATTATTAGTTTTAAGTGCCTAGTTTTCATTTAATTCTCTGACGCATGCAAGCTGGCAGACAAACAGATTTTTTTTTGTTTTCATAGCGTGATTTCTTTCTAGTTTGAATGGCACTTGCAGCCTCTGGCTCAAGTGTCATGTACCGATTGAACTTCCGTCAGTCAGTCTGTCGGTCGGTCGGTCGGTCTGTCTGTTTGTCTGTCACACTTTTTCGAGTCAGGGTACTCCAGATGGTGGGAGGTGTTTCCCGGAATTCCGGTGATGGCGGTTTGGGGATTTTCACGACGAAACGTGGCAGGCACATCAGGGACCTCGTCAAACTGACTTGAAAATAAAGTTTTCGGCGATCCGATCATCACGGGGGGAGTGAAGAGAGGGGGGATCATAAGTCATGAGTAACTCTGGAACGGGCGAACGGATTGGAATGAAAATTAATAACTGAATAGGTGACGTATCTCTGATATCATATTTGAAGTCAGGACCGGATTCGACAGTAATGTGGGAGTTGGGGGGGGGGGAGGGAATCTTGAGAAACAGTTAGAATGGAGGGATCAGAATGAAAATTGCTGAGAAAAGCATCTGCTGTAGATAAATCTTTTACACAATTGGACTGGATCCGGAGGCTTGGGGGGGGGGGGGGATTCCGGTGATGGTGGTTTTTGGTATTTCATGACGAAACTTAGCAGGCATATCCGGAACGGAAAACATACTCGGAAAATACTTGATGTCATGTCAGGGACCCGACCAGATTAAATATGAAATAGTCATTTCCCCGATCCGATCATCTGGGAGGGGGGGGGAGAGGGGGAAGCCGAAAAATTTGTATTTTTAACTTGCGAACGGGTGGTCGGATCTTGATGAAAGTTTATATCTAGGA
Organism: Branchinecta lynchi; assembly: GCA_023053575.1. NCBI lineage: Eukaryota > Metazoa > Arthropoda > Branchiopoda > Anostraca > Branchinectidae > Branchinecta > Branchinecta lynchi. Next base: position 27,530,946 of record JAKZAP010000003.1, read on the forward strand.
TGACCTAGATATGACCTGTCTCAGACGTCCCACTTTAAATCCGGACTGGATCTGAAGACATTGGGGGGAGTTGGAGGAGGGAACCGAAAATCTTGAGAAACGCTTAGAGTGGAGGGATCGGCATGAAACTTAGTGAGAAGAACAAGCACAAGTCCTAGATACGTCACTGGCATAACCGGACCGGATCCGGGCACTGTGGGGGAGTTGGTGGGGGGAGGGGGGCGAATTTCTAGCGACCCCGAGGGGTTCGACATACTTCATGATGTGCTAGAATGATGAAACCTGTCAAGTATGTCAGGGATCCAAATAGATTGACTTGACAATAGTCGTTTTCCCGATACGACCATCTTGGGTGGAGTGGAGGGATGGGGAGTCATTTGAATGAAACGTGTAAGGTGGTAAGGAGCTATCGCCTCAGATGTTCCGTGTCAAGTGCGGGTCGGGTCCGATACCTTTCGTGGATGGGGGGGGGGGGGGCAAAACTCGAGAAACTCCCAAAGCAGGGGTACTGAGAACAAGCATTAGTCCTAAATATGAAATTGACGAAGCCAGATGGTTTCGGGGCTCTGTGCGGGAAGTTGGAGGGGGAGTCCGGTAGTCGCGACTAAGAATAGTTCCAGATGTGCTAAGACAATGAAACTGTGCAGTCATATTAGTGACCCGACTTAATTGACTTTAGAAGCTGACACAACATACCCCCGGAAGCTTCCGTTCCTAGATCCGAGTATTTTTGGGGGAGCGAGGGAAGGGAAATATGAAAATTGACTTCTACAAAGAACGAGTGGTCTGATTCGAGTGAAACTTAAGGGGTGATAATGGCCTAGCTTTCGAACTACATGCGATCACGGTAGGAGGAATTAAGAGGGGGGGACTTCTGACATGCAGAAAACAAAACGAATGGACCAAATGGGATGCAAGTTCGACTGTACCGACTGCCGACTTAATGCAGCCTGGATTTGTTATTTGGCGTCCGGGCCGGATTCGACCGAGGTGGGGGGGGGGGGGTAACGAAAATTTGCAGATAGGCTGTATTATTTCGGTAAAACATGATGGACGGGAAGAGGGGATTGAGAGATACGATGTTTATGTTTCCAAGTCTTCTTCGGCCACAATGGGGGGAGTTGGAGGGAGATTGTCGGAAACTTTGAGGCTCGCATAATGGGTTAAACGTGTGCATCAATTTAAATGAATCTGGGAATGTAGAGAGAGCATATACTCTTGATGAAATATTTTAGGGTCCGAACCGGATCCGACAACGGTCGGGGGGATTTCGGAATTTCCGAAATCCCCGGAATTTCCGAAATCCCCTGAACTTCCGAAATCCCCGGAATTTCCGAAATCCCCGGAATTTCCGAAATCCCCGGAATTTCCCCAAAATGCTCAGATTCGAGTGAAACTTGATAGATGGTATAACAGAAGACACTTAAGATGATCATTTGTTGTAGTCCGAACCAGATTCGGCCACGGTAGGGAGAGACGGAGGGAGTACCGGAAATCGTTGCACGCCTAGGGATCAAACGAGTGGATTTATTTGGCTGAAACTTGGAAGTTTGAAACAAGTCATGTGCATTTGCTACAGATAATCCGAGGCGATGCCGGAACTGCTTAGAATTTAGTGAAACTAAATATCCTATTTCTATGGATGGCGGGTGTATTTTGTGACGTTCTCATCTACTTCCTTGTACCGCCTACTCGCAACAAGTGCCATATGATCTCGTAGCTCTTGTTTTCATACTCCCTTTGTTCATTCATTTACAGTGAAGTCCTGACGAAAGATTATCGGTTTCTCATCGCAGTAGCTTATCGGGATCGGATCGCAGAACTCTTTACGTAACCATCCGTCGTTGCAGTTCTCACGGATTAAGCTTTATCTTTCATTTCAAGTGGGCTCCGGGACAAGTAGTTCTTTATTAGTTTTTCTTTAGCGGCGCTCTATCGTTCTCCCGGCAATCGATTCTCATAATATTCCATCTTAGCTCTGACAGTGTAATTCTCCGCTGTCACTGTCAGATAGAGACTCGCTCCGCTCACCCCGATCGATAATGAGCTAACAGATCGCTTCGGAAAACAAAATATTTCTTCTCAGAAGAGAATAAATGACCACGTGCCGACAGACTTTTGAATTCACCGCGCAGACCTGGCGTCAGTGCCCTGTGAGGGTGACAGAGAAGTACATGGGAAACTTTTAATTACAACTAATCAATGTTGGAAAACAAAATATTTATTGGAAGAGAAGAAATGACCGCGTGCCGACAGACTTTTGAATTCAACGCGCAGAATGCGACGCATAGGGAGATAGAGCGTGTTCCACCCTAATTACCATAGTTACTACGAACGATGTCACGAATTCTTTTTTTTGCCGTCAAGGCTGGAACAATTTTTCTATTTTCCAGCAGAATACTACCTAGGCCTTGAACTAGGGCTTATGCTGAGCTAGACTTAGCTAAACTTAGGCTATGCTAACCCAAAATAAGCTGAAACTTCCAGAATATGCGGTGTCGCACAAAATATGTCGGAATACTATACACTCGTCACGAATTCTGGCTTTGCCGTCAAGGCTGGAACGACTTTTCTATTTTCCAGCAGAATATCATACCAAGGGAGAATCCGACTCCCTTGGAGGTATTGTATCACTGGAGGTATTTTATCCTCAGCGGGGAGCATATCTTTTGAGGATCTTTTATCCTCAGATTTGTGTCACTACTTGCTGGGTGCGTAGGGGGAGAAATAAGTACCGAAATAAACCAATAAAACTTCGAGAAACTAAGTATTTTCTCTCAGCAGAGAAGAAATGGCCACATGGCGACAGACTTCTGGATTCACCGCGCCTGGCGGAGAAGTACCAAAAGTTTTGAAATTAATTCGTGTCGGAAAACGAAATATTCATTAGAGGCGTATTCTCGCCGTTCCCCGAGGAGTCCACTCGAGGAGTCCCCGCGTTTTTGTTTGTCTCGGGGACTCACTCCCCGTATTCTCGCGAGTCCCCACGGACGGGGAATGCTCCGATTATCATCACCATCATCAAAAAGGACTCCCTTTCAGATTCAAAGGGGAATCATTTTTTGCTAGTTTTAGTGCAATGTAAACCAATTGAAAACAATCAGAATAAACAAAATAAAAAATAAAGTGGATCCAGGCTAATTTCGTCAAATGTATATTTTTTTCTCGAACAAAATCCATTTTGGAAGCATTCCCCGTGTTCTCGCTGTTTCTGTACGCGGAGTCCGCGTGGAGTGACTGCCACTATTCTCGCCGTTCCCTTCGATTCCCGAGGAGTCCTCGGGGAACGGCGAGAATACGCCTTAGGAGAGAAGAAATGACCACGTGCAGATAGACTTTTGAATTCACCGCGCAGACATGGTGTCAGTGCCGAGCGAGAGGGCAAGAAAGAAGCAAAATAAAATAATAGAATTAACACTGCTGTTTCTATTAGAATTAATTCGCGTAGGAAAATAAAATATTTCCTCTCAGAAACGGAAAAATGACCACATGTTGACATACTTTTGAGTTCACCGCTCAGGTCTGGTATCAGTTCGTACGTGGGGGGTGAGAGAGGTACCGAAATAAACTAATAAAGTAACAGTTATTTTCAAAAAAATTATTTTGCGTCGGAAAAAAAACTGTTTGTTCTTACTAGAGAAGAAATGATCACGTGCCGACAGACTTTCGAATTCACCGCAAAGACCGTCAGAGTCAGTGCCGAGCGAGGGGCACGAAAGTACCGTAATGAAATACTGAAATTAACTTTTTTTTTTTTTAAATTCACTCGCGTCGGAAAACAAAATATTTCTTCTCGGAAAAGAAGAAATGACCACGTGACGAGATACTTTTGAATTCACCGCGCAGACATGGTAACAGTGCAGTACGAAAAGGGTCACACAGGTACCGAAATAAACCAATAACAAGTGCACAAGGGCTCAACGTGGAGTGTGAAAGTAAAATGTTTACCACATCTCATATACAAATAGCGTTAGAGCCAAGAGATTTCACACCCGCATTAACCAAATAAGTTTTGAAATAACCTAACTGAAATCGTCCCACTTTTAAAGCTTTTAATGTAAACAAACCGCATGTAGAAATCCAAGGAGATCAGGTCTTGCAAGAAATTTCAACACTGGACGTCTTGCCAGCCAGTCTGACCCTTTAAACCTCTTTTCCGTTAGCAAGGTAATAACAAGTTCAATAAACCAAATCGTAGCAGCATAATTCCCCCTTCGTCACAACTTCATAAAGAATAATATTTCACCAATCATATGACAAAAACCGCACAGTTTCCAACTTTTCATTAACGATTGAAGCATCTCGCGTGGTCTTATTTCTTGCTGTTACACCGAGATCCACATTTATACGTATATCTCCACAAGTGTACGAGAGTTGGCCTTGAGACCTGTCATAGACAAGCTTAACTCATGGGAAATCTGGTCCCAGTTGCCCACGAGTGGGAAGGTGGGGGAAGGGGGGGGGGGGGGTCGGGACCCATCAAAATACGTGTCTAGACCTATTTACTCAAATATAACAGCTCAGAGTTTGATTCCATTCGCGGGTCAAAAACTTAAACTCATGGGCAATTTAGGTCCACTGCCCATGAAGGTGGGGGTCGTTCAACTCCACATATATATTCCCGACCCCAAGATCTGAAAGCAGAACGAATTTCATCGCCCTCTTTGCAGTTATTGTAGAGTAATAAACATTAAGTAATCGGCAATCTAGGCCCAGTTGCCCATGAACGGGGTTGATGGGGGAGGTGCAACTGTAAAAGTAATTTCCCAGCCGTAGGATCTACAAGTACAAGGGATTTCATCGCCCCATGTCCAGCTCTGGTCAAGTTATAAACATATTTACTGGACAATCTGAGCACATCTGCCCCTGAACAGGGTGGGTGTGGGGGGTGGGACCCCAAAAGGCAGACCCTGACCCCAATATCCTCATCTGTACCAAGTCTAAACTTGATACCTGTCCTGGTTCACGAGTTATGAGCTCCACAAAAACGATGAAAGCCGAAAATCGAAAGCTGAATGCTGCTATAGCACTCGCAAGAGTGGACTGCTCATAAATGAACACTCCACTGAAAATAATTGCTCTTATCATTAAAATTGTTTTTACGCTAGAAAATAAAATATTTATTCTTAGAAGAAGAAATGACCACGCGCCGAGAGGCTTTTGAATGTGCCTGGTGACACTGCCGTACGATGAGAAGGGTGACACAAAATTAACTTTTGTTCCCATTAAAATTATTTTGCGCTGGAAAAGAAAATATTTCTTCAGAGAAGATATGACCACATGCCGACAGACTTTTTAATTCTACGAAGAATTAAAAACAGTGCTGTACGAGGAGGGTGACAGAGTACCGAAATAAGGTAATAAAATTAACTGCTATTTTTATTAAAATTATTTTGCGTAGGAAAAGAAAATATTCCTTCTTAGAAGAGTCACTTCACCTACAGAAAACCCGCCTGTCCCTCACACACTTTGTATATAGAAAACGCAAGTACGACAGACTCTCGATATTTCCGCTCATAACTGGGTATCTCTCCCCTTGTTGTGGTTAGTTTTCCCCTGTGTTAATTTTTAGCATGCAAACACCATTTATCGGCTAGTCCGTCTGAAGTGTTTTGCTTCCTAATTCATTCATTTATTCATCCCACAACACCTTTGACTCCTATTTGACGGTGCAAAACGGATAAGTCAGCTACAATTTATTCGAGCTATATTTTGGCCCTTCTTGGCAAGGGTCCTCTTCAGGCTCAATCCGCTCAAGCTGGAAAATTAACTTGAGGAAAAACAAATATAGCTCGAATAAAACGTAGCTGACTTATCCGTTTTGCCCCATCAAATATGATTCGCAGTCAGCTTGGGCTTAATGAACATCAATCACCGAAGTACGAAACCGCCGACAAGTATCCATCTTAGCTGGAAAGAAGAAGAAACAGGTTACTCTAAAATCAAAACGCAGAAGAATCTCTACCCTTTCGACGACCCAATCGAACAACAACAAGACCAAAGGTGTCGATGGGATCCTAAAAATCTAAGATTTGATCTAGAGAATTGGGTCTTGTCTTCGCCTGATGCAGACTTCGCTAGGCTAATCATCAGAGAAAACCGAGTTCAGATATTCTATCTATCTATATATCTATACCTCTATAAGCCATATCTATTTTGAGGATACTGACCGAACTTCCTGCTTTACTTCTGCCAAATTTGCGGTTTCGCCTGAATTCCGAGCGAACTACTAGTCCAGCAAAAAAAGAAAATTCAGAAACGAATCCAGCGTATCTCCTTATCCCTGGAAAGAACATCTAATCAACTTTAAATAAAACTTTGACTTAAAAAAAATGCATGTATAACCGGATTCCGGACTAATTATATGTCCGGGTAAAAATTATTGTCATATACAGACTCAGCGTCTCTTCTTACCCCTGAATCTATCATCTAATCAACTTCAGATAAAACTTTTGCTTTTAACATATTTTCCGGTTTTGGCCGGGTTCCAGGCGAACTAGTTGTCAGGCGAGAAAATGGTTTTCACCATCTTGTTCAGCATGTCTTCTTACCCCTAAATCAAACACTTAATCAACTTCAAATAAAACTTTTTCTTTTACCCAACTTCCGTTTTTTCCAGGATTCCGGACGAACTACATGTCCAGCGAGAACACGTTTCACCATCGTGTTCAGCATGTCTTCTTACCCCTAAATGAAACATTTAATCAACTTCAAATGAAACTTTTTGTTTTACCCAACTTTCCGGTTTTTCCGGATTCCGGACAAACTACATGTCCAGCGAGAAATGGTTTTCACCATCGTGTTCAGCATGTCTTCTTACTCCTAAATCAAACTATCAACTTCAAATGAGACTTTTACTTTTAACAAACTTTCCGGTTTTTGCCGGATTCCAGACGAACTACTTGTCCGACAAGACAATGGTTTCCACCATCGTGCTCAGCATGTCTTCTTACCTCATAATCGACTATCACAATAGCTTTAAAAAAATATTTTGTTGTCCCTTAATTTGAAACCCCTCCCTTACCCTCAAATATAGGGCTACAGAGCCCATCTTCGAACTTGACCTGTACTTTGACCCAAAGGATCCTCCCACCAAGTTTCATCAACATATCTCAATCCCTTCGAGAGTTATCATGCGGACAGACGGACAGACAGACGGACAACTTTTGCGATGTCATAGGTATCCCTCCACTTACGTTTTGGGGTCCCAAAAACAGTAGCCGTGTCCAGAATGAAATCACAGCACTAGCTTTATCTCCAACCAATTTTCAGACAAGAAATTCACAAATTCAGATATTTAAGGAAGAATCTTTAATTGTTTTTCCACAAGTTAATTTTCGAGCCTGAGCGGAATGAGCCTGAAGAGGACCCTTGACAAGTATGGCCGAAATATAGCTCGATTAAAATGTAGCTGACTTATCCGTTTTAGCACCGTCAAATATGATTCGCAGTCAGCTTGGACTGAAGAAACATCTATCTTGACCCCCCCCCCCCCTTCACCCAAATTTTCCTAGAGTGGTGATGTTTGTAGATGGTGGTAGACAAAGCCGAGCAACGAAAATGATTAGATAAAAAACACAAGAGCTATAAGCTCATATGGCTCTTGCAAAGTCGGGTCAGAGGAGGATGACCGAGGCCAAACATATAGCTCTAATAAAATGTAGCTGACTTGTCCGTTTTCATGTGTCAAATATGATTCGCAGTCCGCTTGGGCTGAAGGAATATTTATCCTATTTATCGCTATTGTAATCCTTAAGGGTGCTAGAAATTCATTTGGAAGCAAAACCCTGACGGAGAAGTGATCATGGGCCCTTGGAGATCAGGAAAATGTATCTTCTGGTCAGCGGTATTCTTTTTCACTTTCCGGTTAAGATGCGCACTTTAAGGTGCTAGAAATTCATTTGTAAGCAAAACCCTCAAGGCACAAATGAGAAATATCAGAGGCATGTACTCTTCCCAATTATCAAGTTTCATTAAGATCTGTTCGCCAGTTTGAAAGTTAGGGATGCCCCAAGTAGGTAATCCGGATTTTCCCTCCGCCCATTTTCTCACAACTATTTCTAAGCCAATCTTGTCGGGTATCTGATTGCCCAGCAAAATTTAATCGTCATAGCACATGTCGAAGTAATGATTTTGGGTTTTCCACTCCCGACTCCCCCCAAAGTCAGCGGATTAAGTTGAGCCAGTCTTCAGTTTAAAAGTTACACATACTTCAAGATTCCGGATTCCCCCTCCCTCCACTCCCCCACGATGGTCGGCTCGCAGAAGTGACCATTTCGAAGTTACTTTGGTCGGGTTTTTAATATGCCTACCAAGTTTCATCGTCCTAGCACAGACAGACCGACAGACGGAAAGTGATCAATATATGGCACTTGGCCGGAAGTCAAGTGCTATACAAATTACTAAAGCTTGCAGGTTCGTTTCTTATAGCTCCTGCCAAGAAGGTCCGAAATATTGCTGAAGAAAATCCTAGCTGACTTATACGGAAGATCTACACTATCAGTAGTTTCATAGCAGATAACACATGGATGCGCAGTTTCAATAGACAACACTTGGGATGCAAGTTGTTGGGATTTGCATTGTTGTGTAGGAATGTAATCTGTCTGATTCCATCTTCTGAATTTGCAGATATCATGACAACAAACAAAAAAGTTAGCAGATGTTTTTTGGTGGTTTTTCGGCTCTTCCTGGCAATGCTTGTTATGCATCACATTTCATGCATAACGTTTGTCGCGACTCGACTTTTCAGCATTAATACTAAGTGTGTTCCACCCTTCTAACAATAATAACTATTAGTTACTATTTTCGTTCTAACCTCCTGAAAAGTTACTACGCTGACCATTCCAACCTTCTCGATATAGTAACAAATAGTAACTATTTACTTACCATGCTCGGGAGCATAGTAAGCGTGGTAACTACGCACCTCTGTAATGTGATTGGTCGGATCTGCCCGTGGCATGATATTCTGAGGGAAAATAGAAAAATCGTTCCAGCCTTGACGGCAAAAAGCCAGAATTCGTGACATCATGCGTAGTAACTACGGTAAGTAGGGTAGAACACGCTGACTATGATATGATATGATATTTATTTGTCTTCAAAGCCCAAAGGCCATAACAAACACATATAAATAACAACATGTAAATACAAAATAAACGGTCACACTACTACACTAAACCCCACTCAAACACTTTTCCCTGTGCAGACTGGCCACTCTGAGGAACCTCGCCAGGTTTCTTATACTAAGAAAATCCCTACTCCGCATAATATTTAACAACCCCTATCTCCCATGAATCCCTCCCACTCAAACGCTGAAGATGCACTGATCAGGAATAGGTATGAAAAGAAGATCATGACTTACCCAATCATAGGACGGAAGACCGGATAGGTCCAGCAGTGATGCAAGACTGAGCTGCTGAGATTCAGAAAGGTACTGGGAAAAATCACGAAGGAGGTTGGCCAACTTGGTATCTAAGCTGAAGTGGACAGGGAACTGAAGAATCCAGTACCTATAAAAAAAAAGTTAGGTCCGGGTAAGTTTATATTAGTTTAATATTTAAATTTTGTAAACCAACTTTTACAAACCAAACTACATGAAGACAAATTTTAAAACACTCTTACTATTCTTTACACATGTAGTCGGTACCTTTGACTGCAGGAAAACCCTAATGGGCCTGTGGGAGAAGTAAAAAAAAATCTTCACTTGAAATTAATTTCATTTAAAAAATAAATAGAAGAAAACTGAAAGAGGAAAAAAAAAAAGAAAAGAAGGAAGAACGCAAAAGAACAAAAATGGAAAACCATGCCGTTGTATCAAAATCATCCAATCAACGAAACAAATGAAACAAACTTTGACTCTGTAATGCTTTGCTCCCGGTTAACCCTTGATTCACACTGCTGCTTCGTATGAGACACGATTTGTATGGCACTTGAGCTTACTCAAGTGCCATATAGCGATCGTAATGTCTATCTGTCTGTCGGTCTTTCCGCATTTTGCTAGTTTGGGCACTTCCACATGGCCTAGGACGATAAAACTTGGCATGCATATCAGGGACCCAACCGGATTAACTTTGAAATAATCACTTCCCCGATCCGAAGTCAATGGGGGAGTGGCAACATGGGGAATCCGGAAATTAGTAACATTCATAACTTTGGAACGGCTAATCGGGCGTGCGTTAAACTTGACAGATATCAAGAACAAATGTCTTGGATGTTCATTGTCAAATTGGGATCGGATCCGGTAACTGGGGGGGGGGGGGGGCTGGAGAGGGACACCCGAAATGATTTTTCTAGTTTTCGTCAAACCCCTACCCCTTTCATCGCACTAGTATAGCTCTGCGCATGGATGAGTCATTCTTTCGTCACACTATAGTATAGCTCTGCTCGTGGATTTGTTATGCTTTGCTAGAATTCGTTCGAAGAGAGCTAGATCAATCGAAGGTCGAAGGGGTTGGCAAAATATGTTGTTGAACCTTAGTAGGGGTTGATATAGCGGATAATCGGGCGTGCATTAAACTTGACAGGTATCAAGAACAAATGTCTTGGATGCTCATTGTCAAATTCGGATCGGATCCGATAACTGGGGGGGGGGGGGCTGGAGGGGGAAACCCGAAATCTCTTGACACGTTTTTTCTAGTTTTCGTCAAACCCCTACCCCTTTCTTCGCACTAGTATAGCTCTACGCAAGAATGAGTCGTTCTTTCATCACACTAGTGATAGACCATGGAGACTATTTTCGTATCCTCAGATTTAAAGAGATAAAAAAAAACGTGCACCAATTTGCCCTAGTTTCTAGTCCCTTATGAGCCCCTTCTAGCAACCGATTCCTACTTACAAGTCCACCTCCCCGCGACGTTCAGACATAGTACCAAATTTGTCTCAATTCAAATACACCAGCAACAAATAATAGGTACACCAACTAGCGAAAGTTACAAGCCCCTCATCGCCAAAGATGAGAATATCGGAAGTAGGGACTAAATTGACCTTGCAGCCAGTTGAACTTAATCCTTTTCAATCGTAGACAATGTGACTGGTGAAAACTTGGAATATTATCTTAAGTCTAGTAGGTACTATAAAGGTATCCGTAACTTTTCAGGATGAAAATACCATAGATGCCACACTGCTAATTATTTCGAAACTATGTCGTTGTTTTACATTATCATTTGTAATAGTTGCGTTAACACTTAATTCTGTGTTACAGTGATGGACCATCACCAGACCATTGTAGCATCTCATGAAAATGACATACCAATACCAACCGATTCTTGGACGGTGACATGAACCAAAACTTGTTTTTATCGAAAACACCGGACACAAAATAGGTGAACTAACTAGGAAAAGTTGGAAACCCCTCACCGCCGAAGATGATAATGGTACAACAGCCGATTGTTACTTACAAGTCCCTGACATGAATTGGGTTCCGCCAATTATTTGTTCGAGTATGTTTATTTATTTATTTATTTAATAATAAAGCAAAACATATCTCTCGTGGGCAGGGCCCAAATACGATGTTTTTGTAGTCATAAATAAGATAAAATAAATTGTCAACATATAATTTAAAAGTAAAAAAAAGGTAACAAGGCAGAACAATGCTAAAGAGCATTGGACTGCTTTACGAAGCTCGGCACAAAGCTTCTACTGTAGCGCATAGTGTTACAGTAGATTGGGATCAGTTTGGGAACCTTTTCAGCCACTTCTCGGGGGGGACGAGATCTTACAGGAACAAAGGGTGGGGGAAGGAATGAACGGTACATGGGATGCTGGAGAAGGGATGAGCCAAAGTTGCGGCATAGTTTTTCGCGGCGGGAAGAAAGGGATTCAATTTTAAATTCTTTGAGGTAAAAAGAGTATGGTAGGGGGGAACCGCCATAGATAATTTGCAGCGATCTCTTCTGAACTCGCTCTATTTTATCAGTTTCGTCTTGGGTAAGAGCAAAGTGCCAAACCGGACAAGCATATTCGACTAACGGTCGGATGAAAGAGCAAAACATTAGCTTTAGCTTGTCCTTAGGAACCCGAAACTTTTTCAGTGTTTTTAGCATTTGAATTGCGCTGTTAGCTTTCTTTACAAACGTCTTTGTATTTTCATGCCATGAAAGGTCAGAAGAGATCACTACACCTAGTAGCATTATTTTATCCCTGATGAGTCCAGAGTCGATAGGAGGTTCGAAAGACGGCCGAGTTTTTCTAAGAAAAGAAAAGGTCGTAACCGAGCACTTAAAAACCCTGCCACTAAAGTTGTCAGCCCCTCAAAGACCTAATTCTAAGTTACAGTGATAGACCAAGGAGAATAATCTTCTTACCCTCAGATTTATAGAGATTAAATAAACGTGCACAATTTTTTCGCAAGTTTCTAGCCCCGCACGAACCCCTTCTAGTCCATCTCCCCGTGATAGACATGGTACCAAATTATTTTCACGATCAAATGTCCTCTCTGACATAGGCTATACAGTTCCACTTTACTTCACACACTGTAGGCTCTGGCTCAATTACAAGCAAAAACCATCCTTTGTGGCCCCAGGCAAGAGTACTATGGAGATTCCCAAAACTTCGATCCGGCCTAATGTCCACACTTTCCGTAGAAACCGCACAGATTAGACCCTTACCACTTTCTAGGAATAAGCGGAAATCGGGATACTAGGAAAAAAAAACATGACAAAACCAAATTGTTGCTCTCGCAACACAAATACACACTGATACAAAACTAGCCACGACCATAACCAGGTCACTTGTTTGTATGGTTCGGGCACTTCCAGATAAGCTAGGACGATAAAACTTGGCAGGCGTAACAGGGACCGGACCAGATTAAATTAGAAATAGTCACTTCCCCGATCCGACCATCTGTAGGGGAGCGGGGGTAGGGGAATCCGGAAAAGTTAGGAAAAATCAGATATTTTTAGCTTAAGAACAGGTGATCGGATCTTGATGAAACTTGGGATATGCAAGAACCTCGTGTCTCAGACCTTCCATTTTAAATCCATACCGGATCCGGTGACATGGGGGGAGTTCGAGGGGAAAACCGGAAATCTTGGAAAACGCTTAGAGTGGAGAGATCCGGATGAAACTTGGTGGAAAGAATAAGCACAAGTCCTAGATACGTGACTGACATAACCGGAACGGATCCACTCACTTTGGGGGAGTTTGGGGGGGGGGGGGGGGTCAAATTTCTAGTGATCCCTCGAGTTCGGTGCTTCCTGATGTACTAGGATGACGAAAACTGGCAGGAATGTCAGGGACCCGACTAGATTAAATAGGAAATAGAAAGTTGACATTTAGGAAGATCTCGTATCTGAGACGTCGCATTTAAGGCCGGGCCGGATCCGATGACACGGGAAGTTAGAGGAGGGAACCAGATAGGGAACCAGATACGGAACCAGTCCTAGATACGTCATTGACATAACCGGACCGGATCCGGGCACTTGGGTGAGTTGGGGGGGGGGGCAGGATTTCTAGCGATCCCGCGAGTTTGGCATACTTCCTGATGTGCTGAAACTTGGCAGATATGTCAGGGATCCGAACAGATTGACAGATTGACGAATAGTCGTTTCCCCGATCCGACTATACTGGGGGGAGTGGAAGGATGGGGAGTCTGGAATCTAGTGGCATGCAACTTTTGAACGGGTGATCGGATTTGAATAAACTTGTAGGGGGCAAGAGCTATTGCCTCAGATGTTCTGTGTCAAATCCGGGCCGGGTGGGATACCTGTGAGAGGATGGGGGGGGGGGGGGTAGGAAAACTCAAGAAATGCTTAAAGCAGAGGGCTTGAGAGTGAACTTAATGGAGAGAAAAAGCATTAGGTCAATACGAATTGACGGAGTCAATGGTCTCGGGGCTCAGTGGGTGGAGTTGGAGGGGGTTTCCTTGACTTCCAGTAGTCGCACAACAGTCATGTGCATTTGCTACAGATAATCCGAGACGATGCCGGAACTGCTCAGAATTGAGTGAAACTAAATATCGTATTTGTATTTCCGAACCGCATTTTTGGATTGCGAGTGTATTTTGTGACGATCTCATCTACTTTCTTGTACCGCCTACCCGTAACAAGTGCCATATTAGTTCGAAGCTCTTGTTTGATCTATGTTTCGGGTTGAATCAATTCTGCATACTGAAGGGGCGGTACTTGGGGTTTGTCACCCCCTGGGCGCCGGACGGCTCTACCGTCTTTCATTCCAAATTAACACTTAATTAAAACAAATCATCGAATTGACTAACTGACTGGGGTGGCGTTTTGGGGGGTTGGACGACCACAAGCCTTGGACAAGATTTACATTTTGGGGTAGTTGTCAAACGAAATTTTGTTTATGTATTTGTTTACAATGAACTTCTCTCTCTCTTTCCCCATTGACCCAGATCGATCCGTTAACTGATGGAGCGATGAGCAGAATGGAGTCATTCATTCAGTCACCCTACTGCACTTCCTTAGGGTCAACCAAGAGCAAAGATTTAAATAAACACAACAGATTTTCAGTGAAGTGTTCCTTGGAATAATCCACTTTGCGAGCGCTGTAGCAGCTTTCGGTTCAGCTTTCTCATAACTTGTGAACGAGTGCAAGTATCAAGTTCAATCTTGGTACATTTGTGGGTATTGGGGTCTGCCTTTTGGGGGTCTCACACCCATCCGGTTCAGGGGCAAATGGGCCCAGATAATAATGTTCATAACTTGACCAGAGTTGGACATAAGACGATGAAATGCCTTGTGCTTGTAGATCATAGGGCTGGGAAACTACTTTTAAAGTTGCACCACCCCCACCCATCCCGCTCCTGGGCAACTGGGCCCAGATTGCCCGGGAGTAAAGTTTGTTACCCGTGACTTAGTAGGTTTGTCAGCATTGGGGTCTCTTTTTCCCTTTCGCGGGTCCCAAACCCAAGCCCCACTTGGTTCAGGGGCGATTGGGCCCAGATTGCCCATTTTTTAATGTTTTTAACTTGACAATAGGGCGATGAAATTCTTTTGTACTTTTGGATCATAGGGTTGGGGATTTATATGTGGAGTTGAACCACCCCCACCCTCCCCGTTCATGGGCAAGTGGTCCCAATTTGCCCATGAGTTACATTCGTCTATGGCATGTCTCGAGTTCAAGTCTTATATACCTGTGGATATGTATGTATAGATGCAGCGGTATAACAGCAACCAATAAGACGATGCGGTGTACTTCAAAGCTCATGAGCAAGTGGGCCCAAACTGCCCATGAAAAACGGTTTTGACCCGTGACTGGAATCAAACTCTAAGCTGGTATACTTGAGAAAATAGAGGTGTTAATACGCATTTTGATTGGTCCCGACCCCCCCCCTCCCCTCCCATTCATGGGCAGCTGGGTGCCGATTTCCAATGAGTTCCCAATTTCCAAACAAGTATTGAAATAACCTATTTCTTTGATCATACCACTTTAAAAGCTTTAACTGTGAACAAACAGCAAGTATAAATCCAAAGAAATGCTGAAGATCTTGCAAGAATAGCTTGAGTACTTTAAACAAGAGCTACGAGCTCATATAGCACTTGTACGAGTAGGCTGTACAAGAAAGTAGATGAGCACGTCACAAAATACACCCGCCATCCAAAAATGCGGTTCGGAAATAGAAATAGGATATTTAGTTTCACTCATTTCAGAGCAGTTCCGGCATCGTCTCGATTGTCTGTAGCAAATGCACATGACTGTTCAAACTTTCATCCCAATAAATCCATTTGTTTGATCCCTAGACGTGCTACACGATTTCCGGTACTCCCTCTATCTCCACCTGCCGTGGCCGAATCTGTTTCGGAATAAAAAAAATCGACCACCTAAAGCATCTTCTTTTATACCATCTATCAAGTTTAACTCGAATCTGAGCATTTTTGGAAAGTTCTGGTGACCCCCCCCCCCCACTCCCACCAACGTTGTCGGAGCCGGTTCGGGCCCAATCTCTTAATTCCCTGTTCCTGTCCATCAAGTTTTACTGAAATTGGAGCATAGCCGATCTGCAAGTTTCCAGTACCCCCCGACCTTGGCCGAATCCTGCCCGGACGACAAATAACAAATCTAGGCAGCATAAACTCGGCACTGTCGAATTTGCATCTCATTCGGTCCATCCGTTTGGTTTTTATGCATGTCAAAAGTACCCCCACCCCCAATTCCCCTAATCGTGGTCGCATATGGATCGAACACATGTTTTACTTGTCGAGGCCATCGATTCGTATCACCCATGAAGTTTCACTCGAATCAGACCACTCGTTCGCAATTTATAGAAGTCAATTTCCATATTTCTCTTCTCTTGCTCCCCAAAACATGCTCGGATCTAGGAACGGAAGTTTCCGGGGGTATGTTGTGTCAGGTTCTTAAGTCAAGATAATTCGGGTCGCTAATATGCCTGCAGAGATTCGTTGTCGTTTTACATCTGGAACTATTCTAACTCACGACTACCGGAATTCCAGGAAACCCCCTCCAACTCCCCCCACAGAGCCCCGAAACCATCTGGCTCCGTCAATTTCATCTAGGTCTAATGCTTGTTCCATCCATTAAGTTTCGTCCCAATCCCTCTGCCTTTAGAGTTTCTTGAGTTTTCCACCCCTCCCCCCATCCCCACAGGTATCGGACCCGACCCGGACGTGACACTGAACGAGGCGATATCTCACCAGACAAGTTTCATTCAAATCTGATCACCCGTTCAAAAGTCATGCACGCCACTAGATTCCGGACTCCCCATCCACCCACTCCCCCCACGATGGTCGGGTCGGGGAAACAGCTGTTCTCAAGTCAATCTGTTCGGATCCCTGACATACCTGCCAAGTTTCAACGCCCTAGGGCATCAGGAAGTATGCCGAACTCGCGAGATCGCTAGAAATCCGGACCCCCACCCCAACTCCCCCACAGTGCCCTGATCCGGTCCGGTTACGTCAATGACGTGTCTAGGACTTGTGCTTGTTTTTCCCACCAAGTTTCATCCCGATCCCTCCACTCTAAGCTCAAAATTTCCGGTTCCCTCCTCCAACTCCCCCCAGTGTCATCAGATCCGGCCCGGATTTAAAGTGAGATGTCTGAGACACGAGGTCATCCTAAATATCAACTTTCACCAAGATCTGATCACCCGTTCGCAAGCTAAAAATACCTCAAATTTTCACCCTCCCTCCACTCCCCCCCCCCAGATAGTCGAATCGGGGAATTGACGATTTCCTGTTTAATCTGGTCGGGTCCAAGACATGCCTGTCAATTTCCATCGTCCCAGCACATCAGGAAGCACGGAACTCGCGGGATCACTACAAATTCGGACTTCTCCTCCCCCCCAACTCCCCCAAAGTGAGTGGATCCGTTCCGGTTATATCAGTCACGTCTCTAGGACTTTTGCTTGTACTTTCCACCAAGTTTCATCCGGATCCCTCCACTCTAAGTGTTTTCCAAGATTTCCGGTTTCCCCCTCCAACTCCCCCCAATGTCACCGGATCCGGTAAGGATTTAAAATGGAGGGTCTGAGACACGAATTCCTTCCATATATCAAGTTTCATTAAGATCCGATCATCCGTTCGTAAGCTAAAAATATCTCATTTTTCCTATTTTTTCCGGATTCCCCCTCCCTCCACTCCCCTCCAGAGGGTCGGATCGGGGAAGCGACCATTTCTAATTTAATCTGGTCCAGTTCCTGATATGCCTGCCAAGTTTCATCGTCCTGGCTTATCTGGAAGTGCCCGAACTAGCAAAACCGGGACCGACAGACCGACTGACGGACAGAAATTACAATCGCTATATGGCACTTGAGTAAGCTCAAGTGCCATAAAAAGCATCATACATCATCGTAGCTGACGTGTCCGTTTTTAGTGGAGTGTCCCTTGGAACAATACAATATTGAGAGACTCTAGCAGCTTTCAGCTTTCGGTTTTCACCATATTTTGTGGAGATCATAACTCATGAACCAGAGCAAGTATCAAGTTCAAACTTGGTACACCAAACACCAACCCAACCCGGTTCAGGGGCAAATGGGCCCAGATTGCCCAGTGAATAATGTTCATAACTTGACCAGAACTTGACAGAGGACGATAAAATTCCTTGTACATGTAGATCCTAGGGCTGAGAAATTGCTTTTAAAGTTGCACCTCCCCCAACTCACCCCGTTCATGGGCAACTGGGCCCAGATTGCCCAGGAGTGAAGTTCGTTACCCGTGACAGGAATCAACAGGTATCAAGTTGAAACTTGGTAGGCTTGTGAGCATTGGGGTCTCTTTTTACTTTTTGCGGGTCCCAAACAAACCCCCACTTGGTTCAGGGGCAATTGAGCCCAGACTTCCCATGGGGAAAGTTCTTCTATGACAGGTCTAAGTCCAACTCTTGTATATTTGGGGAGATATATCTACGGATGAGGATTTTGGTATAACAGCAACAAATAAGACTACGCGACGTACTCTAATCTTTAAAGTTCAATGGGCTGATAAAACTATCACGTTGTCATATTACCACCCCCTAGGACGCAATGTTACATCAGAAATCAGCCGATTCTTACCCAATTTATTTTTGGTGAAATACGGTTACGGCGATTTCTGCTGCCTGCCGAGCTCCAATTTTGCTAGCCTTGACAAATATAAGCGGAGTTTTCTTATACCTCTCTTGCCTTTGTTATTTAACATTGAAAACTCTTTTTATTCCTTTAGAAAGTTATTTTTATAGAAATTAGATATAAATTAATGTATTTTCTTGACGTAAAATTGGCTCGGCCACAAGCAAGTCTGATATATATGTACATTTCTGTATCATAACAAATTTGGGCTTTGGAACAAAAACAAAACAAAACCTTGTAAACCAGATTCAGCTTAGCATCAGCAAAGGATAGGGATATACCTCATCCTGGTAAGTTTCTTTCAGTTAATTTTGACTTTTCTTTCATTATAATATCCGAGAGAAAATCTTGCCTGCTAGGAGGCAACTCTGTAGCCTAATGCATAAATCCTCGATCTTCGGTCACATCATATGCTATTCTCCAGTACTAGAGCAGTGTTTGGGCATGTCCCAAGGTCTGTCATTGCTATTGCTTGGTTCGTGTGTAGGATTTTCAAAATTTGTTTACTCCTTTGCCCCGGATTCCTGATTTTTTTTTTTTAACTGTCACTTTGGTCTGTAAATAAATTGGTACAAGAGAGGTATCAAACCCAGATCAAACCTGAATTTAGATAACTTTGAACTTGCCCTGAAGATATTACCAGCAAACTTCTGAGCAGTCCTAAATTTATCCTAGGTCATGCAGGGTGTCTTTCTTCATAGTTAGGACCCTGTTAGAACTTACAAATACAGTAAAGGTAGGCTATGCTTATTTGAACATCTCTGTCGATTCTTTGCATACCTTGCCTAACCAGGCACCATGTCTATATCCGTGAGCAACGGCTTGGAAAACCCATGATGTTCGACAAATCAGAAATATGAAGTGAAAATCTGCTTTTTCGAACAGATTTGTGTGGGGTATTGTTCTCTTTCTCCGAAACATGGGGCTACAGCATGTAAACATGATCTCAGAAAGTAGGCCTATATATAAAGCCTATATGCTTATTTGAAGATACCCTAACAATAAATTGGCGCAGAAGAAAATGATAAAACTATCCTTGGTAACTTGCCACTTGCCTAAACCTAGTTCTTTCCATACCTTGCCTAATCAGGCACCATGCCAACACCCATGAGCAACAGCTCGGTAACCCCATGATATTCGACAAATCAAAATTATGAAGTTGATTTTTCCAACAGATTTGTGTGGGGTATTGTTCTCTTTCTGCAAGACATGGGGCCACAGCATGTAAGCATCATCTCACAAAGTAGGCAGATATATATAGCCTATACGCTACCCTAACAACAAATTGTCGCAGAAGAAAATTTGAAAACCATCCTTTGTAATTTGCTACTTGCCTAAAATGTTGATTGATATCACAATTAGTAGGCTAATATTCAAAGAAAAAGTTGGATATTTTAGGCAACATATTGGTCAAGAGATTCTATGCACACATAAACTTTGCTGGAATTTTCCTTTCAATGATAAACAGCCTTCAAATCGACATGGAACTGATTCCAAATTGCTCTACCGTGCTCCTAGTTTGTTGAAACAAGTGAATGAAGAAGAGAAGTTTGAAACAAAAGAATTTCTGTAGACAGATATTTTTCAGTTTAATTTTGTGGCAGTAAGATTGAAGAAATAGTGAGTTACTCAGTGATAGCAAGTTTTTTGTTCCCCCTTTCTATTTGACTGTTTTGTAGGCATAAACAAAGCCATGAATGGACAAAATCGAGATAGGAATTCAAATAAGCATAGACTACCTCAACTGTGTCTTAGAGCATGCATTTCCTAACGTTGCAACATTGTGCCCAAATATTGAGAATTTGTGAATGACTTAATGAATGACTTGTCATTCTGAACCACCGTAGATAGAATGGAAAACCAAGCAGCACGGGACACCCTTACCCCTAGTTCCCTAGGCATTTTTGGTATTAGGCATGGTATTAAGTATTGGCATTTTTGGGTGGCTGTGCGGTGGGCAAAAAAAAAAATGGCTGTCTGGAATCCAGGCTTCACCCTTATAAATCATGCAGTCTAGGGTAAAATTTAAAAGCAAGACTTGGTCTTTAGGTTTAACTAGGGTACAACCCAGTCATACACACATCTACAAATTTTGGGAACAGTCTGTGCTCTAACATTCCAGCAGCAGGGTTCTGGGCATCCCCACTGTATTCCAAAAGCACTGTGTGCATCAAGCTGGGGCACTGTGTCCTGGAGTAAAGGTATAGTTGTAAATTTGAACAGAATTTTTTTTTCTCAAAAAGATTTTTACTTGGGGGAGAATTACCCTTGACCAAGTCTACCACAAATCCCTGATTTTTTGCATGCCCCATGCCAAACATTGGATATACATAGCATTGGGTAGATCCGCTAGATAGTCTAGGCTATGCATATAGGGTATATATATAAATCATAGGTTTGTAGTAGACTGCAAGCAAGCTCTGCACTTTGCCCCCCCCCCCCCCCCCAACAAAAAAAATAAAGAAATAATCAGGTTTATCAGTACCAGTAATATGCACACATGTACTAACCACTAACCCAGTATACAACCCAGCAGAGATATTGTAATCCCAAACAATCAGCAGCTAATTGATAAGTTTTGATTCTGTTCTTGGCCAGAAAAGGCAGTAATTGATTAGTAGGTATCAACTAATGCATCAGGAGTTTTTCAGAAACGTGAACTTTGGCTGGTTTACTAGGTGATAATGTAGTCCCTGATCCAGATTAAAAAATAGCAGGTTGCTTTACTGTTTCTGTTGGATACCGTACCCTACTTATTCCCCGTCGTCACCCAATCACTATTCTTGGCCAAACCGTTTTCTTACTGAATGAACCATTCAGGTAGCATCTAAAATGTGGTCAGACTTCTCATCATCATTTTATTTATAACCCGTCACTGAACAAAACTGGACGAGGCCCAGAAAAGACGGAGTAAACAAGACCAAAGGTGTTGATGGGATCCCAAAAATCTAATATTTGATTCAGACAATCGAGTCTTGTCTTCACCAGATCCAGTCTTGGACAGGCTAATTATCAGAGAAAACCAAGTTCAGATATACCTCTATAAGCCATATCTATTTTGACGATACTGACCGAAACCTCCTGCCGATTTCCGAGCGAACTACTAGTCCAGCAAAAAAAAAAAAATACAGAAACAAAACCAGCGTATCTCCTTATCCCTATAAGGACCATCTAATCAATAAAAGTTTGACTTAAAAAAAAATACGGTTACAACCGGATTCCGGAATAATTATATGTCCGGGTAAAAAACCATTGTCATAAACCGACTCAGCCTCTCTTCTTACCCCTTAATCTGTCATCTAATCTAACTTTTGCTTTTAACAAATTTTATGGTTTTGGCCGGGTTCCGGGCGAACTAGTTGTCCAGCGAGAAAATGGTTTTCACCATCGTCTTCAGCATGTCTTCCTACCCCTAAATCGAACATCTAATCAACTTTAAATAAAACTTTTACTTTTAACAAACTTTCCGGTTTTGGCCGGATTCCGGGCGAACTACACGTCCGATGACAAAATAGTTTTCACCATCGTGCTCAGCATGTCTTCTGACCCGATAATCGACTATCACATTAGCTGTTTCAGAACATTTTGTTTGCCCCTTAATTTTAACCCCCTCCTCCACCCCTAAATGTAGGGCTACAAATCGCATCTGCGAACTTGACTGGTCCGACGACCCAACGAATCCTCACACCAAGTTTCATCAAGATATCATCATAATATCAATATCACGTTTCATCAAATCCTGCTTACAGACGGACGGACAGACGGACAACTTTTGTGATGTCATAGGTATCCCGGGATCCCAAAAACAAGAAACTATCTAAGAAACTATCTTGTCATACTTCTTGTTGAGGTCACAGTTAAATTTTGGGTTAAATTCTGATTACTAAATAATTGACCAGCAAATTCGGTAATTAATAATGGTTTCTGTTTTAGATTGAAGTGCAGTCAAGCCTTCTAAAATTCAGAATATTGTCAGCACCATCCATACAGCAAAAGACACAGACGTATGTACCCGTGGAAATTTCTGCATCTATAGAGGCTCTGTCATCATAACTGTTACAGGAATCAGCGGGGCTTGGAAGAGAATCACAATAGGTAAGTTTTTAACTCAAAACGTAACTTATAGGGGCTTCAATGGTTTTCTATCCAAAGGACCTTTGGTCATCCAAAAAACATCCAAGTAACTTGTGGTTTTAAATATTATGCCAGTAGATAATGGCAAGAGTTTTATTTGTACTATCTTTCTTGCTTGAAAGTAGTTGCTGTTTAGGATGGGAATATTTCAACATTTCAGATATCAGTTTATAAATGCGTACTCCCTGTAAATATTTGAACGCCATTAATTTGTGTCACCTTTCTTGCTCGTTACTAGTTGCTCTTTAAGACAGAATATTCAGTATCTGAAATCTTTCTTGCCCTTATCCTTGACCAGAACAGTGGATCTGTTTGTGAGAAGTATAAGCTAGAGATTTGATTTGTTTTGATGTTTAAAGTTTTATTCATCCGCACCAGAGCAAAATAACACTAGGAAGTAGCAACTTGACAAAATTCACACACTCGAATAGCAGCGATACTAGCACCCGTAACGGTAGAGAATGTCCCTACTGAACCTTATTCAGTTTTCACCAATGCTGGCTCAGGTAACTTCATATTCTGAACATTGCAAAAAAATGATGTAGCCTCAATTGCTTCCTCGATGTGTGCAGACCGCACCTTTCCTTTACTAGAACTCCTTAACCCGCAAGTTTGTCTCACTTCAAGTGCCACAAGCGTAGTGGGCGGTGCTACGAGTATGGACTGTTTGCAAAGCATGGAAAGCATAGGTCTTGGCGCTATTCCCTAGTGTTATTTTGCTGTGATCTGCACACAAATTTTCAGTCTCTTCTTTCATTTCTACTACCTTTCTTGCTCAGAGGCAGTTGCTATTTGGATGATAGTATTTAATTTCTTACGGATATCAGTTGGAAAATTCGTTCTCATTACACTGCAAAAAAATGATGTAGCATCAGTTGTTTCCTCTGTGTGTGCAGACCACATCTTTGCTTTACTAGAAAATGTAGTTGACTTATCCGCTTTGCACCGTCAAATATGATTCACAGTCAGCTTCTGCTGAAGGAATATCTATTTACTAGAAATTTCTTAACCCGCAAGTTTGTCTCGCTTTAAGTGCCCCAAGCGTAGTGGGTGGCGCTACGAGTATGGCCCGTTTGCGAAAATAACAATAGGGAGTAGCGACAAGACTTGACAAAACCCTCTGGATGTCTAACTCTTCGTTCCGATGAGGAATCACCGTGTACCTAGCGGAAGAGCCAAAAGCGTCATCACAGCTGGCCCAACGAACCGCGTTGATTGGTTGATGCATAATTTGAGCCGTCATTCGGGCGACCTTTCTCGTTCTTCTTGAGGTTTGCCGGCGTGTTTGGACTTACTCATATAGAGTATTGACACACTCTCGAATATCAGAGACACTAGCACCCCTAGCGGTAGAGAACGTCCCTTCTGAAACTTATTCAGTTTTCACCAACCCTGGTTCCAATAACTTCATATTCTGAACATTGCAAACAAACGATACAGCCTCAATTGTTTCCTCGTTGTGTGCAGACCGCACCTTTGCTTTACTAGAAATTTCTTAACCCGCAAGTTTGTCTTGCTTGCCGCCAGCGTAGTTGGTGGCATTACGAGTATGGCCCGTTTGCAAAGAATAGAAAGCATAGATCTTGGTGCTACTCCCTAGTGTTATTTTGCTCTGATCCGCACACAAATTTCCAGCCCCTTCTTTCGTTTTTATTACCTTTCTTGTTCGGAGGCAGTTGCTATTTTGGATGAGAGTATTTAATTTGGTGATGGATATCAGTTAGAAAATTCCTCCTCCTTACAAAGAGTTTGAGTGTCTTCTTTCGATTTTTATGACCTGTCTTGTTTGAAAGTAGTTGCGATTTAACATGGAAATATTCAATCTTACCTTGGCGATTTATTAGAACAGAAAAAGGATTTATATGATTCGCTTTGATGTGGCCAGGTTCGCTTCACCGGCATACAAATCTGTAATGCCTTCTTTAATTTTTATTACCGTTCTTGCTCAGAGCAGTTGCTATGTTGGATGGAGTATTTAATTTTTTCCTGACATCAGTTAAAAATGCGTCCTTCTTAGCAACAGTTTGAATGCCTTCTTTAATTTTTTTACCTTTCTTGTTCGAAAGTAGTTTAGGACGGAAATGTCCAATACCTACATCTTTTCTTGCCTTGGCCATGGATTCAAATCAAGCTTTAGCTGGAGGGATGATGAGTGTTAAGATGTCAAAATGGTCCCATATAAGGAATTTTTTCATGCAGAAGTACAAGTAGCCTACAAAGTACAGTAGACTTTATGAGTTGAGGGCTGACAACCCAGGTTTGTGTCTTGCACATGGCTTAACCATGTTTGGAAATGTGAAATATTGAGACAAAGAAAAATGCATTTTTTTTCGAACAATTTTTGCTGTGATGAAAATATGAATGTGACTTAGTTCAGAAACAAAGACTGCTAAGTGTAACGATCATATCTTTTGTGCGTCAATGGTCCACAGCTTAGTGAGAAAAGAAAGCTTAATGAGCTGTGAAGTTGAAATAGAAGATGGGTTTGCTATAGGGAAACAACATCATAAACCGACTATATTCAGACATTAATTTACGTTCTAATTGAAGTTCTTAATTGCAGGATCATAAACGCCTGGCCCTGTCAGACTTAAAAGCGTGTCTCATATTCCCTTGGACGCCAGCTACACTGGAAGAGCTGTTTGGGCCATCATGAGTCAAGTATGCACCGGATTGAACAACTTTTAGTGGAGCATAATGGGTTGAGAATGTTCAAAACTGATTAAGCTAAAGAATAATGCAGTTTTCCTTCCAATTTTCATTGTATGCTATGGCATAAATTAAAGTATATTTGTTTACCATCTTATGTCTTTGTAAGCAGTCAGACTGACCTTTATTTGTATGCTGCTGTGTTACTAAAGCAGTGTAGCATAATTAGAGAGCCTACTTCTCCTCTGAGAAAATGTAATTTTGACCAATCCAATTTATGAGCTCTTGATGTTTGTCGGAGCTGAACTCAACCCTTTAGTGTAAGGCAAGGTGCTACGATGCTAATGTCACCAAGGGCTCGTCATTCATAAACTGTCGCCTAGTTCTTAGGGCATCACCCTAGGATCCATTGTTGTTGTTACTGATTGCATTCTTAGAGAATCTCTTATACGTATTAGGGCGGTATGGTCTGCGAATGTTGAGGTAAGCTCTTCCAAATGCTGATCCTCAACAAGATTTAGAGGGACCAGCAACGTAAACAAAACCCCAATTCTACAGCCGACCTTGTAACAAAGGTGTAAAAACATTCCTATGGGCACCACGTGGTAGGCTAGCACAACATAATGTTTGACGACTACAGTGTACAAGTAGCTACAGAGGACTAAAAGTTCTTAATGATCATAAAGAGACTACTAAATTGTTACACAGCTAGATAGACTTGGTCCCATTCTCAGAGGGCTACTGGTCACTATGATTTGCCCAAGATCGTAAAAGATTATGAGATTCAACTGTGGAGTACTGAATTCATCTTCTTTGAAGTGGCACATCTTAGCCAAAGAGGCAAGGGGGGACTGTTTTTCTAAAGTGTGGCTTAGACCAGAAGAAATGGATGGTAAGTTTGGGAGTGGATTGGGAAATAAGAAAATTAAGTTACAGAAGTCGGAAACTGCTTTTCTAAAGTGGGGATTAGACCAGAGGAACTGAAATGGATGGTAAGTTTGGGAGTATTTTTTTTTGTCGATTAATCCAGTTTATGAGCCTCCTGATGATTGTCAGGATTGGGACAGTGTCGGTAGGAGACAAACATCTGAGCTGCACCTTCTAATGCGGGACAAGGGGCAGAGCTAAATATCATCAAGGATCACATCAACTGCCGCCAAGTTATTAGGTCATCATACTAGGGTGTTCAAGAGTTGTAAACTTCCCTCGCTCTTTTGGACTCTCCAGATACAATAGTTTCGTTTTTGCAGATACCATGGTATCTGATACCACAGTCTAAAGTCGTTTTTGCAGTTATCGTGGTATCTGATACCACGGTCAAAAGGCATTTTTGCAGTAATTGTGGTATCTGGCCAGTTATCGTGGTACATGATATTCACATACCACAGTCCAACCATGGTATCTGAAAAAGTCATCTCACTTTCATCAAATTTGGCAGTTTGGCAGAGCTGCACCTTCTAATGCGGGACAAGGGGCAGAGCTAAATATCATCAAGGATCACATCAACTGCCGCCAAGTTATTAGGTCATCATACTAGGGTGTTCAAGAGTTGTAAACTTCCCTCGCTCTTTTGGACTCTCCAGATACAATAGTTTCGTTTTTGCAGATACCATGGTATCTGATACCACAGTCTAAAGTAGTTTTTGCAGTTATCGTGGTATCTGATACCACGGTCAAAAGGCATTTTTGCAGTAATTGTGGTATCTGGCCAGTTATCGTGGTACATGATATTCACATACCACAGTCCAACCATGGTATCTGAAAAAGTCATCTCACTTTCATCAAATTTGGCAGTTTGGTGGGAAAGAAATTTGGCACTTAGCGAAGTGACTGAAGATAAGTTTTTCTCTTGGGATGACTTTGAACAGCGCAATTCCGTCAATTGTCGTTTCGTCAGAAAAAACGTATATCAGATACCACGATAACTGCAAAAAAGACTAATTGTAAATCCAGTTACCATGGTAACAGAGACCATGGTATCTGCAAAAACGCAACTAATCTTACCATTGCGAGTACCATTTCCCTTGGATGGTGCTAGACTGCAATAATTTGCCGTAGCTACAACTGTAGCCTGGAAATTTCAAACAATCAGATGACTAGAAATCTCAAACAATGAGAAACCTATAATATGCTTACTGATAGAGGGGTAAACTTTATGATTGTATTCTTAGAGGATCGCTGGTCACAGTGACTTGCCTCTGATATGTATTAGGTGCGTCAGGTCTGACAAATGTTCAGGTAAGGCTGGCTGAACATTGCTGCTTCAAACTTGAGTGAGTCAATCTACTTCCAACCATGCAAGAAAGTTGTCAAAACACTGGTAATGAGTACAAGTGATCGGTACTGAAGCACAACAGACTGCACTGTACAGTCAAATCCTAGGAACGAATATACTGTACATTCAACTCCTCATGTCTAATGTCAGGAAAAAGATTTTGTTAGGCTTTTAGTTTGCAAAAGTTACATAGTCCCATTTATAGAGAATTATTAGTGGTCAAAACCATTTGACTAGGACAGGTGTTATATAACACTTTTAAGATTAAAGTTTCTGTAGAACAAACGGATAGTAGGAAAATAATGTACCGTAGAGTTTAAAATCAAAGCTGGAATTAAATGGTGAAAGAATTATTGAATCAAGCTAGGTACCGCAGTATATGGAGCCTTGCTTGTGCATGGAGCATTGCCTGCTAAACAAGGGCCTGTTTTGGTGCCTAACCTGAGATTCTTGCTATTGGTTGGAAAAACAAAACGTCAGATGAAAATAAAAGATCCCGTTGATTTCAACAATGGGACACCCTAGATCAATCTTACCAGACAGTTGTAGCCTACCATAATCATTTTGGTTTCTGCAAGCATTTTATATGGGACACAATTTTTTACTTGTTTTTTCAAAAGATTTGATTCTAACAGCGAAAAAAAATTGCATGAGGGGTATCCAACCTTGAACTTATATAAACCTCGAACTTGGCCTACAAATCTTACAAGGAAACTTATGTGCAATCCAAAACAGGTTCTAGGTCATCCAGGACTTCCTTCTTCACATTTAGGACCTTGATAGGACAGAAATTTTCCTTTCAAACATTTTAGGCAAGTTTCGAGGTTGTACAAGTTTGAGGTATGATACCCCTCCTGTACGTAAATAAAACTTTCAAGATTTAAGTGGGAAAATAACTTGCAATACAAAAATTTACAATAACTTTAGAGGATGCAAGAGAATAACTGAGAGGTTTTTCAATCGAACTCACCAAAAATAATCCAAATGACTACCCCAGGTAGGTAAGCTCTGCTGAAACTTGGACCGTAACCACAAGGTTGAGAGAGACCAGCGAGGTTAATAAACACACAAGTCTCCTCCAACCCTGTAATAAAGGTGCCAAGATGTGAATGCCACAACACTGTTCCATGATGAAAAACCATTTTTTGGCACACTGAAGGTTGGGATTTCATCAGACACACTTGAGTAGTCCAGCAAGCTACAACACCTGAACGATTTGTAAGACATGGCAATCGATCAATTTATTTTGCTTTTCTACACTCGTTGCCCAGAGCTTTTGAAATTTCCGCGGTGGGTTAGTACGAGCTCGAAAAAGTAAATCGCCCCGGTGCCGCGGAGGTAACGGCAAGCGATAACAAGAAAATGGCGTATTGTTGAAGCGGGATCTATGGGACATTATAAATATTTATTTGCAAAGGATTTTACAAAAAATAAAGCATAATAGCTGTCCATTGTGCTTTAATGAACAGTTGGAAACTGGACTGGTTCTTACTTAATTGTGACCAAGGGGGGATTAGGCTGCTACGATTTGGTTTATTGTACTTGTTATTACCTTGCTAATGGTTAGACTGGGTGGCAGACCATTTTTGGAACTCAAGCTATTCGTGTAAGATCTTCAACATTTCTTTGGATTTATACTTACGGTGTCGTTTACATTTAAAGCTTTTAAACTGGGATGACTACAAATTAGGTTATTACAATACTTGTTTGGTTATTGGAAATGTGCAATGTCGAGCATCTAAAGCTGTTTGTAGGCTATATAAAATGTGATAAACATTTGCCTCCACGTCTGAGCGCTTGGGCACTTGTTAAGCAATCGTTTGAATGTAGGTTTCCCAGTCAGCTTGGTCTCAAGCAGTATTATCCACGAAGTACGGAATTTGCTGCCACAACAGATTGGCCCCCCAGTACGCCATTACCAGAAATAAGCTAAACGTCTAGGTGCGTTGCCATGTGAGGAAAGGGGCCACTTCTTGCAAACCCACTTTCTGCGAACACCTTTCAAGAGAAATACGCATAAATGGTGAATATCCACCGTGAGACAAGGGAAAAAATGGAGGGGGGTCAGGTCACGTCGTTGTCTGAATTGCAGTTCGAAGGGAATCCCTCGGGTTGACAGAGCTAAAACAGTTTCTGAGATTAATATAACCTTATATTCAAGGTTTGAAGATACTGAACGTAGAAAATATCCGGATTTCCAGCCCTGAAGTCCCAGGACTATTTTTTAATTATAATCCCTTCAGCTCCTTCTTCATGCGAACCCACCCTCTGTTATGGTTCACTGTCAAGACTGAAGAAATTTCACGCGTCAAACAGGCATCGTAAGGAACTAATTTTGAGAAAGAGACAATAAAAGTGAGACAAAAAATTAAAGGAGAAAATCATTATTTACAAGAAGTTTGCAAGCCGACATAAAACAATCGTTAATATATCAACGCCTATTATTCCCAGATGATTCACTAAATAAACGGAAAGAATTTAGGAATTCTGGAGTCGCAAAAGCGGGAGATAGACTAACAGGCAAAAGGGTTTAGCTACACCCCTTAACAACCCGAAGGAAGTGGTTGGTCCCTCCTTTGGTGGAGGGAAAAGCTTACATGCGTCAGGAAATAGTCGAGTTGCAAGCGGAACTAGCGTAAGTATTCCTCAGACCAAAAGACCAAAAAAAGTACGTGTGGCTCAAATCTACAATAGTTTTTGTTTTAAATACTTCAGCCCAAGCCGAATGCGAACTATATTTGACAGTGCAAAACGGATACCTCAGCTGAATTTTATTAGAGCTATATTTCGACCCTTCTTGGCATGGGTCCTTTCCAGGCTCAAACCCCATAAAGTTGGAGAAACGGACTAAAGATGAGCTTAACATCAATAAGCTCTAGTAAAATTCAGCTGACGTATCCATTTTGCACAGTCAAATATAGTTTTTGTTTTATAACCTGTGTCATTCATGTGCATAAATATTCTTGTTGTTTCAAAATCATTATATTCTTTGGTCGTGGTTCAAAGCTAGGAGACATCCGAATGAATGAATGAATGAATGAATGAAGGGTAAATAACACAACTCTTTTTCAAATGGGGAGGATGAATTTATTTTAGGTACGGTATCCTACGTTCTACGTCACTTAAGATACATAGCTTGTTTTAGAAATATGGTTGAAAAAGTGATTAGTTTAGCAGAAAGTTTGCAGGCATTACCAAGAACACATATTCACAAGAACCTCCGTCTGCCCAGTTCTGTAAAGCCAGGCTTCACCTTCCAGATTTCCAGATGTCCAGAGCCTCGTTTTTGCTGCAGCACTTCTTTGCTATTGCATAATATGTGTTTTTGGATTCACTTTCTTCTTGGTTGAAGCGGCAGCGCTGCAGCATCTTGCAGGGAAGCGCGGACTTGGTCGGGGAGCAAGTCCGTGATTCTCGAGAAGCACTGCCGTCTTCCTTGGAAGCGCTGCAGTGCAAAAATGGATGTAGAAAGAATCAGTCCGGAATCGGCCGAGAAGTGGACCTGCAGCATGCAAAAAAACGAGGCTCAGGCCTTCCATAATCAGGCCAATCTTTCCAGATTTCATGATAACGATGACAGCTAAGAAAAGACGAAGAAAAGGAGGGAAAGTGAAAGCTAACCAGTTTGAGGCGTGGTTGAAAGGGCTGGTAAAAGTGAATTTGCAGTGTGCGAAGTGGTCGAGAACGGTTGATTGCGAGTGGCTGGAGAGTTTAAATCTGAGCAGTCGAATTTCAATTTAATTATATCTGAAAATAATTGTAAATATGTTAATATAATTTTAATGAGAAAGTAGTAATAATTTGGTTTTAAATTTTGTTTTGCTTTTTAACGAAAAGCATTCAAAGTTGTACTTTTTTTTATTTTGTTTTTTAGAAAAATGAATGGTATTTGGAATGTTTGTGTGTGTGGGATGATTTCAGGGTGTTCTATTACCAAAGTTTTGTTTTCTGTAATAATAGAGCACATTGAAATCATTTTGTTTGTTTATGGGAAAATTTAAATATAATTTTTTGATTTAGTGTAGTTTTAAAGTTGGGAGGTTGCTGTGTTTGTAAAAGAATTCGAGTCTTGTTTTCGTTTTTGATATAGTTGTTTTGCCACCACAGTAGACGTGCCTTATGGCGGAAGGGCAGCTCTCGGCGTGGGTTGTGATCTTCTGTTTTGTTTTTTGTTCGGTTAGTGTGTGTTTTCACGCGTATTCATATTACAATAATCATTTGGAATGCTTTTCATTGATTTTGATTTTTAATATTTTTTTTTTATTGTAAAAAGCAAAGGTGAAAATATTAAGGTAAATGTTAAGTTATGAATACAATTGTACAGATAATATAATTTTAAAGTAAAAATAGAAAGAGTAAGTGCTACACTTTTGTCACTGAGTGGAGGAGGAGGGAAATAAAAAAAAATAAAAAATGACAGCTAAGTTTACCATTCTTCAACATTTAAGATTTCCCCTTCGTTTAAATATCTCTTGCATCCCAACCGCAAATGTCAATCACTTTCACATTTCTTCCTACATTTGCATATTTACTGCGCCCCTCGAACAAGTTGCCTCTCTGGCACCTTCCAGACATCCGCAATCCTGGACTTCCTGAAGGTTTTAGCCTGGCTTAACCTTCTAGATCTGTCTCGATGAAAACGGTCGTCTGGAATCCGGAAGAAAAAATTGGAAGGTGAAACCTGGCTTCCCGATATCGTGCCCGATGTAAACGAGTAGAACGTAGGAGCTACGGGAACATCATAATTCGTTATCTCTAGAAACAGCTATATCGCAGTAGAGCCCCGGAGAAGAAATTTCGAGAGTAACAGACGATTGGCTGTCTACAATTGCGACGTTACGGGTGACGCGCTGCAGAGCTCGTCATCCACGTCTGCTACAGTTTTTCGTCTTGTATGCGCAGTGGCGAAGAGGAAAATAGACGTTTCTCAACTCAAAGCACAGCAGGTACCTCTAGCTCCACTCAGTTTGTCGGGGTTTCCATTGTCGCTGCATGGGAACAAAGACGGAAGTTGTGTTCGATTATCTTTTATTGATATTCGTCGACTAAAGGTCGATTCTGGCGGTCTGGAAAGCTCCGCGAGCTTATGCGCCAGCTGTTCTTGCCACTTCGGCTAAAAGTCGCTTCGCTTTCCAAAGCTGCTCTCGTGCTCCGCTAGTTGATCCTTGGAACAGCCTTACCGAATATGCGGTTAATGCTGAGTCGATCAATAGTTTTAAGTGCATTGTTGATGAGATTTTTAACTCTGATCAGTTCGACTACTCAAAATTTCTTAGAGTTATTTAGAAGCGAAATCCTTTTCTCTTGCTTTGTATTATTATTATTATTCTTACTATTATATTATTAGTTTCTGCCAGCACTTGGAAAGCGAATCCACTTTGCGAGTGGAAAGTGATTTCGGCAAGTCAGCGAGAAGTTGTAAAGGTGCAAGTGAGGCTCGGCGACTTTTTGCTTGTTTCATGCTCAGCGGATTCTCGCTTTGCTTTTTGGAAAGCGAATCCTAGAGATCATCAGAATCACCCTTAAGTTATGAATGTGAGAAAAAGTGAGGATGTGCTCTATATGGCTTAACAGCTTTCTAATGCAGATATACAATATATGCCATACTAAATACCGTAATTACGGGAAGACAGGACAAATGGACGTACCTTAAAGCATGACACACTTGTCGTCTGTATAAACACACTGAACAATGTCTCCCGTTCCGGTAGCAGGTATCATGTTCGCTTGTCTGGCCGTTACCATAGCGACCGACGGACTTTTCAAAGGCACTATTTATCCGCCCAACGGCGGAAAAACTCTCGCGGCGTTTTGTTTCTTCCTTCGCCTCTTTGGAATGTTTCTGCCAGCTTTTCCGCCGCGCCTGCAGCTTTATATTCGCGCGGAGCGCGGCGTCTTCCTCTTCTGTGCTTTTCCGCTGGCTGATTTGGATCCGCTCCAAGTTTTCGCGGAAAATCCGTTCGTAAACAGGTTTCTGGTCGTCCGCACGCGCTTTCCGCTGGAGGTCGCCTGCGGATGTGAGTTTTTGGAAGAACTTCCGCGGGTTACACATTACTGTTTTTTCCGCGTTTCGGTAAAGGTTGAAAAATTCCTGGGCTAAAAGTTCAGAGCAAATGAACCACTTGTGGGCGAGGAAGAGGGTGCGGGGAAAGTGGGAGGAGCTGTCATTGACGGAACCGTCCGGACCTGAAAATAAAATTTCTTATTATTTTGCTGTTATTATTTTGTTTGTAACTTTTTTGCAATTTTTCGGATCCCACACGTTGAAAGCAACGCGTTCCTGTCTTGAATGTTTTTCCGGAAAAGGTCAGAAAAGTATATGGAATACTTCTTACTTCTAAGCGTCGTTACATTAGACACATACTGGCCCGACTATGCTCCAAATTCGCTATGCCGCACATACTAGCGCTGTCGTCATTCTGGTCACTACTGACTACGAAAAATAAAAATGCATTGGTTCCCCATTTTATAGATAGTATAAAACTATCTTCTTGGACTACCTTCGTGGGCCCGTAATTCTAGATTGTTGGCAAAGTATAATGTCACGGATCTATTTATTAGAGTATCTGGGCGAATTGCAGGTTTTGTTTCGTTCGCTTGATGCTAGCCACACTTCGTGTGTAAATAAGAGTATCAAAATATTTGTGTTACATGTTGTGTGTTCTTGTCTTTTCTCTTTTCTTTTCCTTCATACTCCATTAGTAACTTTTGTTTAAAATGGGTAATAAACTTCATTCATTCATTTATTCAAAACGTAAGTGGAGGGAAACCTATGACTTTGTAAAGTTGTACGTCTTTTAGCACGATAACTCTGTGGGGGTTCAAACTTAGTATATGGATTCTTTGGACCAAAGTACAGGTCAAGGTCACAGATGGGGCTTTGCAGCCCTATGTTTAGGGTTGGGATTTCAGGTTGAGGGGCGACAAAAAATATTTTTAAAGTAAATAAAATGGTCAATTTAGGGGGAAGGAGACCTGAATCCAAATATGAAATTTCTCTTTACCCCAATATGAGCCTCTAATCAACTTCAGATGAAAAGGTTTTGGTCGGATTCCGGGCCAAGTATTTGTGGGTCGAGAAAATACATGCTGAATACACATTTGTGATCATATTTTTGCCCGACAAATAGTTCACCCGAAATCCGACTAAACCCGGAAAATTGTTAAAGGTCAAAGTTGCATGAAGTTGATTAGAGGTTTGATATATAGGTAATGAGACACTGCCTAATCCATATCTGTAGATCATTTTCTAGCCCTGAATCCGGTCAAAACCGGAAAACTAATCTGAATTTGATAAGAGGATTGATATGGGGGTAAGAGACATACTTAGTCCTCGACTGAGTCCTTTTTTCTTACTTAATTTTTGTTTGCTGAGAAAGCAGCTCGCCAGGAATCCGGACCAAACAGGAAACTCGGTCAAAAGTATTATTTTTTCCGAGTCAGGTTAATACTTAAAGGTTCCTAATTATCATGTTTAGAGTTATTTGTTCGGGGGTAAGAGCACATACTATCCATATCTGTCTTTATTTTTCCCAATCCAACACATGTAGTTGGGGAGAAGGAGAGCTTAAAAATAAAGGGGCATACAAATCATCAGTTAAACTTGGTGGAAGGCTGTTAAACGGGTACGATGAATCGAAAAATGTTGTCTCCGCACCTTGGATGGCCAGTTTGGCGATAATCATCGGCAGAAGCTTACACATAAACCTAATCATCAGATATTCTTTTCGGTAAAAATTCTTACCTCTAAGTAAAGGATATGAAAGTCGACATTGCAAGTTCACAGATTCTGAAAATCTGTCAGACCCGATTATTGTCTGTATCAGGAAGTTCAAAAAATTTTAAGTTTTGGGATCCCATCGAATCCTTTGGTCTTGTTTTTCTAGCGTAGGTATAAATGACATTCGGGAGTCGTCTCATTCGGAATCGTGCGATGCTGCCGTTCGTCGAAAAAAGAAAATCTGTCGGATATAACACAATAGTGTGGAATATGAGCGAAACCGTCAGACGACATCGACGGCGTGTCGGTGATGAACCAAACAGTCGTTATCCCTTAAAGTTTAACTGAAAAGCCAACATACTTTTGTGTCATTCCATTGAATATACTGAATTATTTAGATTCTGCAAAAGGATTTTTTATTCTCCACTTTCTGCTCTAGTTAATGATGTTCAGAATGTCTGCGGCCATCACCTAGCATAAATTCTACTATGACGCGGGATATTTTAATCTCAGCACAAACGCGGCTTTTCAGTTGGCAGTGGTGAGATTGGTGAAGACTACTTAGTGTTTGAACAAATCAAAAACCATACATATTTCTCGTAAGACATACGACACAGATAAAAGCGCATAGAGGTACTACAAATCACACGGAAATTCTACTATTTGAAAATCAATTATTCGTAAATAGCGGAACAACGAAGTAACGCATTTTCAGCGAGTCTTCAAGCCAATTTAAGTGACTGAGTGAGGGGTAAAGGGGTAACTAGACTGTCCTATCCCAGCCCTTTCGGGTTAAAATTTCACATACTCCATACGCATGCGCAAAGGAATGCAGTTTGGTGTAAGTGTATGATACTGTCATACCCTCGAAGCCCTTGATTCACACTGCAGCGTTATCTACGACATGATTTATCTGTCTACTTTCTGACATACGATTAAACTTCACGATTTTTCAAACATCAAAACAGACGCAACAGGAAACTAATTTTTTTTTCTTCAGATCTTCGGCATTCAAACGAAATCATCGAGAAAAGACCTATTAAGATCCAGAGAACAATTCCTTCTCTGAAAATTTTAGTTAAAGCGCATCTCAACTATTTACTCTTTATGTTTCAAGATTCATAACTATTAGAATATTGTAAAACTAGGCTCTGCTTGTAACAGATTAATCACGGCTTTGGATGTTTTAAGCCTTTTCTCAGGCCCATTGACCTCTAGAAAAAAGTCGGCAGTAACCAGTTCTACGCATGAATAGCATGATACCAGAGCACTCGTCCGGAGCATACTGTGCATGAAAAATAGCAAATCTTGGCAAATGTAAAGATTAGTGAGGTATCGTTAGCGAGCTTTGAATGTAACATACGAAAGTTCGGTCTACAGGCTTAAAAATTTACGAAGCCATTACGGGTGCTTCAGAATTTTACCGGAAATTTTCGAAGTTTTACCGGATTTTTTCAGGTTTTAACGGAAATGTCTCCATAATGACCATCTCTGCAATAAACTCTAGAATAGGCCTACTATTGTGTTTTGACTTCTATTATGTGTTGCAAACAACACAAAATAGGCTCGGTAAAGTTTTAATGAATAAGCAGCTTATTTTTCGTTCTGATCTTTGAATACTAAATATTTTGAACACATCTGAGGGATTTTGTAGTTTTCGTAAGAACGTTCAGAGTCTGGGCTGCTTGCATGGCAAACCAAAATACATCCAGACATTGATAATTTGAATTTAAACAAAGGCCTGCCTTTCCAGGGCTGAAGATGCGACACGGGAGAAGTTCTGTAGAAAAGTAGGAAAATGATTATAAATACTATTTCAGCCCAAGCTGACTGCGAATCATATTATTTGATAGTGCAAAATGGATACGTCAGCTGAATTTTATTAGAGCTTGGAAAACGAACTTGTGGGAATGCGAACTTGTTGATTTTCCCACAAGTTCGCTTTTCTAACTTAAGCTGCTTTGAGCCAGAAGAGGGCCCTTGCCAAGAAGGGCCAAAATATAGCTCTAGTAAAATTCAGCTAACGTCTACGTTTTGCACTATCAAATAAGAAAATGATTTTAGGATATGTCTTGCAATGAATCTGATATTTTTATTTCACTTTACGGCAATGGCTTACATTTTTAGTTTGTGAATATTTCAAGCGTAGAGGGACAAGCACATAGAGGTATCACAAATCCGAAAGAATAAGTTCATTCTGTGAAATCGACTATTCCTGGATAATGGAGAAACGAAGTAACACATTTTTATCGGGTTTTCAGGAATATTTAAGTGAAGAAGTGATATGTTACTAGACGCGTTGGACCTTAGACCTATTCGGTTAAAATTTAAACCTTAACCAACACTCATCTTGCTAAAACGTCCTTCCTCTTTTGCTGAGGTAACAGGGATTGTCTTGGCCAGCTTGAAAGCTTTCAATACTTGTGAAGACATCTTTCAATTCACGAAAAACTTCGAATATTTTGTTTTGTTTTTTTCGAGACTCTTCTGGCGACTTTAGAGATCATGTCGGAACAAGGCTAACTCGTCTTTGAAGTCTTCTCAGCTTATCACCGGTGAAGAGCCGAGAAAGTCGAAACTGGAGTAGACGGTACTGTGAAACTATTCCTGGAACAGTATTTGTAGTTGGAAATGATCGATTACAGTAGGCTGCCTAATTCTTGAAAGCTAACAGAAACTTAGGAGATTACCGAAATTACTCGATGAATGTTCCGGTAAGCTATGTTGTCTGTCTGCAAGAATCACTCTGGTAAGTTGTGTGCCGGGGTCATCCTGGTACGCTGTGAGTCTATAGTTATCCGGTAAGCAACAAAATTCCGGTAGATTCCCTGGGCCAAACTCTGGCTGATTCCGTGGAGCAAAGTCGGTAGATTCCCTGATCCAGCCTCTAGTAAATTCCCCAAGACAAGTTCCGGTAAATTCCCCGAGAAATACTTCGGTAGATTCCCTTACCGAAATGTTTGGTAGATTCCCTGAACAAAATTCTGGTAGATTCCGTGAGTAAAATTCCAGTAAATTCCAAAATTCTAGTAGATTCCGTGGGGCAAAGTCCGGTAGATCCCCTGAACCAGCCTGCAGTAAATTCACTAACACAAGTTCCGGTAGATTCCCTGAGAAAAAATCCGGTAGATTCCCAGAGCAAAATTCCGGTAGATTCCCTGAGCAAACTTCCAGTAGATTCTCTGAACAAAATTCCGGTAGATTCCCTGAGTAACATTCCGGTATATTCCAAAATTCTAGTAGATTCTGTGGGGTAAAGTCAGGTAGAACCCCTGATCCAGCCTCCAGTAAATTCCCTGAGACAAATTCCGGTAGATTCCTAGAGCAAGATTTAGGTAGATGCCCTAAGCAAAATTCAGGTAGATTCCTTGAGCAATAATCCTGTAGACTCCACAAAAACCATGAAGTTCAGGTGAATTTGACAAATTGTGACTTCGCCGCACCAGTCAAAATTTACCGGATTCTTTTTCCACAGACCTTCTGGGGGGGGGCAGCACCCCCCCCCCCCACACACACACACACAAACACTCGGGGCGCCCCTGCAGCTAGTTCAAACTTGGTTAAGTGAAAGTCTACTCAGAAGTTAATTTGTGTTCAGCCACCACAGGATTACAATATTTCCTTTCATAAAGTTTTATTTTCTTTCCCCTGATAAATGCATGCGTTTTGTCAAACCAGTTGAAACATTTCAGCGCATTCCACATCTTCTCGCACAGTTTGTGTCGTCTGTCGCAGAACGCAGAACTTTGCGCGAAACCCAAATACCATGAACCATGGCACATTCAACTAAAGATGATTCCTCTAAATAGAGATTGCACCCTACCAGGCAAAAACGGATATTTCGTAACCATCAGCAAAAGTGCATAACAAAAGAATTCAACATTGGGATGTATAGTGATTTTAACTTCGAGGCTAAACTATCAGCATTTGGTATTTTGGAGAAGTATTTTGAGACTAAAAATGACTAAAAAGAGGCACGGCAGGGCATGGCACAGGAGGCAGGCCTACTAAAAAAGAGGCACACGTACTAAAAAGAGGCACGGCATTTTAAAAGAAGGCACGCCAGAAAAGAGTCCTAAAAAGGCACGCAAGAAAAGATTCCTAAAAAGGCACGTTATAGAATCACCTTCTATAACCCACAGAAGTCGAGTACTAAAAAAAGGCACGCCAGAAAAGGTCCAAAAGAGGCACGCCAGAAAAGGGTCCAATAAAAGGCGTGCCTCTTTTTAGTCGATCCCCCTGTATATTGGTGGAAACGTTAGACTGGCTCCTTCTTGTTTGTATAATCACATTTTTGTAAAAAAAAAAAAACAATCTTTCTCTGAAAACGGGAGCTTGAAAGCTTCCAAGTTTGAATACGATAATCGAGCCTCGCATTCCTATTGGTCCGTTATGACGCGTCCTGCACCAACAACCAATAGGAAGCAAGAATCGTCTTTGTGGTAAAAGCCAGAAGCCGTCAACCTCTTATTTGTGATGAAAATTTTCAACAAACTTGTGGTTACACAATTAAACAAGAGCTGTAAGCTCATATGACACTTGCAAGCATACCCAGTAGGCAATAGTAACAGCTAAGATTCTTGCTGTGTTGAGGAACAGACAATTATTATTACCTTTCGGATTCATGAAAATGTATGTTTTAGCAAAATTATGCCATGCAATTTGCGGTTAAAATGCGCAATTTAAGGGGGCTAGGAATCCGTTTTATAAGCAAATGCACTGGTACACAAATGATCATGGACCCTTGGCTCACGAAAGTGTATCATTAGCTCGAAAGTATTATTTTTGCATTTTGCGCACTTTAAGGAGTCCAAACTGAATTTGGAAGCAAAATACTTGGAGTACAGATAACCATGGGCACTTGGGGATCCTAAAAATGTTTAGTTTCTTAAAAATGTTTTTTCGAAACTGCGGCAAGATGTATTAAAATGTATTATGTAAACATATTACTTTAAATGTATTTGAAAATCATTTGCAAGCAAAAGCCTTGAGGCAAAATTATCATGTAGGCCTACCCTTGGAAATCAGGAAATCAGGTCAAAAGTATTTTTTACTTTTTACTTTAAGGGGGCTAAAATTAGTACAAATGAGCGTGGGCCATTGGGGGGTTATGAACGTATTCGCGAGATCAGAAACACATCCTTTCGTCAACTGTCAAGTTTCCTTCGGATCCGACGAACCGTTCAAAAGTTATTCATGAAGTTCTGGTAGTCCGGATTCCAATTCCTCACACTCCCCGAAGATAACCGGATCGGGGAATTCCCAAGTCGATCTGGTAGGGTCTCTAATACACCAGACGAATTTCATCGTCCAAGTGCATCTGTGAGTAACTTAATTCGCGATCACTGGATTTCCGGAAAACCCCTTCCAAGGGATTTCCTTAGAACAGAGCGTCGACCCGGTCCACTTCTGTCAAAAATGTATTTACAACTTGTGCTTGTTCTTCTCACCACGCTTCATGCTGGTCCGTCCACTCTAAGCCTGTTCTGAGATTTCCGACCCCCCTCCAATCCCCCCCCCCCCAAGAGTTATCGGATCCGGTCCGGACGCGAAATGGTAGCATACATGCGTGACACAAGCTCTTTCCAACTGTCAAGTTTCGTAAAGTTATGCTTGCCTCAAGATACCGGATTCCCCCTCCCCCCCCCCCCCCTGGTCGGATCGGGGAAACGACTTTTCTCAAGTCAATGCGGTCGGGTCCCTGAAAGTTACATGTGAATGTTACACATGCCTCAATATTCCGGATTCCCCCTCCATCCACTCCCCCCACAATGGTCGAATCTGGGAAGTGACTATTTCCAAGTCAGTTTGGTCGGGTCCTTGATATGCCCGCCAAGTTTCATCATCCTAGCACAGAAGTACCTTAGCCCGTGGTAACCGGAATTCCGGGATCCAGCCTCCACCCCCCCCCCCCACGGTGTTCGGATCCGGTCCGGTTATGTCAATGACGCATCAAAGATATGTCCTTGTTCTTCCCACCAAGTTTCATCACAATCCCTCCACTCTAAGCGTGTCACAATGTTTCCGGTACCCCCCCCCCCTCAAACTCCCCCCACAGTTGTCGGATCCGGTTCGGACGTAAAACGGGACATGTGAGGCATCTGTTCTTTCCACACGTCAAGTTTCATTTAGATACGATTACCCCTTAGAAAGTTACACATGCCTCAATATTCCTGATTCCCCCTCCCTTCACTCCCCCCACGATGCCGAATCGGGAAAGTTATATTTCTAAATCATTTTGGTCGGGTCCTGATATGCCTGCCAAGTTTCATCATTCTAGCACATCTGGAAGTACCCTAACTCGCGATTATCGGACCGACCGGCCGACCGACCGACAGACCGACCGACGGAAAAGTGATCGGTATATGGCACTTGGCCGGAAGGCAAGTGCCATAAAAAAAGAGCCAGAAAAATGTTTAACGTAATTTCCCGGCTCATAACAGTTACCAAATATCGATAATTCAGTCTCATCATCGAAAGTCCTATATCTCATAATCTTATATATTTTATTCGCTGATGCTCCTTTCCGTTTTCGTCGGGTAGTAATCTCTATATAGAGAGATTGCACCCTACCCGACGAAAACGGATATCGCTACACCATCATCACGGGAACGTAACAAAAAAAAAAATTAACATTGGAAGGTATACGACTTTCAGCTTTGAAATTAAATTATCGGCGTTTGACCATCATTCTGAACCAGGGACTTGCAGGAATGTTAATTGGGCTATTCCTTAATCGTGCAATTCTATTTTTGCAAAAAAGTTTCCAAGGAAGTAAGAGCTTGAAAACTTCAAAGTTTGAACACAAAAAAGGAGTCTCGAATCCTATTGATCGACGATGACGCAGATTTGAAAAAAATGTGTCATAATTGACCAATAGGACAAGACACCGTCTTTGCTTACAAACTCTGACGCCTTCAAACTCTGATCAGAAAGAACACTCATTTACAAAAGTTATATTATTCCAACAAGAAGGAGCTAGATTAACAATCCCGCAATTTGCTGGCTCACAGTGGCTATCAAACGCCGGTAATTTAGTCTCAAAGTCGAAAGTCCTATACTTCCTAATGTTATATTTTTTCGTTACAATCCCGTCCGTTTTCGTTGGGAATGGTGCAATCTCTTTATACCACTAATCTATCATCTCTTATGTCTCCGCAGGGCTACGTCACGTCCACGTGCCAGCCGGAGAGTCAAAAATGAGTCTGGAATTTAAATGTCTTGCCTCTGTCTCACTTCCAAGATGAAAAGAGGCAGCAAAACAAAAAAGCCCCTGCCCCTCCTTTAGCTTTGATCTCGAAGCATCTTCTGTATTTAAAATAGAGGATGTAAATCTGCCTGA
The DNA here is from genome assembly GCA_023053575.1 of Branchinecta lynchi. NCBI lineage: Eukaryota > Metazoa > Arthropoda > Branchiopoda > Anostraca > Branchinectidae > Branchinecta > Branchinecta lynchi. Next base: position 27,573,583 of record JAKZAP010000003.1, read on the forward strand.
AATTTTCGAAACATCGTCGGTCTACGGAGAAATTTTCGAAAAAGGGCCGTGTGGCGAATTTCTCCCTAGGGGACAGGAGCCGAATGTGAAAATCATAACGCTTGTCTATTTCATTCCTAGTCCTGCTTGTCTATGTTTCGAAGTCAAAGTTAGTTTATAAATACAAAAATAATTGTAAAGTTTGTTCTGTGCTAAATTACCAGAAGGAGACACCGACTAGCAAGTTGATGGTGGAAATCAACCACAGAAACAAAAATATTCCAATCATAAACAAGGTCAAAGGATTCAGTGGGAACACGGAGGAATTTTCGAAAAAAGGCCGTTTTCAGTGGCGAATTTCTCCCTAGGGGACAGAAACCGAATGTGAAAATCATAACGCTTGTCTATTCATTCCTAGTCCTGCTTGTCTATGTTTCGAAGTCAAAGTTAGTTTATAAATACAAACATAAATGTAAAGTTTGTTCTGTGCTAAATTACCAGGAAGGAGACACCGACTAGCAAGTTGATGGTTATAGGGGGGAAATCAACCACAGAACCAAAAATATTCCGATCATACACAAGGTCAAAGGTTCAGCGGGAACACAAACAGACGAATGCAATAACCCATAGTAACCTACTGGAGCTTTTTTCCGCAGCATTTTATGCCCTATCCAAGCACCGTCGGTAATTTAAATGCAGAGATGCAAGCCTTCCTGGAAACTTTCTGAAAAGGGGCATTATAGACAGGGATTTTGGAGATTGTACAATCAAAATATTGCTGTCTTAACAAGGTCAAAGGCTTCAACAGGATCCCAAAACATCCACGCCAACAGATATTGATGTGGTGATTGACTTTTATCGTGATTCGTGACAAATAAACTAATTTTTTGCATTTAGAACACCGTCAGAAGTTTCATAACAGATTACACAAGGATGCAAGGAGATCATGACGACAAAACAAAAAGTCAACAGATACTTTTTCGGCCTTTTTCCACTCTTCTTGACAATGCTTGTTATGCATAATACAATGTATTATGCATGCGTCATATGTATGCATTATGTCATAATGTTTTCAAAATCGCAACAGATTACATCCGAGGTGTTGTCTGTTGAAACCGCGCATCCTTGTGTTTTCTGTTTTGATACTTCAGACAGTAAAGTCTAGGTCCCCAATGTCGGAGTCAAATAGAACATCAAGGGACTACATGGCGCGGTTACACAAAAAAAAAACAAAGAAAATATAAAGAATTAATTTGGAGGGGAATACAGCCCTTGAGATAATAATAAATAATAAATAATAATAATAACACTTTTTATTTCAGCGTAAGCCATATAAACAACACAAAAAGTTAAAATATAACAAGCGAGTACAAACTATCTACATCATGGTGGCTCAGGGTCGAGCAAATGACTCCATATCGGAAGATTGAAGTATAGTGGGTTTGCAGCAAACTCCACTAAATCATTCCGCGACTCCATTAGACGACAAAAAAAACGATGTTTTCAACTTCCTTTCAATTTCAATAAATGTGCAACAATGGTTCGACACAAACGCTTGGCTGATGCTAGCTCGGAATTGTAGCTTTGCTAACCGACGGAAAACACGCTTATAACAAGCTTCTAGGTTCAAACGTGATCTTTTCGTATGGTTATACACCAGGGGTAACGCGAAAAATGAATAGCAGTACGTCCTAAACAAATGCACTTTAACAGCAAGACTCACGTCATTAAATTTCCAAATTAGGACGTTCCCCCGCTTACATAGGCTATGGGTAAGCTCTAAAATATGGGAATCATCCCGCATCTTATTACTAATCAAAAAACCTAAATACTTAAACTCTGAGACGTAATCCAGTGTACGCATAGAAAGCACCACCGGAAGACGGGGAAGATCACATCCGCTAGGAAGCAGAGCCATTGCTACGGTCTTTTTAACATTGAAAATGATATCAAAACTAGTTGCATAATGATCACAAACAGCAAGAAGACGGTTCATTCCATGTACCGAAGGCGAGAGAATTACCAGGGCGTCAGCAAAGAAAATATGGTTAAAGCACTTGCCACCGATGAAACACCCAATATCAGCATTTTTCAGCTGTTCGGACAGAAGGTCAACATAAACGGCATACAACAAAGGAGATAAAACCCCACCCTGGCGTAAACCATTCACCAGTGAAAATGAAGAACTAGAAGCGTCCCCCCACTTCACAAAAAACTTCTGATTCCTAAACCAAAAAGCTAGTAAACGAATATAATGTGCAGGAATACCTCTTCTAGGTAAAATTTCAAGAATTTTACTGAGATTCACACGGTCGAATGCCTTCGTTGAATCTACAAAACAAACAAACACTGGCGTAGAATAAAACCAAAAATATTCCACAACGAATTTAAATACAAAAACGCAAAATCTACACCATGAGAAGCTTTAAAACCAAACTCGTAATCACTTGTTCTAAGGCTATCCTTCAGTTTAGAAAGGATACACTTTTCACACACCTTAGATAGAATAGTGGCAAGAGCAATTGGTCTGTAACTATCCGACAAAGCAACATTACACCCTCGACCCTTAGGTATAGGTACAATAGACACAGCCATCAGTGAATCCGGTACACAACCATGCCGAATAAACGCGTTAAATAACAGATCCAAGATTCCAAACTGCTCTGTCGATGCATACTTAAGATTTCTAGCAGATATACCATCTACTAGTAGTACACTAGTATTACACTGTCAGAAGTTTCATACCAGATAACGCAAGGATGTGCAGTTTCAACAGACAACACTTGGGATAGGTATTCCTTCAGCCCAAGCTGACTGCGAATCATATTTGACGGTGCAAAAAGGAAAAGTCAGCTGCATTTTATCAGAGCTCTATTTTGGCTGTAGCTGACTTCTCCATTTAGCACCGTCAAACATGATTCGCAGTCAGCTTGGGCTGAAGGAATATCTGTCACCAAAATACGGAACTTGAATTCGTCCATACATGCCGCCGATAAGTATCCATCTTAGCTGGAAAGAACAAGACCAAAGGTTTCGATGGGATCCCAAAAAATTCAATATCTGATCCAGACAACTGGGTCTTGTCTTAGCCAGATCCAGTCATCGCCAGACTCCTTGAACATTATTACAATTAAACTTCAGAAACAGATTAAGGCCAAATAGCTAATCATCTGAGAAAACCAAGTTCAGATATGGATTCAGCATGTGTATTTACCCCTATAAGTCATATCTGTTTTGACGAAAACTTCCTGCCACTTCTGCCAACTTCCCGGTTTCGGCCGAACTCAAGAACTACTTGTCCGCGGAAAAAATAAAGCTCAAAAACGAACTCAGGGTACCTACTTTCCCCAATAATGAACATCTAATCAACTTCAAATAAAAGTTTAACTTCTAAACAAATTTTCCGATTTCAGCCGGATTCCGGTCGAACTATATGTCCGGGTAAAATATGATTGTCACACACGGATTCAGCATCTCTTCTTACCCCTAAATCGGTTATCTAATCAACTAGAAATAAAACTTGAACTTCTAACAATTTTCCGGTTTTGGCCGAATTCCGGGCGAACTACATATCCCGGTAGAAAATTGTTTTCACATAAGTGTTCAGCATGTCTTTTTGCCCTAAGTCGAGCATCTAATCAACTCACAATAAAACTTTTAATTTTAACAAACTTTCCGGCTTGGGCCGGATTCCGGGCGAACTACTTGTCCGCCAAGAAAATGGTTTTCACCATCGTCTTCAGCATGTCTTCCTACCCATGAATCGAACATGTAATCAACTTCAAATAAAACTTTTACTTTTAACAAACTTTCCGGTTTTGGCCGGATTCCGGGCGAACTATTTGTCCGATGACGTAATGGTTTTGACCATCGTGTGTTAGCATGTCTTCTTACTCCATAATCGACTATCACATTATCTGTTTACAAGTATTTCATTTTCCCCTTATTTTAAACCCCCAAACCGACTATCACATTCGCTTTTTCAAAATATTTTGTTTGCCCCTTAATCTGAGCCCCCTCTCCCACCCCTAAATGTAGGACTACAAAGCCCATCTACGAACTCGACTGGTCTGACGACCGAACGAATCCTCACACCAAGTTTCATCAAAATATCTCATTCCCTTAGAAAGTTATCGTGCTTACAGACGGACGGACGGACAACTTTTGCGATGTCATAGGTATCCCAAAAAGAAGAGACAGATGACTCCAGAACCAAAATGTAGAAGAATCTCCACCCTTTCGACAGAATGAAATCACAGCACCAGCCTTAACTCCAACCATTTTTCAGAGAAAATGTTCACAAAATCAGATATTTAAGGAAGAATCTTTAATTAATAAGATATTTATAGTCGGTAGAAGCTTCAGTTATTTATTGCAGGTTTGTTTCCTTCCCCGACGTTGACCCATAAGATTAACAGCCTGACGAGGACCCTTGCTAACAAGGGCCAAAATATCACTGATGAAGAATCGTAGCTGACGTATCCGATGTAAACCATGTTAAAATATGTGTTTCAAAGTCAGCTTGGGCTCAAAGAATATTAAATCTTTAATTATTTTTTTCACAAGTTCATTTTCCAGCTTGAGTGGCTTGAGCCTGAAGAGGACACTTGCCAAGAAGGGCCGAGATTTAGCTTTAACAAAATGTAGCTGACTTATCCGTTTTGCAAATAACACTTGGGATATAATCTGTTGCGAATATGAAGACATTATGTATTAAATGTTATGCATAATAAGCATTGCCAAGAAAAGCCGAAAACCGCCTAACAGCATCTGCTTAATTTTCGGATATCATGACGACAAAAAACAAGACCAAAGGTTTAGATGGGATCCCAAAGATTCAATATCAGATCCAGTCTTCACTAGTTTCCTTGAGCATTTTTACTATTAAAATTCAGAAACAGATTTAAGGCCAAATAGCTAATCAACTGAGAAAACCAAGTTCAGATGTGGAGACAGCATGTGTGTTTACCCCTATAAGTCACATCTGTATTGAACTACTTGTCCGGCGAAAAAAGAAAGCTCAAAAACGAACTCAGCGTATCTTCTTTCCCCAATATTGAACATGTAATCGACTTCAAATAAACATTTAACTTCTAACAAATGTTCCGGCTCCAGCCGGGTTCCGGTCGAAGTTTATGTCCGGGTAAAGAATGATTGTCCTACACGGATTCAGCATCTCTTCTTACCCCTAAATCGGATATCTAATCAACTACAAATAAAACTTTAACTTTTAATAATTATCCGGTTTCGGCCGTATTCCCGGCGAACTACTTGTCCGGGTAGAAAACTGTTTTCACAGAATTGTTCAGCATGTTTTCTTACCCCTACATTGAACATCTAACTAGACCTACGTTGCCCGGGCAACGTGAAGTGTTGCGGCAACCTTTGTCCGGCTTCGCCGGCTAAAGTGTTGCGAGAGCAACACTTTGGTTTTGTTTCTTCGCTGTCGGTTAAATGCTGAAATTGTCAACTTATCGAAGCTTTTAAAACGGTATGTTCTAAAAAGAATAATCACATAATCAAAAGCTGTTCTTTAGCGTTGTAAAACCAACAACAAAACAATATCGGAAGAAGGCTATCCGTAACGTTTCAGGATTAAAATACCATAGATGACACTATTAATTATTACAAAACTACCTTATTGTTTTACATTACCGTATCGTTTGTACCCGTTGCGTAAACAGTTAATCCTAGGTTTTATAGCAATAGACCATCGATACAAACTTTCTTACTGTCATATTTACAGAAATCGAATACAATGTGCACCAATTTTCAAAAATTTCTAGCCCCTCGTGAACCGATCTTACTTACAAGTCCGTCTCCCGTGATTGACATCAAATTCACCGGAAACAAATAATGGATACACCAGCTATCAAAAGTTGCAAACCCCTCGTCGCTGAAGATGATTATAGCATAAAAGCCGATTATTACTTACAAGTCCCATGCATGTCTTACAATTGGGAACAAAATTGTTCTTACCATCGAATACACCTGAGACAAATAACAGGTATACCAACTAGCAAAAGCTGCAAACTCCTCGTTGCCGAAGATGATTATGAGCTAACAGCCGACTGTTGCTTACAGTCGACTGTTGCTTACAAGTCCCTTACATGTCTCACAACTGGTATCGCCTATTTTTGGTTTCAGTGTGTACCTTACTCCTGAAGTTGTCAACCCCTTGAAACTTTCAAACTGGTTTATCTCATGAAGGATTTTTGTTCAAAAAGATGGATGGCATATATTTTGATCAGCTCTTCAAGGGCTATCGATGCCCTAACCACAACAAAAGCATATTGGAAAAAGGGACTAAATTGACTTTGCAGTCAGTTGAACTTTATCCTTTTCAACCGTAGACATCGTGACGGATGAAAACTTGGAATAATATCCTATATAATCTAGTTGGTATTATAAAGCTATCCGTAACTTTTTAGGATTAAAATACCATAGATGACACTATTAATTATTACAAAACTACCATGTTTTACATTACAGTATCGTTTGTACCCGTTGCGTTAACAGTAAATCCTAGGTTACAGCGATAGACCAACGATACAAACTTTCTTACCGTCAGATTTATATAAATCGAATACAATGTGCAACAATTTGCACAAATTTCTAACCCCTCGTGCACCGATTCTACTGACAAGTCCCTTTCCCGTGATAGACATCACGTTCACCGGATAAAAATAATGGGTACACCGACTAGCAAAAGTTGGAAACCCCTCATAGCTGAAGATTTGTGTAGCATAACAGCCGATTATTACTTACAAGTCCCTTGCATGTTTTACATTTGGGAACCAAATTGTTCATCAAATGACAGGTACGCCAACTAGCGAGAGCTGCAAACCCCTCATTGCCGAAGATGATTATGAGCTAACAGTCGCCTGTCGCGTACAAGTCCCCTAAATGTCTCACAACTGGTATCGCCTATTTTTGATTTCAGTGTGTACCTTACTACTGAAGTTGTCAACCCTTTCAAACTGGTGTATCTCATAAAGGAATTTTTTTACCAAAAAATGGATGTCATATACTTCGATCAGCTCATCAGCGGCTATCGATTGCCGTCGAAGTTGAACTTTATCCTTTTCAATCGTAGATATCGTGACGGATGAAAACTTGGAACAATATCTTATATAATCTAGTTGATATTATAAAGCTATCCGTAACTTTTCAGGATTAAAATACCATAGATGACACTATTAATTATTACAAAATTACCTTATTGTTTTACATTACCGTATCGTTTGTACCCGTTGCGTAAACAGTTAATCCTAGGTTATAGCGATAGACCATTGATACAAAATTTCTTACCGTCATATTTACAGAAATCGAATACAATGTGCACCAATTTTCAAAAATTTCTAGCCCCTCGTGAACCGATTCTTACTTACAAGTCCGTCTCCCGTGATTGACATCAAATTCACCGGAAACAAATAATGGATATACCAGCTATCAAAAGTTGCAAGCCCCTCATCGCTGAAGATGATTATAGCATAAGGTTTTTAAACGGGATGTTCTAAAAAAATTAATCATATGATCAAAAGGTATTCTTCAGCGTTGTAAAAACAACAACAAAATAATATAGGAAGAAGGGACTAAATTTACTTTGCAGTCAGTTGTACTTTATCCTTTTCAATCGTAGACATCGTGACGGATGAAAACTTGGAAAAATATCTTACATAATCTAGTTGGCATTAGAAAGCTATCCGTAATTAAAATACTATAGATGACACTATTAATTATTACGAAACTACCTTGTTTTACATTATGCGTAAACCTACGTAAATCCTAGGTTACAGCGATAGACCATCGATACAAAATTTCTTACCGTCAGATATATATAAATCGAATACAATGTGCACCCATTTGCAAAAATTCCTAGCCCCTCGTGAACCGATTCCTACTTACAAGTCCCTCTCCCGTGATATACATTAAGTTAACCGGAAACAAATAATGGGTACACCAGCTAGCAAAAGCTGCAAGCCCATCATCGCAGAAGATGATTGTAGCATAACAGCCGATTATTACTTACAAGTCCCTTGCATATCTTACCATTGGGAACCAAATTGTTCTTACCATCGAATACACCGGAAACAAATAACAGGTATACCAACTAGCAAAAGCTGCAAACCCCTCATTACCGAAGATGATTATGGGCTAACAGTCGACTGTTGCTTAAAAGTCCCCTATATGAATCATAACTGGTATCGCCTATTTTTGGTTTCAATGTACCTTACTATGAAGTTGTCAACCCCTTTGAAATTTTCAAACTGGTGTATCTCATGAAGGAATTTTTGTACCAAAAAATGGATGACATATACTTTGATCAGCTCATCAATCGCTATCGATTGCCGTCGAAAAAAAAATTCTACCTGTCTTAGTTCAAAAGTTGACTTTTTTGCCGTAGGCCACCTTTCTAACGTCACGACTTAGAAAGGAGCAAAGGATAAGCTCTAGTTTCTTTAGCAATGAGAGAACTTTTAAAGTTTAAGAGGCACATCTGATACCGTTACTCTACCACAAACCAAAGTGCAAAAAAAAAAAATTATAAACTCAGCTGAAATCGTCGCAGACATAGACAGAAACAATAGATGGCAGCACTTTCGGACCCGTGGGAAAAAGCCACTTTTTTGTCTCTGTAGATTTTTCTATTTATCACTCAAAGAAGATATGTTGGCTGTGGGGCCGGGTAACTGCCGCATATATTTAACACTTATAGATTTTAGTCCATCTTCAATTTGAAACTGGTGCCTGCCTGCTTGCGTGCTAGAACGGAGCTTTCCACTCGAAAGCAGAAACATCTTTTGATGAAACGAAAGGTTCGCTACACAACTTCAGATAGTCCTCTCTGACATAGGCTATACAACTCCATTTCACTTCGCAAACCGTAGGCTCTGGCTCGCGGACAAGCAAAAACCATCCTTATTGGCCCCAGGCAAGAGTTCTACGGAGCTTTCCAAAATGTAATGTCATATTCATCAATCCGGCCTAAGGTCCACACTTTCCGTAAAAACCGCACAGGTTAGACCCTTCTCAGTTACCAGGAATAAAATGAAATCGGAGTCATAGAAAAAAAAAAAAAAAAAAAAAAAAAAACGAGGACAAAACCAAAGTGTTGCTCTCGCAACACAATCAACTCCAAATAAAACTTTTACTTTTAACAAGCTTTCCAGTTTGGGCCGGATTCCGGGTGAACCATTTGTCCGTCGGTAAAATGGTTTTCACCATCGTGCTCAGCATGTCTTTCTACCCCTAAATCAAACAATTAATTAACTTCAAATAAAACTTTTACTTCTAATAAACTTTCCGGTTTCGGCCAGATTCCGGACGAACCATTTGTCCGATGACGAAATGGTTTTCACCATCGTGTTCAGCATGTATTCTTACACCAAAATCGACTATCACATTGTCTGTTTAAAAATATTTCATTTGCCCCTTAATTTAAACCCCTCCCCCACCCCTAAATGTAGGGCTACAGAGCACATCTACGAGCTTGAGCTTACTCTTGACCCAAAGAATCCTCACACCACGTACAGACGGACAGACGGACAACTTTTGCGATGTCATAGGTATCCCTCCACTTACATTTTGGGATCCCAAAAAGTCAACATATGTTTTTTGGGCCTTTTTTTTGCCTCTTTAGCAATGCTGGTTATGCATAACATTTCATGCATAACGTCACAACAGATTACGTCCTAAGCGTTGTCTGTGGAGTCTCGTCTATTGAAACTGAAACCGCGAATCCTCCGTATCTGCTCCGGTCTCATAGCAATTCTAAGATCATTAAATCGTACAGAACTACTGACATCTTGTCACGGCTGCAAGAATTGCACACTGATTTCCGTCAGAAATCTAGTCTGCGTCTCTTGCCGCATCACCGACTGATTATACTTTTTTGATTGATAGTTCGAGGATTATTGTCTGTTTTGTATGTTATTATCCTATTGTTTTTGTATAAATTTACTTACTTACTTATTTACTTACATGTTATGAAACTTCTGACAGTCGAAGATAACCGAAAAATAAAAATGCTTCTCAAGTGGGATTGAACTCGCAACCCTCGGCTTCAACAAGTTTTCTTTTTTATTTCTTCCAGCTCTGTAGTCTAATTGTAAATTCTAGATCTTTTAAATCTATTTTCCAGCGTTTTACATGTTTTACTAACTGTCAAATTGAATGACGACCAGAGGCGAGCGAGTAATTATGAGCTACCTATACAGGAGGTTGTTATTATTTTAGATGTAACCCTGCCAACGCACTGTACCTCTATTTCAGTACGCAATGCGTATGCACCCAATCATAGAATACATTCACAGTGGGGGTTCAGCTTCTTGAGTTCCTAGTTCCCGGAAATACTATTTTTATTTTTTGGCTAAGTAAGAAAAAAGTCAAGCTTCGTAACACCTGTCACAACGTGAGGTATCTGTACGGAACTTTTGAATTAAGTACTGGCAGGAGAAATGATTTTAGTGCGCGTATTTCGGAAACAAAAATAAACTGGTCTGATGAGATGTATTTTATTATTTGAATTAGTTGAAAAGTTTTCAGGGTGGGGGTAATTAACTGAATTATTTTAAACTTGGGCAACGATCAATGAAGTTGGGAGGGGGAGGAATGGATACAAATCGGAGCTTTTGGCGGGATGTTCGGAGAGGAAAATAAGTGAGTTGGAACAGTGAAAAGTATTTTTTGATTATTGTTTTTTTATAGTATGATATATAATTCCAAAAGTAGCCCATTGTGTCAAAAAGGAACACAAATATTGACCCATATCCCTGGTGGACAGACAGAAACGCGTAACGTAATTTTTCAGGAGCTAAAAAAACAACTACACTTTAGACTAGCTGTGTCTCGGTCTTTGTGCATGCAAGAGATACGCTGACTAGAGCAATATGTGCACCTTGTCCTCGGATTTAATGATTTGGCCAAAACTCACTTCCGTGAAAATGAGTATTCGTTTCTGCCTGTCCACCAGCGATATGACCAATGTAAAGTAGTATAACACTTGTAATATATACTTATAATATGTTATGCAATATGAATCTGCTGCGAACCATTTGTCATAGAAGAATGCGTTAAAATAATGCTGTTGTTTTTGCTAGTATGATGTAAAATTCCAAAAGTAGCCCCTCGGGTGAAAAAGGAACACAAATATATGACCAATATAAATTAGTAATACCTATAATATATACATACTGTGATATAAGGATGTGTTGAAAAACAAGAGCAACGAGCTCATATGGCACGAGTAGGTTACGAGTGATTACGAGAGTGTTACGGGTAGGGGGCGTGAGAAGCGAGAAAGAACATCTGAGCATTTTCCGGGAATTCCTCCACATCGTGCTCGGATCCGGTCCAGACCCTAAAATATGTCATCTAAGGCATACATTCTCTCTACTTTCCAAGTTCATACAAATCACTTCACTCGTTTGACCCGTATGCGAGCCACAACATTTCCGGGACTTCCCCTCCAACTCCCCCCTAATACGACTCGGACAGAAAAACTTCGCATCTCTAACATCCCATCTTCCCGTCCATCAAGTTTAACTCGAATCGGAGCATATCTGCAAATTTCCGATTCCCACTTCACCCTCATCCTTCATTGGTCGGGATCGGTCCGGACGCCAAATGACAAATCTAGGCCGCATAGGCTTGGTACCCTCCAAGTTGCATTTCATTCTGCCCATCTGTTTGGTTTTTGTGCATGTCGGTTCCTTAAGTCTGTTTGGTCGGGACACTAATATCCCTGCCAATCTTTATCCTCCTTAGCACATCTGGAAGTATCTATCTCGCGATCACCGGCATTCCGGGAAACCTCCTCCAACTTCCCCCAACGAGCCCCGACATGATGTCAAGAACGTATATAACGCTAATGCTTGTTCTTCCCACCAAATTCCATCCCGATCCCTCGACACTATGCGTTTCACAAAAAATCTGGTGCCCTCTTCCAACCCCCCCCCCCCCTAGTATCGGATCCGGTCCGATCTTGACATCGAACATCTGAGACAATAGATCTTTCCACCTGCCAAGTTTCATTCAAATCCGATCTCTCGTTCAAAAGTTGTAAATGTCACTAGATTCCGGATTACCCATCCCTCCAGTCCCCCCACGATGTTCGGACCAAGCAAATGACTATTCTCAAGTCGGTCTATTCGGATCCCCCATATTCATGCCGAGTTACATCATCCTATTACATCAGGAAGTACCAGACTCACTGGATCACCAGAATTCCCCCCCCCCCCCCAACTCCCCCCACAGTACCCAACACCGGTTTGGTTATGTCAATGATGTATCTAGGACTCGTTTCCCAAGATTCCGGCTCCCCTCTCCAACGTCCCCCAAAGTCAACGTATCCGGTTCGGATTTGAAGTGGGTCATCTGAGATACGAGGTCTTTCCAAATATCAAGTTTCATTAAGATCCGATCCCCCGTTCAAAAGTTATAAATACCTCAAGATTCCTAGTTACCCCTCCCTCCACTCCCCCCACAATGCTCGTACCGGGGAAGTGACTAGTTCCAACTTTATCTTTTGGGGTCCCTGATATGTCTGCCAAGTTTCATCGTCCTAGCTTATGTGGAAGTGCCCAAACTAGCAAAACCTGGACCGACCGACAGTGCCATACAAATTCAATTTAGTTAAATTAGAACGGGGGGCGGATCATTTAAGTTTGAAGGAGGGAAGAGCAAAAGAGTGCTTGGGAACTGAACAGAGGAGCTTGTCTGGGAGTTCGTTGAGGGATTTTCGGTGGGAGGAGAGGTGTTTAGACCTATAAGTTGGAATAGTTCAAAAAAAAAAAGAAGCTTTTGTGCCAATGTAAGGGACTGAAATATATTTGTTTGCTAACATGTATAACCGAATGTAGCCCAAGTGCAATAACGAGCACAAATACTGGTACTGCTGTTTGTAGCATAATTTTTTTAACCTGAGCTCTATAACGAATTTCGCGTCGCCTCAGTTCGCGCTGAGGAAAGTCAGGAAATCAACAATCAACCTGGCCAAAGTAGATTATGTAACCAGATTTGGAGTATACCATAAAGTTGACGTTTTCCCATATTTTCATCTAGTCTTACGTATCGTATCCACGTATACGTATCTAGTCCTGACGAATTCGTTTGTCTATTCGCTGCCAGTGGGGTCTAATGAAACAAATTCGCTGAGCGGCGCGAATTAACAAAAATCGTTGGCGGATAAGATTCGCGTTCTGTGGGCACTTATCTTAAGGCCGACAAGCACTACCAAAAAACGCTAGTTTTTTTCTTGATCGTCAAAGATCATTCCTAGTAAGGTCTGTACTTTAACAAGACCAAGGGTTTCGATGGGATTCCAAAAATTTAATATTTACAGACAATCGGGTCTTGTAGCGGTGGTAATCATCGGAGAAGACGTAAGTTCAAATATGGGTTCAGCACGTGAGTTTACCCCTAGTTTACCCCTTCCTGCAATTTCCGGTTTCAGTCGTCCATATCTCCATAATCAACTTCACATAAGCCTTCGACTTTTAACAAACTTTCCGATTTCAGCAGGATTCGTGGTGAAATGTGTCCAGTATAAAATGATTGTCATACACGAATTCAGCATGCCTTCTTACCCGTAAATCAAACACCTAATGAAATTCATATAAAACTCTTACTTTTAACAGATTTTCCGGTTATGGCCGGATTCCGGGCGATCTACTTGTCCGGCGACAAAAATAGTTCAGATTTATCTTTTATTTTTGACAAACTTTCCGGTTTTGGCCGGATTCCGGCCGATCTACTTGTCCGACGAGAAAACCATTTTCATATTTGGATCAGCATGTCTCCTTACCCCCAAATCGGATATCTAATGAACTTCAGATAAAACTTTTACTTTTAACAAACTTTCTGGTTTTAGCCGGATTCCGGGCGAACTACTTGTCCGGCGAAAAAATGGTTTTCATATTCGTGTTCAGCATGTCGTCCTAGCTCGTAATCAACTATCTCATTGCTTTCAAAAAATATTTGTTTTGCCCCTTAATTTGAAACCCCTCTCCTAAATATGCAGCTATCGGCCCCATCTACGAACTCGACATTTGCCTTGACTCGAAGAGTCCTCACACCAAATTTCATCAAAATTTCATTCCCTTCGAGAGTTATCGTGCTGACAGACGGACGGACGGACAGACGGACAACTTTTGAAATGTCATAGGTATCCCTCCACTTACGTTTTGGGATCCCAAAAACACGATAGTTTTAAAACATTAAAAATAAATTGACTGAACTAACTAAACTAAATCAACTAGAAAGCGTAATTCCTGCCCGGAGTTTCGACACAGGAATCAATTCCAGACGGAAAAGCTGAAATTTTTCAACTTGGTGACGATAGTGCAGACATTCCGTCCAGAAAAGCCTGATCGCGTGTTCACACTATGAAAAAGGCTTGGGTACTCACGGAAACAGAGAACGCAGAGTTCAGCAAGAGTCTGTATTCCAACAGCTCGTAACTTGTTCGTGCCCTCTGGAACTTGGTGACGATAGTGCAGACATTCCGTCCAGAAAAGCCTGATCGCGTGTTCACACTATGAAAAAGGCTTGGGTACTCACGGAAACAGAGAACGCAGAGTTCAGCAAGAGTCTGTATTCCAACAGCTCGTAACTTGTTCGTGCCCTCTGATGAACTCTGGCTTTCCCAGTCTTCACACCCTTGGTCTTCTGTGTCAATACCAGAGTCCGAACGAGCACCAAAGTTGGGATAATCACAGGAGTCGAAAAGTTCTAGAACAAAATGACTGAATGAAGCGCTTGATTACCCATCAACAACAATAATTAGCAAAAGATAGAGTATGGGAAAAAAGGGAGGAAAGAACAACAAAAACAAAGATAATAAGACCAAAGGTGTCGATGGGATCCCAAAAATCTAAGATTTGATCCAGACAATTGGCTCTTGTCTTCGCCAGGCTAATCATCAAAGAAAACCGAGTTCAGATATTCTATCTATCTATCAATCTATACCTCTATAAGCCATATGTATTTTGACGATACTGACTGAAACTTCCTGCTTTACTTCTGACAAGTTTGCGGTTTCGCCCGAATTCCGAGCGAACTACTAGTCCAGCAATAAAAGAAAATTCAGAAACAAATCCACCGTATCTCCTTATCCCTATAAAGAACATCTAATCAACATTAAATAAAACTTTGACTTAAGAAAAAATGCGGGTACAACCGGATTCCGGACTAATTATATGTCTAAGTAAATAATGATTGTCATATACAGACTCAGCGTCTCTTCTTACCCCTAAATCTAACACCTAATCAACTTCAAATGAAACTTTTACTTCTAACCAACATTCCGGTTTTTGAGGGATTCCGGACGAACTACTTGTCCAGCAAGAAAATGGTTTTCACCATCGTGTTCAGCATGTCTTCTTAGCCTTAAATCAAACATTTAATCAACTTCAAATGAAACTTTTACTTTTAACAAACTTTCCGGTTTTACCGGATTCCGGACGAACTACTTGTTCAGCGAGAAAATAATTTTCACCATAGTGCTCAGCATGTCTTTTTACCTCATAATCGACTATCACATTAGCTGTTTAAAAATATTTTGTTTGTCCCTTATTTTGAACCCCCTCCCCCACCCCCAAATATAGGGCTACAGAGCCCATCTACCAACTCGACCCTACCCTTGACCCAAACAATCCTCACACCAAGTTTCATCAAAATATCTCAATCCCTTCGAGAGTTATCGTGCTTACACACGGACGGACGGACGGACAACTTATCGATGTCATAGGTATCCCTCCACTTACGTTTTGGGATCCCAAAACCACTGCAAACAGGAATTGAATGATGATGTATGCCTTGTGAATTTAGAGAGTTACAGGAAGAAGATTTTTAGGAGGGGGAACGGATACGAAATGAACTGTTAAAATGACGAAGGAAATTTTTGTAAGAACTAAAAAATGTTCCTCAACTTCAAACACCGCTTAAAACACCGGAAAGCTTTCTTTTGATGGAGAAGTTATGTATATAGTGTACGTAAAGTGATGTTAAGCGTTTATTCGTATCGTTTTTGCTGTATGATGACGTGGTGGCTTTAATTGCAAATAAATCATTCATTCATTCATAAACATGGTCAGGAAAGTACTGTAATAAGAGAAAAGAAAATATTGAGTATGGGGAAAAAAGGACAACCAAAACAAAGACAAAAAAAAAACAATATGAACAACGTCAGAACAGTGTAGTAAAATGAGAAAAATAAATGCAACTAAGAAACAATGACAGCCGACTGCCCCTCCCCCCCCCCCCCGCCCCCTCTCCTCCCGCCGTCCTTGCATCCCAGAAGAACACTGGCTAGTTTATGCCGTATCAACACAGTTTTATACCAGGATGTTTGTCAGATCGTTTGTCGTACAGCGTATAGATTATTGTGGCGTCTGGTGTTTTAATAGCTGTTGTAAATATTTTGCATGTCTTATATTAACCGTCTTCTATGTTCTCTTCCAGCTTTCAGCTCTTTGGTTCAATAAAGCTGATTTACTGATTGAGTGATTAGAACGACAAAATATCACCAAAAGAAATGAGTGAGACCGGGATATGGAACTTTTTGTAGGCTTGAACCTACAATTTAAACTAACTAGAAAAACACACAACAGGAGTAGACACAAGGGAGCGATCGACTTCTGACCAAGTTTTTACCTCTGCAAGGAGCCGGATTCCGGGTGAACTACCTGTCCGTAAAAAAGTTCAGATCTAGCTGGTTACAGCATATCTCCCAAACTCCGTATACCCTAAATCGACGGTCACACTATCTTCAGACAAACATTGTTTTCATCCCTTAACTAGACCCCCCCACACACGCATACTAAGCTGAACTTGACCTGTAGGGAGGGGCCTATCCACAGGATCCTTACACTACGTTTCATCAAAATATCTCAAACCTCAAACCAAATACTGGTTTACATTAAGACCTATAGATACTAACGAGTTTTGATCTTCATTACTCGTGCAGTGGCCGAAAATCCAAAAAAGCAACGCAAATCTAGATTTGGAGAAAAAGAGTAGCCTACTCAGTTCTAAGAACACACTAGCTGAAAAAAAAAGCAAATACTGCCTTCAAGAAAATTGTTAGGCAATGACGTAAAACTACACAAAACCACAGATGGTTTTAGCATACGCACTTCCGAGCTTCCAATCGACAACTGGAATATTTGGTCTCTGCACAGACGGAAAATTTATTACCACGTGTATGCCGGACAGCCATGACATGAAACAGGAAAATAGTTCTCATTTTAAATATTCATATACGTGTATTCGTGTTTCTTACTAAACTAGAGCTGAAGGCTTATTCTTGTTTGTTAGTTCTAGCTCCCCACCTTAAAACCATCTAGTGTTTTCGTTAACTGACCAGTCGATCCCGTGTAATAGCAATGTCAATTCGCTAAGTACTTTGAAACCATGACCACGACGTAGATACGTCACTTATAGTAAATCCATGACTCGAAGGGAGGGCGGTGACTCAACGGCTTGATTTGTTAAAGCATCCCTCTTGCTTAGTCAGCTTTATGCCTTTTGTATTATTGCTACCTCCCTTACAGATATATGAGCTTCTGAAATCCCACCTTTCGCCACTGTTTCGTTTTGTAGCCACGACCTTTTAGCGCTTTTTCGGCCCAACCTAGTTTGTCAGTCACGCAGGCTACGCAGGCTAACTTAGCCGGACGCTTCCAGATCCTCAGTTTTTCATTTTGGAGGATGTCGTAGGCCATCAGGTTTATCTTTTGTTTTGGATGTCCTTTCTTTGGCTTTTCTTTCCCACTTTTTCTTGGCTTTTCTTTCCCACAAAATGTAAGTGGGATACCTATGACATCGATAAAGTTGTCCATCTGTCCGTCTGTCTGTGAGCACGATAACTCTCGAAGGGAACGAGATATTTTGATGAAACTTGGTGTGAGAATTCTTTGGGTCAAGATTAAGGTCGAATTCGTAGATGGGCTTTGTAGCCCTATATTTAGGGGTGGGAGAGAGGGTTTCAAATTAAGGGGCAAACAAAATATTTTTTTAAAAGCTATTAAGATAGTTAGGGGCATGGAGACATGCTGAATCCGAATACGAAAGTCATTTCCTTGCAGGGCAAGTAGTTCATCCGTAATCCGGCGAAAACCGGACACAAAATTTGCCGACCAGTTTTCGGCTATAGCAGTCTCTACCTCTTTATTCTCAAACTAGTATAGATCTACACGTGGATGCCGACATTCATTTGTTTATTCTCTGGACGTCGGAGAGATCTAGTGTAATGGAAGGTCGAAGGGGTTGATATATAATGTTCAAACGAGGAAATGTGTTGTTCAAGCGAGGATGTTGTTCAATGAGGATTCACTGGTGAAGTACACGTCAAGTTCGTAGATGTACGGCAAAAACATGTATGTTTTATAAGCTAATAAGATATTCATTGCGGGGGTAAGGAGGTCCGCTGAATCCACGTGTGAACTTAGTTTTCTTGCTGGACAAATGGTTCATCGCGAATTCGGCTGAAACTGGAAATTTGGTTGAGGCTCAAAGTTGTTTCTGAAATCGATTAGAGATTCAGTATCGTGGCAAGGAGACATTCTGAATCCATTTTTGAACTTCATTTTAAGCGGTAAAAAATATTCAAGGAACCTGACGAAGACTGAATGGCGAAGACCAAATTGTTTGAATCAAATGTTAGATTTTTGGGATCCCATCGAAACCTTTGGTGTTGTTAACCACGGCGCGTTCAGTTTTTAAAATATTTTGCTTTCAGCCGCCGCATCGGAGAGCAGGAAGGCTGGACAGAGTCGGCAAGTGCTAACAAGAAAACTGATAATTTTACGCGATAGGTAATGGTGTTTTCGACACTTACAGTGGGCGCTATAATCGTAAAGCTTTGGGAAAATTGTACAGCACCTTCTGCGCTCCTTCTATACTATTTCGTTCTGGTGTCACTCACGTTCTGCGAAAGAAGGAGATAAAAAAGATGAGATCATGTTATTTTAAATATGCAAAGCACCTGCTCCACTTTTCGAAATTATGCCATAACCATACTTTGACGGAGAAGTTCAAAATTCAAGATGCAAGTGTTACCCTTTTGGATGTTTCTTCGTCGCTATCAAAAATCATTGACAACAGAACCCAACCAGCGCACGACCTTCTACACTGCTTCCTGGCCGACGATTGAAATTAAGTGTCTTTATGTGTATGTTTATGTGTTTTATTTACTTTCTTCATTTACTCCGCTTTCTGAAAACGGCGGGTTATAAATAAATTACTTACTTACTTAGTGGAGACGAGCGCGTATACATGGTCAGCCCTGCCAACCGGAAGAGCCAACGCATCACCAACAAGCTAATGGTATTTTCGAAAACCGGTATTCCTGAGCCACTCGATCGTGGAAAAATCGTTTCTAGTAAGAGTTGTGCTTTAATGATTCGCTCAATAATAGGAATGAACTGGAATATAAAATTCTCCTCAAGAAGGATTGCCGCGAGCTAGTAACGGGCTTTTTTCTGAACTTTCTGAATAGTCGCGCTCGAGGCAAGTTTGTCCTAACAGATCACATCCTCAGTTCACGGGACCATTCACCGTGACAAATAAAAAAAAATTTAATTCAGAAGGATAGTACTGCAATGTTGAACCATCGTAGACAGTCTAGGGCCTAAATGACAGGGCCTCATAGAGAAAACCAAATATTTAGTTTGATAAATTTGAAGGATATCCTACAAAGAGATGAATAAATACAAAGGAATCATTTTTTTTCGAACTCGCACCAGAGGTGGGCGAATCCGAATCCGGATTCGGACTCGAATCCAGGGTTCGTTCTTTTGGCCGGATTCAAATCTTCTGCTTGTCAGGCTGGATTTTTCCCAATTTTTACACAGTGTGCTTAGCCAATCGAACTTTTCGGTCTCCACCACCAAACATCCTCATTAATTTATCACATTATCTGGTACCTTAGATATCGGTGCTTTTTGTCACCTCTAATTTTTAAGCCATAACCTATATACATCATTTTATTTTTGTTAAGGTCGGATTCGAATCCGGATTCGATTCCGGATTCGAATCCTCAGCATGAAATAGTGGGTTGAGATTCGGAATCGGATTCGTACCTAGCCATGGATTAGGATTCGAATCCTTTCCTGACCGAATTCGCCCATCTCTGCCTCGCACACATACTGGTACAAAAAAGCTAATGAACAAAAAAAATAGACGGCGAACTGTATCAAATTCAAGACTGGTAGTCTTGGGTCGTTCCAAAACCTTATGGGGGAGGGGGTCGTATGTTTGGGAGGTCGTAAACATCAGACCCCTCGTTGTCACCATTTTATCGCCTGCGAGCTCGGCATAAGGAAATTATAGGTCAGTGGGACAAGAAATCACAATACAAATATAACAAGCTCTACTCGTTTTGGGGGTGAGGATCTTAATGGGGGGAGACGACAAACCTTCGACAAACTGTACCAAGCCTGTGACCGGTTATACTCGATCGTTTCAAACCCACGTTCAACGACCATGTTGACGAAACATCGGCTGATTTTTAAACATGACTGTTTAAAAAAAAAATCGAATGTTTCCAAGAAAAAAATCGACTGTTTTAATTAAAAATCACGGCGCTTCTTTACCGACTGGCCGACAATATTCGGGAGGGGGAGGGGTCTCCCCTTCCCTCCTCGTAGCCGTGACGCCCCTAACCATGCCCTAGGGCGTAAGCGTAAAAAGATACATAAGGAAACACTAAACAGAAACACACAAAACAATTGAACTTTTGGATGTTCTGTATGTAGCATCTCGCCCTGCCTTGCCCTTTGTTCAAGACCGGAGATCTCGGTAAAAACACACTGGACCAGTATAGGGCGAGAAATTTGAACTGTACGTGAAGGGTCGTATCCAGGGGTGGGGGTTAATTAGTGGGTTCACTCCCCCCCCCTACACACGAAAATAATCGTTTGTATCGGCTTTAACCTCTTATCTATATCTATCTCGCAATTCCTGTCCGTCCGTAAGTCTGTCGGTCCGGGTTTTGCTAGTTGGGGCACTTCCACATAAGCTACGACGATGAAACTTGGCAGGCATATCAGGGACCCCAAATGATTAAGTTATAAATAGTTACTTCCCCGATCTGAGCATCGCGGGGGGAGTGGAGGGAGTGGGAATGCGGAACTTTGAGGTATTTATAACTCTTGAACGCGAGATCGGATCTTAATGAAACTTGGTATTTGGAAAGACTTGGTATTTGGAAAGACCTCTGGTCTCAGACGATCCACTTAAAATCCGGACCGGATCCGGTGACTTCGAGGGGAGCTGGAGAGGGAACCGGAAATCTTGGGAAACGCTTAGAGTGGAGGGATCAGGATGAAACTTGGTGGGAAGAGCAAACACAAGTCCTAGATACATCATTGACATAACCGGACCGCATTCGGGCACTATGGGGGGAGGGGGGGGGGGTGTTCCAGAATTCTGATTATCCGTGAGGTCGGTACTTCCTGATGTCCTAGGACGATGCAGTTGGTCTAGTTTATTAGGGACTCGAAAAAACTGACTTGACAATAGTCGTTTAGATGATCTGGTCATCGAAGGGGAGTGAAGGAAAGGGGAATCCGGAATCTTGTGTAACTCATAACTGTCGAACGGGCGATCGGATTCGAATGAAACTTGGCGAGTGGAAAAAGGTGTCGTCTGAGATGTTCCATGTAAAGCCCAAACCGGATCCGATACTTGTGGGGGGGGGGGGGATGAAGGGGGACACTGGATATTCGTGAAACGCCTAGTGTCGAGTGATCGGGATAGAATTTGGTGGCAAGAACAAGCATAAGCCGTAATTAGATTCTTGAAAGAATCATATCGGGGCTCTTTCGGGGACTCGGGGGGGTTTCCGGAAATTCCGGCGATCGCAAACTAGATTACTTCTAGATGTGCTAAGGACGATGAAACTAGGCAGGCATATTTCGACCCGACTAAATAGACTTAAAGACCCTGACACAATGCCTACGAAAATTTAAGTTACTGGCTCTGGTCATTTGGGGGAAGTTAAGGGAAGGGGAGTCCGGAAGTTACTGGCTTGCGTAGTTTGCGAACGGGTGGTCCGATTCAAGTGAAACTTTATGGGTTATAAGAACTAACGGGATCCGGATACGGTATATGAGGAGAATCAGTCGGATACCGAGAACTTGCAGATATGTTCTGATTTGAGTCAAGCTTGAAGGACGGGAAGAGAAGATGTTAGAGGTGGGAAGTTTATGTGTCCTAGTCGTGTTCGACCACAGTGGGAGATGTGGGGGGGGGGGCTCTAGATTATCCGAGGCGGCGATGCCGGAAATGCTCAGGCTCGTGTAAAATTAGATACCTTACTTCTAGGTCCAATCCTAGGAAGGTTGAAGGGGGGATTTTGTGACATTCTCATGTACTTACTTGTACCACCTACTCGTAAAAGTGCCATATGAGCTCGTAGCTCTTGTTGTACTTTATGGTCTACCCCCCCCCCCCCCCGGAATAGATTCCTGGATACGACCTGTGTCCGAGACGCGTGGTAAGAGCCTTATAGAGCTTTGCTACTACTTTTAGACTACATGACATTCTAAACGAAGTCTCAGAGTCCCCCGAGGATCAAAGGAACCGCTTAATACTGGCTTCGTTGAGCTATTTCCAGCCGTGGTCCTTTCTACTGGAGAAAAAAAATGATGACGCATCGCAATCATTCCATTCCTATCGATTGGCCCACTCTGACGCAGGGAACAAAAACCAAGGTTGAAATTCAGCGATGGTTTTGGAAAACCTAACACACTTGACTGAGTATCAGTCTGCAATCCAAGCAGACGTGAAAAATATTGACTTGCAATTTTCTAAATACTTTGATTTTAAGACGAAAATGCATCTCCAAATACATCTTCATCCAACATTTCCACTTAGCTGGACCTTATTTGTATGGGTTAAGATGGCGATACACTACTGGGTTACTGGGTCCGTTTTTGTTGTTGGTTGACCTGTTCTTAATAATCGTCATCAACACGTCAACACAGTCTTATAGTCACTGAGGGTGAAACCTCTTTAATATCAACTGATGCAACTTAAAAGTTTAACCGAATAGGGGTGAGATACGACAGTCCAGTTACCCATCACTCGAAAATGCGTTACTTGGGTTGTTCCGCTACCGATTTTAATCCAATTAACTTCTTCTTTCGGATTTATGGTACCTCTATGCTTGAATGTTTAGCAATTACAACGGTAAACGATTGCATACAAATAAATCATTTTTGGTTCAAGCGCATTAATGGGCTTTTTTTTTCAGAAGTGACCTAACAATCTGGAACTGAACATCAAAAGCTATTGCTGAAATTCAATTCTCGTCGTCGGGGTGAACTTTGCCTTGTCGGAAAAGCACTGAACGTTATTAGATGACGTTCCGAAGGTAAAAAAAAAAATTCAACCTAGTTAAAATAATTCGGCGTGTTCATATCCAAGATAAGTTGGCTTTTCAGTTAAACTTTAACAAGGTTTTCTAAATTGATCTTTAGGAATACTATCTGAAAAAGACCGAAATGCATCTCCAAAAATATCTCCATCCAACATCTCCACTGCGACCGTATTTGTTCTGGGTAGCAAGTCGAACGTTATGTCAATAGACTCAGGGGCGTCACGACCGGGGGGGGGGGGGAGGGGAGCCCCCCTCCCAAAGCTCTTGGCCAGTCGGTAAAAGTAACCGAGTCTGCGCGAAGCGGCGCAATTTTTCGTCAAAACAGTTGATATTTTTCATGAAAAAACTCGGTTTTTCTGGAAATTGGACGATTTTTCGTCAATATAGTCTTTTTTCTGAAAACCAGTGGATTTTTCAGAAAATCAGTCGATTTTTTTCAAAAATGTAATTTTTGTTGTTGAAAATGGTCGTTTTTTCTGCGGAAAAAGTCGGTAAAAATTACCATCCAGTCGGTAAATCCCTTGCCCCCCCCCCCCCAAACATTTTGGCTAGTAACACCTCTGAATAGACTGTATTACTTTTTTTTCTATTTGTACAAATTGTCCACAAATAACCACCCACACAAATTTAAAATTTACCGGTGAAAACCTCTTTAAATTTGTTTTTTCTTTACTAGGTACTTCAGAACAAGACCAAAGGTGTCAATAGGATCCCAAAAATCTAAGATTTGATCCAGACAATTGGGTCTTGTCTTCGCCAGATCCAGTCTTCGCTAGGCTAATCATCAGAGAAAACCGAGTTCCGATATTCTATCTATCTATCTATCTATCTATACCTCTATAAGCCATATCTATTTTGACGATACTGACCGAAACTTCCTGCTTTACTTCTGCCAAATTTGCGGTTTCGCCCGAATTCCGAGCGAACTACTAGTCCAGCAAAAAAAGAAAATTCGGAAACGAATCCAGCGTATCTCCTTATCCTAATAAAGAACATCTAATCAACTTTAAATAAAACTTTGACTTAAAAAAATGCAGGTACAACCGGATTCCGCATTAATTATATGTCCGGGTAAAAATGATTGTCATATACTGTCTCAGCGTCTATTCTTACCCCTAAATCTGTCATCTAACCAACTTCAGTTAAGACTTCTGATTTTAAAAAATTTTCTGTTTTTGGCCGGATTCCAGGCGAACTAGTTTTCCGGCGAAAGTTTTCACCATCGTGTTCAGCATGTCTTCTTACCCTTGAATCAAACATTTAATCAACTTCAAATGAAACTTTTACTTCTCACCAACTTTCCGGATTTTGCCGGATTCCGTACGAACTACTTGTCCAGCAAGGAAATGATTTTCACCATCGTGTTCAGCATGTCTTCTTAGCTCATAATCGACTATCTCAATAGCTTTAAAAAAATATTTTTTTGGTCCCTTAATATGAAACCCCTTCCCCACCCTCAAATATAAGGCTACAGAGCCCATCTTCGAACTTGACCTGTACTTTGACTCAAAGGATCCTCCCACCAAGTTTAATCAAAATGTCTCAATCCCTTCGAGAGTCATCGTGCGGACAGACGGAAAACTTTTGTGATGTCATAGGTATCCCTCCACTTACGTAGCTAGCAACGACCGAAATACATCTTCATTCCCCATTTCCACTGGACCCTTTCAACCTGCATACAGAACAAATATATTTGTCCTGGGTATTAAGTTGGGCTTTTCTTCACTAGGTTCTCTTTCTGTTCACCTATTTTTACATCTTGCCTTTAATAACCACTCTCGCCAATTCATAAATAAGCAAGGAGAGGTGAAAACCTCTTTAATATGAACAGCTTAAAAACTTCCATATTTAACACTGTTTTTCAACTATTATGGTATTTAGGGACTATTTCTGACACGGACCGAAATATATCTCTGCCTTTCTCTAGGCTTTTTAAAGGGGAGAATATTTATTAGTTTAAGTAACCGAGCAAGGGCAAAGACTGGGTGCACGTGGGAGGTTTGATTACTTATGGTTTTTTGTGGGGGGGGGGTCACAGAAACAGAATAGCATAGAATAAGAACAAGTAAGATATTTTTCCGAGATTCAAAAAAGAGTTTGTGGCTCGTTTGTAGCTCTAAAAATGTGTTTCCGTGGTCCGCCGAATCCACCATATTACCAAGATAAAAGGTGTGTCGTTAATGCTCAATGAATGCTATTTAATAAGGAATGAGCCGACGAAGGGTTGATTCTGATTAATTTTATTTCTGAAAAATAGTGGCGAGTGTTACGATTTCGCAGAAAGAAAATCTGGTGCTTAATTTTCAAGTCCGTGGGTCACGGACTCAATAAGGAGGGGAGTTATGTTGCGGTGCTGCCATCTGCCATCCGCTCATTGTTCACTTCTGCCACCATTTGGTAGCGATACTCCCCTTTCGTTAACCATGTTTAATCTTTTCTACTTTCGGGTTCCTGTCCGAAATAGAACTATCTTTTTCCGCTGGGCTGACCCCGAATAATTTCATGATAAAACCATTATTTTCCGGGCTTCGACCGGTACGCAACTCTTTTAATGTAAAGGTTGATATTATTGTTAGTAAGCACTGAAATTGTCTATATACGGACCATAGGTCATTGCTATGCGTCTTATTTATAACTCCTTACAGTGGGCTGGCCTGTAGACCTAGTGTATAATGGGTGCTGATAGCCTATTGTGAGTTCGGTTGGCAAAGGCTAGTGTGATTGACCTAGGGTATCCATAATAAACCCGGGAAGCTATGCATGTGCAGTAGGCCATCCTGACTCCGATGACTGCATACTTGGACATTTACCATCTTCTATCAGGCCTACTACACCCCTCGCCATAACATCAGGTAGAAAATGCATCTTCATATACAAATATAGTCGTAATAAGTTAAAAAAGTAAACAATCATATCTACTGATAATGGTTTCTTTTCCATTTTCCGCATTATCGACGGTTTTAGTCAATCCATTCTCATTTCCGATACTTCAAGATTTTTACACACCCCAATACCCCCAATACATCCCAATACTGGTTTCTTTTACGTTTGCCCTCCGGCTCTTTTCGAGGCCTATCAGGCTCCCTCTTCTTGATGCCGAAGAGCTCATCGATCAGAAAAAAACGGTTATCCAAGTTTTGAAGTGTTTCTCATCGAAGAAACTAAAACAGCCAGACGGTTTTTGCAGTTTTTCAGAACCTACAGAGTTTCCAATCATTCATTCACCAAGACTTCAAGACCCGATGCATGAATGAATGAATGAATGAATGTATTCCCAATAAAGCCCAAAATGAAAATGCGTTGCTTCGTTGTTCCGCTATTCACGAATAATCAGTCTTCATATAGTGGGGTTTCCCTGTCGTACTTGTGGTACCTCTATGCGCTTGTACCTGTGCTGTATGCTTCACAAAAACGATTTACGAAAAAAAAGTATTCACGAAGCGATTTGCTTTCCGCAAGCTGGTCACTGTCAACTGAAAAGCCGCGTTTGTATTGAGATTCAAATTTTCTGGGTCATAGCAGAATTCGCGTTGTCGAGACGGTGGTAGATATACTAAACCTTCCTACTAGAACAGATACTGGAAAATAAAAAAATCACAAAAAATAAGTTGTCTTTTCAGTTAAACTTTAAAGGGTTAATGGCATTTTCATGGAATGAAAGGCCCCAGGCATCACGATATACAGGGAGAAGTTAGTTCTAAGCAAAACTGCGTGTTTTGAGGCCCCCTTAAAACGAATAGAACATTAAAGAAACTATGATAAACAACTTGGATGAGAATAAATATTACTATGTTTGACAATGCAAAACGGATAAGTCAGCTACATCTGTTAGAGCTATATTTCGGCCCTTCTAGGCAAGGGTCCTCTCCGGGCTCAGGCCGCTCAAGCTGGAAAATGAACTTGTGGGAAAACGAAAACATTAAGGATTCTTCCTCAGGCCTAACTATCTGTGTGAACTTCTCTGAAAATTTGTTGGAGTGAAAGCTGTTGCTGTGATTTCATGCTAGACACGGCTGCTGTTCGACTGGGTCGTCAGAAGGGTAGAGATTTTCTGCATTTTCGTTTTGAAGTCATCTGTCTCTTCTTCTTCTTTCCAGCTAAGATGGATACTTGTTGGCGGCATCTATGGGCTATTCTTCGGTGATAGATATTCCCCTTAGCCCAAGCTGAATGTCTTTTTAAAGCCCGTTTCCCTTGTAGGCTACAGTTATTTTCGTGCGCTTGTTAATAACCTTTAATTAGAAACCGGCTGGGAATAGAACTATTTTTGAAAA
>JAKZAP010000003.1:28201321-28393821 GCA_023053575.1 Branchinecta lynchi
AAATATCATATTATATACCAACGGGACCGGCTTAAGCCAGGCTTCCCCTTCCAGATATGTGTTCCGGATTCCAGGCATCCCTTTCCTTTGAGATGGATCCGGAAGGTGCAAAGCCAGGCCAAACATGTCTGAAACTCAAGGGTGTTTGGAAACCCAGAATCAAGAATGTGAAAGTTGTCATAGAGGCAACACATTGGAGAAAAATATTAGATATGCAAATGAATGGAGTACAAAACAAGAGCTACGAGCTCATATGGCACTTGTACGAGTAGGCTGTACAAGAACGACACCTCACTAATCTTTGCATTTGCCATATTTCACTATTTTCCGTGTTGGTTATGCTCCGAAAGAGTTTTCGCGTCTCATGCTACAGATGTGTAAAACCGGTTATCTGGATCTGGATATTTAGTTTCACTCATTTCTGAGCAGTTCCGGCATCGTCTCGATTGTCTGTAGCAAATGCACCTGACTGTTCAAACTTTCATCCCAATAAATCTATTTGTTTGATCCCTAGACGTGCTACACGATTTCCGGTACTCACTCTATCTCCACTTACCGTGGCCGAGTCTGGTTTGGAATAAAAAAAATCGACCACCTAAAGCATCTTCTTTTATACCGTCTATTAAGTTTCAATCGAATCTGAGCATTTTTGGAAAGTTCCGGTACCCCCCCCCCCCCTCCCACCAACGTTGTCGGAGCCGGTTCGGGCCCAATCTCTGAATTCCCTGTTCCTGTCCATCAAGTTTTACTGAAATTGGAGCATAGCCTATCTGCAAGTTTACAGTACCCCCCCCCCCCTACCTTGGCTGAATCCGGCCCGGACGCCAAATAACAAATCTAGGCCGCATAAACTCGGCACTGTCGAATTTGCATCTCATTCGGTCCATCCATTTGGTTTTTGTGCATGTCAAAAGTCCCCCCACCCCCAATCCCCCTAATCGTGGTCGCATATGGTTCGAACGCATGTTTTACATGTCGAGGCCATCGATTCGTATCACCCATGAAGTTTCACTCGAATCAGACCACTCGTTTGCAATTTATAGAAGTCAATATCCATATTTCTCTTCTCTTGCTCCCCAAAAAATGCTCGGATCTAGGAACGGAAGTTTCCGGGGGTATGTTGTGTCAGGTTCTTAAGTCAAGATAATTCGGGTCGCTAATATGCCTGCAAAGTTTCGTTGTCGTTTTACATCTGGAACTATTCTAACTCACGACTACCGGAATTCCAGGAAACCCCCTCCAACTCCCCCACAGAGCCCCGAAACCATCTGGCTCCGTCAATTTCATCTAGGCCTTATGCTTGTTCCATCCATTAAGTTTCGTCCCAATCCTCTGCTTTTAGAGTTTCTTGAGTTTTCCACCCCCCCCCATCTCCACAGGTATCGGACCCGACCCGGACGTGACACTGAACGTCCGAGGTGATAGCTCACCAGACAAGTTTCATTCAAATCCGATCACCCGTTTCAAAAGTTATGCACACCACTAGATTCCGGACTCCCCATCCACCCACTCCCCCCACGATCGTCGGGTCGGGGAAACGGCTGTTCTCAAATCAATCTGTTTGGATCCCTGACATATCTGCCAAGTTTCATCGCCCTAGGACATCAGGAAGTATGCCGAACTCGCGGGATCGCTAGAAATCCTGACCCCCACCCCAACTCCCCCACAGTGCCCTGATCCGGTCCGGTTATGTCAATGACGTGTCTAGGACTTGTGCTTGTTTTTTCCCACCAAGTTTCATCCCGATCCCTCCACTCTAAGCGTTTCTCAAAATTTCCGGCTCCCTCCTCCAACTCCCCCCAGTGTCATCGGATCCGGTCCGGATTTAAAGTGAGATGTCTGAGACACAAGGTCATCCTAAATATCAACTTTCATCAAGATCCGATCACCCGTTCGCAAGCTAAAAATACCTCAAATTTTGGCTTCACCCTCCCTCCACCCCCCCCCCCCCCCCCCCAGATGGTCGAATCGGGGAATTGACGAGTTCCTATTTAATCTGGTCGGGTCCCACACATGCCTGTCAATTTTCATCATCCCAGCACATCAGGAAGCACGGAACTCGCGGGATCACTACAAATTCGGACTTCTCCCCCCCCCCCCCCCCAACTCCCCCAAAGTGAGCGGATCCGTTCCGGTTATATCAGTCACGTATCTAGGACTTTTGCTTGTACTTTCCACCAAGTTTCATCCGGATCCCTCCACTCTAAGTTCTTTCCAAGATTTCCGGTTTCCCCCCTCCAACTCCCCCCAATGTCACCTGATCCGGTCTGGATTTAAAATGGAGGGTCTGAGACACGAATTCCTTCCACATATCAAGTTTCATTAAGATCCGATCACCCGTTCGCAAGCTAAAAATATCTCATTTTTCCTATTTTTTCCGGATTCCCCCTCCCTCCACTCCCCTCCAGATGGTCGGATCGGGGAATCGACCATTTCTAATTTAATCTGGTCCAGTTCCTGATATGCCTGCCAAGTTTCATCGTCCTAGCTTATCTGGAAGTGCCCGAACTAGCAAAACCGGGACCGACAGACCGACTGACGGACAGAAATTACAATCGCTATATGGCACTTGAGTAAGCTCAAGTGCCATAAAAATGGAAGAGTGAGTGACGTTTGTGACGGGAAGGGCAAAAGACATTTGAAGGGGATATCTAGGAGACCTTAGAGTTTAGCCAAAAAGGGCTGTGATAGGACAATCAAGTTACACATCACTTATTCACTGAAAGAGACTTGAAGACCCGATGCAAATGCGTTACTTCGTTGCTCCGCTATTCACGAATAATCTATTTTCAAATAGTGGAATTTCCCTGTCGAATTTCTGTCAACCGAGTAACTTATCCGCTGCAAGTGACACCCGCGCCAATGTAGGCAGACCGACTGAATCGAGTCTCACAGACTTACCCATAATCGAACGCTTCGACTGATTGCCCGTGAACAACTATGCCAATGAGCCGCCTCCTATCCTAAGACCTGTTACTTTCAACGCTCGTTGTGGACTTCCTAACTTCCTCGTTTGCAATACTAGATCGCTGTGCAACAAAACAGAAGATTTTGAAGCTGTTATTCGCCAGAACAACATTGCCATAGCAGCCGTTACTGAAACATGGAACCTCAATGAAAATACTGGTCGGGTGGCTGGATACTCTGTGTTCTTGAACACTCGCTCTAATCGTGGTCTATCGAAACTTGGGGGCGGTGTTGGTCTGTTCATAAGAGAAGATATACCCTGTAAACTCCTTTCTGATCTCGCCAATCCCGACCATGAAGTAATCTGGGCGATGTGCAAACCGACTTACTTGCCCCGTTTGTACTCATGCATAATTGTAGCATCAGTGTATTACCCAGAAAGTGCAAGGAATCGCCGAGACCTTGTCTCCTACTTGCAAAGGACTGTTGATGTGCTTCGGATCCACTATAGTAATCCTGCTTTTATCATAGCCGGCGACTTCAACCAGACGAAAAAAGGCTGGCTTTCATCCAGTCTATCCCTTAAGCAAGTGGTTCACATGCCTACTCACGTCTCAGGCAGCATTCTGGATCTCATTCTTACGAACTGTGAGGCCTACTACTGTAATCCTGTTTCTCTCGGACCAGTGGCCAAGTCCGACCATTTTGCTATTCTGTGGAAAGCCCACAGTTCATTGCCCAAGCCGAAATCAAGCCGCGTGGTTACCCGACCCCTGACGGACTCTGCCATTCGAGCCTATGGACAGTGTATAGGCAATTATGATTTCCCAGAAGTTCACGGTGATTCAAGCATCCACGAAAAGACTAAAAGATTCAGTGACATTCTGTACTTCAAATACATCGAAATCTTCCCCACAAAGTCAGTTACCATTAGTGAGTTTGATAAACCATGGATTACCCCTGCCATAAAGAAACTCATCCGTGAGAGGTGCCGCCTGCACTCTGTCGGTGATGTAGTAAACGCAAAGAAACTACGAAATTATACCGTCACCGTAATACGTAACGCCAAACTTCAATATGGCCGTTTATCAGTGTCACCTATGCGCGTCAGTAATCCAAAGAAATGGCATCGGTCTGTTCGAAAAATGTCGGGAAAATCCACTACTTCTAGTGTGAGAATATTGGACGATAGTGTATATAACTCTTTCTTCACTGAAATCTGCACAACCCACCCTCCACCCACCGAATCCCAGAAAGCCGATCTCTTGTCCGGCTGCTCAGAAGAAGAAGTTATAGAAGTCACTGAAGAAGACGTCTACAAAGAATTAATGAAAATTAAGCCCAAGAGTGCATCTTATCCTTCGGAACTTCCTGTAAAACTTATTCGTGAATACGCCCCCTTCATTGCCAAGCCACTATCCGTGTTGATCAACCTGTGTTTCATGTTTGGTACTTTCCCTGATATTTGGAAAAAGGCGTATATCCGGGTTATTCCGAAATCAAGCCCCCCCTAAAGCATGTGATGAATTGCGCCCTATCTCGATAACCCCCTGTCTGGCTAAAGTTACGGAAGCATTTGTGCTCCGTCGACTGCTCAACCAAATCAGTTCTTCTATCGATAAGTACCAGTATGGTGGACTCCAAGATTGCAGCACTGCAATTTACTTAGTGCGTATGTACGATTGTATACTTACATGGCTGGATAAAGGTAATCGGTTCCTGGATTTAGGTGCAATAGACTTCCGAAAAGCATTTGATTTCATTAACCACCTGATTGCTGGCCAAAATTTGAAGATAATGGATGCTAAAAAGCGCGTGCTATCTCTGATTATGGATTTCTTATCTAATAGGAAACAACGCGTTTATGCCCTGTTTGAGGGGGATTCCGACTCTGGCTGGACAGATATAACATGTGGAGCTCCGCAGGGCACAAAGTTGGCTGCCATCATATTTATAGCTGTGATCAACTACCTACTAGTCGATTATGAGGATCATTACAAGTTTATAGACGATATCTCTTTTCTATTGAAATACCTAGTTGAAAACGGGATTGTTAAGAAAGAGTTCAGTGATGATTTCTTCGATGGGTTTATTGGCGAGTGCAATGTCTCTAAATTGATAATTAACACGAATAAGTCAAAGGTCTTACGCTTCAATCCGTTGAAGCGCACTTTCAGCCAACCGCATGTTCCGTTTCCGATTGTCGACTCAATAAAGATTTTGGGAGTTACTTTTTCCAGTGATTGTTCTTTCGCCTTGCACGTTGAAAATGTTGTCAAAAACGGAAATGCATGTCTGCAGTCTTTAAGTACAATGCGTAGATTTGGCTGTGATGTCCAGTGCCTTTTGCTAGCTTATCTCACATACGTCCGTCCAGTTCTTGAATATGCAAGCCCACTGTGGGGACCTGCAGCACTACGTACTGTATACCTCATCCAAGAACTTGAGTCGGTGCAAAAGCGGGCTTTGTTCATTATTATTGGCGATCGACAGCTATCTTATGGTGAAGCGCTTGCTAAACTCGATCTCCCCACGTTGGCCCAAAGATACGAGCAGATTATCCTGAGGTTTGGGAAGTTTCTTCTCTCCAAACCCCAACATCGAGACATCTTACCACCCACTGCACCGCCCAACAACCGTACGCGTCACCAAAATAAACTGGTTCCAGTAGCTTCGCGAACGAACCGCCACGCAAATTCGTTTGTACCTTTTTTTTACGGATTTGTTAAACAAAGCCGAGTGATATTTTTTTTTTTTTTTTTTTTTTTTTTTTTTTTTGTGCGTGTTAGTTTGTTATTTAGTATAGTGAAGCAACGCAAATTAGCTGTCAGCTACGATGTTGTTTTAAATAAACCTATCTCTCTCTCTCTCTCTCAACTTTGTGCGGTTGTACCTGTGTTGTAGGCTTGAGATTTACGAAAAATTAGTATTCACGCAGTGAGCTACCAGCCACATTTACTGTCTTTGCCAGCCTACCAGCTACCTTCCGCGAGCTGATCGCTGTCCACTGAAAAGCCGCGTCTGTATCGATATTCAAATCTTCCGCGTCATAGTAGAATTTTGCGCTGTGAGGACGGCCGCATATATTCTGACCGTCCATGCTTTTTCTTTACTGTATCAGATGGTTTTTATGGCACTTGCCGTTCGGCCAAGTGCCATATAGCGAATGTAATTTCTGTCCGTCAGTCGGTCTGTCGTTCCCGGTTTTGCTAGTTCCGGCACTTCCAGATAAGCTAGGACGATGAAACTTGGCAGGCATATCAGGGGACTGGACCAGATTAAATTAGATTTAGTCGCTTCCCCGATCCGACCATCTAGCGGGGAGTGCAGGGAGGGGGAATCCGGAAAAAATAGGAAAAATGATACATTTTTAGCTTACGAACGGACAATCGGGTCTCAATGAAACTTGATATATGGAAGGACCTCGTGTCTCAGACGCTCGATTTTAAATCCAGACCGGATCCGGTGACAATGAGAGGAGTTGTAGGGGAAAACCGGAAATCTTGGAAAAAACTTAGAGTGAGAGATCCGGATGAAACTTGGTGAAAGTACAAGCACAAGTCCTAGATACGTGACTGATGTAACCGGAACGGATCCGCTCACTTTAGGGGAGTTGGGGGGGGGGGGGCGGAGAAGCCCGAATTAGTAGTGATCCCGCGAGTTCGGTGCTTCCTGATGTGCTGGGACGATGAAAATTGGCAGGCATGTCAGGGACCCGACCAGATTAAATAGGAAATAGTCAGTTCCCCGATCCGACCATCCGGGGGGGGGGGGGGGGGGTGGAGGGAGGTGGAAGCCAAAGTTTGAGGTATTTTTAACTTACGAACGAGTGATCAGATCTTGATGAAAGTTGATATTTAGGATGACTTCGTGTCTCAGACGTCCCAGTTTAAATCCGGACCGGATCCGACGACACTGGGGGGAGTTCGAGAAGGGAACCGGAAATCTTGAGAAACGCTTAGAATGGAGGGATCGGGATGGAACTTGGTGGGAAGAACAAGCACAAGTCCTAGATACGTCATTGACCTAACCGGGCCGGATCCGGGCACTGTGGGGGAGTTGGGGTGGGGGTCCGGATTTCTAGCGACCCGGCGAGTTCGGCCTACTTCCTGATGTGCTAGGGCGATGAAACTTGGCAGGTATGTCAGGGATCCAAACAGATTGACTTGAGGACAGCCGTTTCCCCGATCCGACCATCGTGGGGGGAGTGGATGGATGGGGAGTCCGGAATCTAGTGGTGTGCATAACTTTTGAACGGGTGATCGAATTTGAACGAAACTTGTCTGGGTGTAAAGAGCTATCTCCTCGGATGTTCAGTGTCAAGTCCGGGTCGTGTCCGATACCTGTGGGGGGGATGGCGGGAACTGGAAAACTCAAGAAACTCTAAAAGCAGAGGGATTGGGACGGAACTTAATGGAGAGCAAGCATTAGGCCTTGATACGAGATCGACGGAGCCAGATGGTTTCAGTACTTTGTGGGGGAGCTGGAGGGGGTTTCCTTGAATTCCGTTAGTCGCTAGTTAGAATAGTTCCAGATGTACTAAGACAACGAAACTTTGTTGGCATATTAGCAACCCGACTTAATTGACTTAAGAACCTGACAAAACATACCCCCGGAAACTTCCGTTTCTAGATCCGAGCATTTTGGGGAGCAAGAGAAGAGAAATATGGAAATCGACTTTTGTAAATTGCGAACGAGTGGTCTGATTCGAGTGAAACTTAATGGGTGATAAGAATCGGTGGCCTCGACATGAAAAACATGCGTTCGAAGTATATGCGACCACGGTTGGGGGAAGTGGTGGGGGGGGGGTATCTTTTGACATGCACAAAAACCAAACGGATGGACCGAATGAGAAGAAAATACGACAGTGCCGAGTTTATGCGGCCTAGATTTAGTTGGCGCACCCGGATTCGGCCATGGTAGGGGGGGGGGGAGTACTGGAAAATTGTAGATAGGCTATGCTCCAATTTCAGTAAACTTGATGGACAGGAAGAGCTGGAATTAAGAGATACGAGGTTTATGTTTTCGGGTCCTGTTCGCCCACAGTAGGGGGGAGTAGGAGGGAGATTGTCGTAAACTTTGAGGCTCGCATAGGGGTCAAACAAGTGCATCAGTTTAAATGAAACAAGGAACGTAGACGAAGCATATACCCTAGATGACATATTTTGGTCCCGAACCGGATCCGACAACCTTGGTGGGGGCAGGGGGGGGGGGGGGTACCGGAATTTTCCAAAAATGCTCAGATTCGAGTGAAACTTGATAGATGGTATAAAAGAAGATGCTTTAGATGGTCCATTTTTTAGACCGAACCAGATTCGGCACACGGACCACGGTAGGGGGAGATAGAGGGAGTAACGGAAATCGTCTAGCACGTCTAGGGATCAAACGGGTGGATTTATTGGGCTGAAATATGGAAGTTTGAACAGTCATGTGCATTTGCTACAGATAATCGAGACGATGCCGGACCTGCTCAGAAGCGAGTGAAACTAAATACTCTTTTCTATTTACGAACCGCATTTTTGGATGGCGGGTGTATTTTGTGACGTTCTCATCTACTTTCTTGTACTTGCCTACTCGTAACAAGTGCCATATGAGCTTGTAGCTCTTGTTTGTACAGGTTTGTTCCTGATGTATTTTGTGTAGGTTTGATTTCGCCAATTATCAAGAAAGGTAAGCCAGCTTTGGAATGTTCATCATACCGGCCTACCACTGTTTCTAACGTCTTTGCGAAAATATTTGAACTCTTAAAATAATTGAGTGCCTTCAGTCCATTTGTTACATGTAGGCACGGGCACTGTTCCTGTTTCCTGTTTCTGTTTTTTTCTTCCTGTTTTACTGTTTTCTGTTTTAGGGACCCAAAACTAAACAGAACAGCTGTTTCGAAGCCAGCTTTTTTTTTTTCACCTGTTCTGTTCCAGTTAAACAGCCAAATCTGTTTGTTGGTGGGGAATCCACCTCATCACTACAATAAATCTTTCAGCTCAAGATTTCCATCATTTCGAAATGCCACATTCCAAAAGAGGACAGTTTGTCAACCTTACCAGTACCCATGAGGAATGTAGATGAAATGACGGCTAAGAAAAATATTGAGCAAGAATAAAGGGAATTAAATCCGGGCCCAGTTGCACATAATTCGCGAAACGGTCGTCAGCCTTTAAAGGAAACATTAGTCACTGGGGGGAATTGGGACCAATTGCAGTATGGGGCTGGGGGGGGGGGGGGGGGTATCCCGGCGCAACTAGACCCCAAGGCCCACACGTACACAAGTTTCAACTAATATCTGTCATGGTTCACGGGATAAGCATAGAGCTACGAGCTCATATGGCACTTGTACGAGTAGGCTGTACAAGAAAGTAGATGAGAACGTCACAAAATAAACCCGCCATCCAAAAATGCGGTTCGGAAATAGAAATAGGATATTTAGTTTCACTAATTTCTGAGCAGTTCCGGCATCGTCTCGATTATCTGTAGCAAATGCACATGACTGTTCAAACTTTCATCCCAATAAATCCATTTGTTTGATCCCTAGACGTGCTACACGATTTCCGGTACTCCCTCTATCTCCACCTACCGTGGCCGAGTCTGGTTCGGAATAAAAAAAAAACGACCACCTAAAGCATCTTCTTTTATACCATCTATCAAGTTTCACTCGAATCTGAGCATTTTTGGATAGTTCCGGTACCCCCCCCCCCCCCTCCCACCAACGTTGTCGGAGCCGGTTCGGGCCCAATCTCTTAATTCCCTGTTCCTGTCCATCAAGTTTTACTGAAATTGGAGCATAGCCTATCTGCAAGTTTCCAGTACCCCCCCCCCCCCCCCTACCTTGGCCGAATCCGGCCCGGACGCCAAATAACAAATCTAAGCCGCATAAACTCGGCACTGTCGAATTTGCATCTCATTCGGTCCATCCGTTTGGTTTTTGTGCATGTCAAAAGTCCCCCCACCCCCAATTCCCCTAATCGTGGTGGCATATGGTTCGAACGCATGTTTTACATGTCGAGGCCATCGATTCGTATCACCCATGAAGTTTCAATCCAATCAGACCACTCGTTCGTAATTATAGAAGACAATTTCCATATTTCTCTTCTCTTGCTAACCAAACAAGAGCTACGAGCTCATATGGCACTTGTTACGAGTAGGCACGGCTCGGTTATGTCAATGATATATCTAGTGTTTGCTAGGTGTCTTCCCACCAAGTTTCATCTCGATCCCTCCACTCATAGCATTTTCCAATATTTCCGGTTGCCCCCTCCAGCTCCCCCCAAAAGTCACCGGATCCGGTCCGGATTTTAAGTGGGTCGTCTGAGGCATGAGGCCTTTCCAAATATCAAGTTCCTCGAGATCCGATCACCCGTTCAAAAGTTATAAATACCTCAAGATTCCGGAATTCCCCTTCCTCCACTCCCCCCACAGTGCCCGAATTGGCTCGGTTATGTCAATGATGTAGCTAGTGTTTGCTAGGTGTCTTCCCACCAAGTTTCATCTCGATCCCTCCACTCACAGCGTTTCCCAAGATTTCCGGTTGCCCCCTCCAGCTCCCCCCAAAAGTCACCGAATCCGGTCCGGATTTTAAGTGGGTCGTCTGAGGCATGAGGTCGTTCCAAATATCAAGTTTCATCGAGATCCGGTCACCCGTTCAAAAGTTATAAATACCTCAAGATTCCGGATTCCCCGTCCCTCCACTCCCCCCACAGCACCCGAATCGGCTCGGTTATGTCAATGATGTATCTAGTGTTTGCTAGGTCTCTTCCCACCAAGTTTCATCTCGATCCCTCCACTCATAGCGGTTCCCAAGATTTCCGGTTGCCCCCCTCCAGCTCCCCCCAAAAGTCACCGGATCCGGTCCGGATTTTAAGTGGGTCGTCTGAGGCATGAGGTCTTTCCAAATATCAAGTTCCATCGAGATCCGATCACCCGTTCAAAAGTTATAAATACCTCAAGATTCCGGATTCCCCCTCCCTCCACTCCCCCCACAGTGCCCGAATCGGCTCGGTTATGTCAATGATGTATCTAGTGTTTTCTAGGTGTCTTCCCACCAAGTTTCATCTCGATCCCTTCACTCATAGCGTTTCATCGAGATCCGATCACCCGTTCAAAATTTAAAAATACCTCAAGATTCCGGATTCCCCCTCCCTCCACTCCCCCCACGGTGCTCGGATCGGGGAAGTGACTATTTCCAACTTAATCATTTGGGGTCCCTGATACGCCTGCCAAGTTTTATCGTCCTAGCTTATGTGGAAGTGGCCGAACTAGCAAAACCTGCACAGACCGACAGACCGACGGACGGACAGAAATTGCGATCGCTATATGGCACTTGGCCGAAGGGCAAGTGCCATAAAAATGCTCAGATCTAGGAACGGAAGTTTCCGGGGGTAATGTTGTGTCAGGTTCTTAAGTCAAGATAATTCAGGTCGCTAATATGCCTGCGAAGTTTCGTTGTCGTTTTAAATCTGGAACTATTCCAACTCACGACTACCGGAATTCCAGGAAACCCCCTCCAACTCCCTCCACAGAGCCCCGAAACCATCTGGCTCCGTCAATTTCATCTAGGCCTAATGCTTGTTCCATCCATTAAGTTTCGTCCCAATCCCTCTGCTTTTAGAGTTTCTTGAGTTTTCCGCCCCCCCCCATCCCCACAGGTATCAGACCCGACCCGGACGTGACACTGAACGTCCAAGGCGATAGCTCACCAGACAATTTTTATTCAAATCCGATCACCCGTTCAAAAGCTATGCACGCCACTAGATTCCGGACTCGCCATCCACCCACTCCCCCCACGATGGTCGGGTCGGGGAAACCGCTGTTCTCAAGTCAATCTGTTTCGTATCCGTGACAGACCTGCCAAGTTTCATCGCCCTAGGACATCAGGAAGTATGCCGAACTCGCGGGATCGCTAGAAATCCGGACCCCCACCCCAACTCCCCCACACTGCCCTGATTCGGTCCGGTTATGTCAATGACGTGTCTAGGACTTGTGCTTGTTTTTCCCATCAAGTTTCATCCCGATCCCTCCACTCTAAGCGTTTCTCAAAATGTCCGGTTCCCTCCTCCAACTCCCTGTCATCGGATCCGGCACGGATTTAAAGTGAGATGTCTGAGACACGAGGTCACCCTAAATATCAACTTTCATCAATATCCGATCACTCGTTCGCAAGCTAAAAATACCTCAAATTTTGGCTTCACCCTCCCTCCACTCCCCCCCCCCCAGATGGTCGAATCGGGGAATTGACGAGATTTCCTATTTAATCTGGTCGGGTTCCAGACATGCCTGTCAATTTCCATCGTCCCAGCACATCAGGAAGCACCGAACTCGCGGGATCACTAGAAATTCGGACTTCTCCCCCCTCCCAACTCCCCAAAGTGAGCGGATCCGTTCCGGTTATATCAGTCACGTATCTAGGACTTTTGCTTGTACTTTCCACCAAGTTTCATCCGGATCCCTCCACTTTGTGGAGGGTCTGGGACACGAATT
The DNA here is from genome assembly GCA_023053575.1 of Branchinecta lynchi. NCBI lineage: Eukaryota > Metazoa > Arthropoda > Branchiopoda > Anostraca > Branchinectidae > Branchinecta > Branchinecta lynchi. The sequence continues at coordinate 28,213,700 of JAKZAP010000003.1, forward strand.
CCTTCCATATATCAATCCATTTGATTATGCGGGAACATTAGCTCTGGATGATTCGATTCCCCGACCTCCAAAACCCTCATTGCTTATCGGGGAACATTAGCTCTTGGCAATTGGATTCCCCGACTCAACTCAACCAAATCAATACTTGCATGTGGGGGAACATTAGCCCCTGACACCTCGATTCCCCGATCTCTACATCGATTATTTGATTACAAGGGAACACTAGCTCTGGATACTTCGATTCCCCGACCTCAAAAGCCATTATTGCTTATAGGGGAATATTTGCCCCTGGCACTTGGATTCCCCGACCAGAACCTAACTAAATCAATATATGCATGTGGGGGAACATTAGCCCCTGACACCTCGATTCCCCGATCTCTAAATCATTTAGTTGATTATGAGGGAACATTAGCTCTGGAAACTTCGATTCCCCGACCTCAAAAGCCATTATTACTTATCGGGGAACATTAGCCCCTCGCCCTTGGATTCCCAGACTAGAACTCAACTAAATCAATATTTGCATGTCGGGGAACAGTAGCCGCTCACACTTCGATTCCCTGGTCTCTAAATCGATCATTTGATTATGAGGGAACATTAGCTCTGGACACTTCGGTTCCCCGAGTACTCGGGAAATGTTAGCCCATGGCACATCGATTCCCGAATTGGCGGGGAAAATTAGCCCTGGGCAAGTGGATTCCCCGATCTGTCGGGGAACATTAGCTCCTGACACATCGATTCCCCGACAAACGGGGAACAATAGCGTGTGGAGTATCGATTCCCAGATAGGGGAACGATAGACACTGCCCTTTCAAGCGTTGAAATGTTTATCTAATATTTTACACGATGCTGATCTGACGAAGCAGCCGCTTGCAATTGGTACTTATGATGTAAGTAAAGCTTTCGACTCGCTTCTGCACCCACAAGCTATGAATGAACTACTCGAGCGAGGTGTTTCACCTGTAATTGTTAGACCATTACTGAACATGGACCGTCACATGAAAGCTAAAATAAGAATCCCGGGGAAGGCCGTACTGTCATGAAGGGATTTTATTATTTTTCAACATTTGCTCTAGTAATGTAATGTAATACTTATTTTCACCTATCGTCCAGGAAATAGAAAATGTTTATTCACACTATGTTTACAACGGATACGTCAGCATTTCGGCCCTTCTTGGCAAGGGTCCTCGTCAGGCTGTCAATCCTCTGGTTCAACTTTGGGGAAGGAAACAAACCTGTAATTACAGCATCGTAATTACAGTACTATCTACTGCACTAACAAACCTGTAATTACAGCATCGTAATTACAGTACTATCTACTGCACTAGCACCGATGGATGTTTGTAGATATTGAATTAGTAGAAGGGATTTTTTTGTTCACCGTGATAAGTAAACCTGAAATAATTCTTATAAAACTTGGAGGTATGTACGAAAAGAAGTCGAGTCTATACGAAGTCTACGAAAGTCTATACCAAAAGAAGTGGAAGTCCTCCGACTCGAAAAGCCCACGGCTCAAAATGCTGTCTGTTCAGAACCTAAGGTTTGTTTCCTTACCCGAAGTTGAACCAGAGGATTGACAGCCTGACGAGAACCCTTGCCAAGAAGGGACGAAATATCGCTGATGAAGAATCGTAGCTGACGTATCCGTTGTAAACATTGTATGAATAAACATTTTCTATTTCCTGGACGATGGGTGAAAATAAGTATTACATTACATTACTAGAGCAAATGCTCAAAAATAATAAAATCCCTTAACATAATCCAATAAATGCAATGTATTCAGTCCAAAAAAAAAAAAAAAAATGATCCAAAATAAGTTGGCTTTTCGGTTAAACTTTAAAGAATAGCAAAACTAGCTTTCATCACTGTCATACAAAATTCGGAAGTGGCGGGAGTCCAATTTCTGGAAGTTGTCAAAACCTTGAGCATTTTTGTCTTTCAGTACACTACTTATAGATGGTCTTACCTCAGTATCATAACTCCCAGACCCTTGTACAGGCCTCGGATTCCATACGTCCGGATAGTTTCTTTAATGCATGCGACTGGACCACTGAGATTCGACTCGTAGTGAGATTTCCAAATTTGACTACTAGAACCGAGTCCTAGAAAACAAGACCAAAGGTGTCGATGGGATCCCAAAAATCTAATATTTGATTCAGACAATTGGGTCTAGTCTTCGCCAGGCTAGTCATCAGAGAAGACCAAGTTCGGATATACCTCTATAAGCCATATCTATTTTGACGATACTGACCAAGAATTCCTGCTTTACTTCTGCCAAGTTTCCGGTTTCGCCCGAATTCCGAGCGAACTACTAGTCCGAAAATTCAGAAACGAATCCAGCGTATCTCCTTATCCCTATAAAGAACATCTAATCAACTTTAAATAAAACTTTGACTTACAAAAAAAAATGCTGGTACAACCGGATTCCGGACTAATTATTTGTCCGGGTAAAAAATGATTGTCATACGGACACAGCGTCTCTTCTTACCCCTAAATCTATCATCTAATCAACTTCAGATAAAACTTTAGCTTTTAACATATTTTCCGGTTTTGGCCGGATTCCAGGCGAACTAGTTGTCCGGCGAGAAAATGGTTTTCACCATCGTGTGCACCATGTTTCCTTACCCTAAATCAAACATTTAATCAACTTCAAATGAAACTTTTACTTTTAACAAACTTTCTGGTTTTTGCCGGATTCCGGACGGACTACTTGTCCGGTGAGAAATTTTTTTTCACCATCATGTTCAGCGTGTCTTCTTACCCCAACATCAAACATTTAATCAACTTCAAATGAAAGTTTTACTTTTAACAAGCTTTCCGGTTTTTGCCGGATTTCGGACGAACTACTTGTCCGGCGAGAAAATGATTTTCACCATCATGCTCAACATGTCTTTTTACCCCATAATCGACTATCACATTAGCTGTTTAAAAATATTTTGTTTGTCCCTATTTGAACCCTTTCCCCACCCCCAAATATAGGGCTACAGGGCCCATCTACGAACTCGACCTTACTCTCGACCGAAAGAATCGTCACAACAAGTTTCATCAAAGTATCTCATTCCCTTCGAGAATTATCGTGCTCACAGACGGACGGACGACTTTTGCGATGTCATAGGTATCCCTCCACTTACGTTTTGGGATCCCAAAAACGATTATCATATACAGACTCAGCCTCTCTTCTTACCGCTTAATCTGTGATCTAATCAAACTTTTGCTTTTAACAAATTTTCCGGTTATAGCCGGATTCCGGGCGAACTAGTTGTTCGACGAGAAAATGGTTTCCACCATCGTGTTTAGCATGTCTTCTTACCTCTAAACCGAACATTTAATCAACTTCCAATAAAACTTTTACTTTTAACCAACTTTCCGGTTTTTGCCGGATTCCGGAGGAACTACTTGCCCGACGAGAAAATGGTTTTCCTTATCGTGCTCAGAATGCCTTCTTACCCCATAATCGACTATCACATTAGCTGTTTAAAAATATTTTGTTTGTCCCTTAATTCGAACCCCCTCCCCCACCCCTAAATGTAGGGCTATAGAGCCCCTCTACGAACTTGACCTTACCCTTGACCCAATGAATCCTCACACCAAGTTTCATCAAAATATCTCATTCCCTTCGAGAGTTATCGTGCTTAAAGACAGACGGTCAGACGGACATCTTTGCGATGTCATAGGTATCCCTCCACTTATGTTTTGGGATCCCAAAAACAAGAGCTGAAAGCTCATATGGCCCTTGTAAGAACAGCTAGCATGTGTGTCAGATACGGTTTGCAGTTGTCAAGGCTGGATCAATCTCCCGACATTTCATTTCATTAGAATATGGGCTTGATTTAGTAAATCTAAAATGGTTATTCCACTCACTGACAATTGTTTCTCCCACAACGATGATCGGATCGGAGGAGGGACTATTTTTAGGCCGATCTGGTAGTCCCTAACATACCTGCCAAGTCTCATGGTCATAGCATATTTGGAAGTACCCCAACTCGTGATCACCGGAATTATGGAAAACCCTCTCCAACTCCCCCCACTGTGAAATGATCCGGTCCTGTTTTGTCAATATTGTCTCTACGGCTTATGCTTGTTCTTTCCTCCACGCCCCATCCCGATCTCTCGACTCTAAGCGTTTCGCGAGATTTCCGGCACCCCCCTCCAGCCCCCCCCCCCCCCCAGTTATTCGATTTGTTCCGGATTGGAAACTGATCATCTGAGACACTTGTTCTTAACACTTAACACTCAAGTTTTCTTCACGTCCGATCACCCGTTCCAAAATTATGCATGTCACTTGATCCTCGATTCCCCATCCCTCTACTCCCCCCAAGATCACCGTATCGGGTAAGGAACTATTTTCAAGTCGACCTGGGAGAGTACCCAGCATGTTTGCTAAGTTTCATGGTACTGGTACATCTGGAAGTACCCTAACTCGTGATCACCGGAAATCAAGAAACCCCCTCCGACACCCTTCACTGCGACACGATCCGGACCTATTTTGTGAATAAAGTATCTAGGGTTAATGCTCGTTCTTCCCTTCAACTTAGAGTTCCGTAACTGCATTCTTTAATTCTTCAGCCCGGAGACCAAAAATTCATATGTTACATTCTAGGCCCGGTACCAAAACCTCACTAATCTTTGCACTGATCAGGATTCACTGTTTTTCATGCGCATTATGTTCCCTACAAGTGTCGCATATTATGCTATCGATACGTAAAACTGGTTATCTGAATTTTTCCGAGTTTTCGCTAGAAGTCGGTAGACCTGGGAAAAGGCCTTAAGCCGTGGATAACTCGTTAAAAGCAGAGCTCAGTTTTACAGTATTTAAATAGTTTTGAATACTGGAACATAAATAGCAAATAATGCGAGGTGTGCTTTAACTTAAGTGACCTAGACTCACCAGTCTGCGCTTGAAGTCGGATCTTCACCAAATCTACCGGGCAGGCGATCAGGACCTGCGCGGCGCCACCCAAAGATCCAGCGACAAAAACGTTCCAGGAACTGCGGCGCTCCTGACGGACGTTTTCGGCATTACCTTCTAACCGACGAATTGTGTTCGCATAAACGCCAAAGAAGACGGAATTGAAGGCGCCGTTCGCAAAGGCCGGGAACGCCATGCCTTTGAAAAATCCACGGACCTGGAATATAATTGGGGGATTAAACAAGACTTACCTAAGGTGAAGTTTAATCCTGATTCTGACGACGAAGCCCGGCGAAAGTTTACCTGTTCGTCGGCGTACATTTCCCGCCAGCACAGAATAGAACCGGGGCAAAATCTAACTGTAATGCATCAGTTGAGATTCTCCCTCTGATGTAATTTCGTATAGGTTCTGTTTGTCGGCGCGAAGTGCCGGCAAACACAGAAGAAATAAATTTTGTATGCTTTTGTCAGGCGTCGGTCGACTCGTCGGCACACCGGGTTCTTTTATACGCAAGAAATCGAAATTCGTATGCTTTTGTCGTCCCTCGGTATCCTCGTCGGCAAACTTTTTGTCGGGCGTCGGTATCAGGTTCTTTTTACAAGAAAAAAAAAAAAAATTATCGGGCGCATGCAAGAAGCTCAAGTCTCGTCGGTACATCGCACAACGTAAACATTAAAGTCACTGTCTTGTCGGGCAAAACAAAAAGAAATCGTATTCTGAAAGCTTTTGTTGGGCGTCGGTATTCTTGTCGGCACATCGGGCCTTTTTATATGTAAGAAATCAAATTCTGCAAACATTTGTCGGGCGCAAATTTTTCCGGAAAAAATACAGACTTAAAAATTGTTTGCATTGCTTAGTTCAACTTGTTCTGAGTACAGTCGTTGGAAGCTTCGTTGTTTAGCGAAAGCTGAAACGAAAAGCCGAATATGAGAATTTAAATATATGAATTTACATTAAAGGAACAATCTCAACTGATGCACTACAGTTAGTCTTACCAAAAATTTCACCTGCGGCGCATTTTGTAGTATTCTCTATTTGGAAGAACGGTGCATCATTGAATTTTGTTTTAGGACAGAAATTCTTGGGGTTTGAAACACGCTAAAGCCGGAACTTGTACGGTACTGTAGCTAAATTTTTCAGGAAAAAAGGCAGATTAAACAAATTTCGCCTACGGAGCCTGGTTTATCTTGTCTTAGTACAGCCGTCGGAAGCTTCGCTTTTTAGAGAAAGGTAAAATGAAAAGCCGAATATGTGAATTTTAATATACAAAAATATACCAAAGAAATAATCTCAACTGATACATTACCGTTAGTTTACACAAATTTTTTTACTGCGACGCATTTTGTAGTATTCTTTATTTGGAAGAACGGTGTTTCATTTAGTTGGCGTTTTAGGTCTGAACACGTTAAAAGGAAGAACTTATATGGTAGGTATAGCTAAATTATTCCAGAAAAAAAGGCAGATTTAAAAATTTTACCTGCGGCGCTTAGTTTAGTTGTTCTTGATACGTCGTTGGAAGCTTCGCTTTTTAGCGAAAGCTAAAATGAAAAGCCAAATATGTGAACTTAAAATACGAAATTACATCAGAGGAATAATCTGAACTGATGCATTACAGCTAGTTTTAGGCGTTTTTTGTCGGTACATTTTTTAGTCCGTCGGCACGAACCGGACACCCCCCCCCCCACACACACACACCAAAAGGTAAGAGGCTAGTGACGCCCCTGGCACTGGGTTGAGTGAGAGCTCATGTAATGAGATGCCGACGGGCAGTGACTCGAAGGCACGGTGTTTTTCCAAACCAGTATTGAAAGAACTAGACACACGATGAAACCTGAACAACAACAACTCAAAACCGCATGGGCGGGAGGGAGGGACATGAACTCTCACCCAACCGAGCGCTCCAGTATCGGCAGAATCAGGATTAAACTAAGTCTCGTTTAATCCCCAATTCTGCCTCTAGGAGCGCTGGCGTTCGAGTTCATGTAATGAGAGTTGAAAGCAAGTTGCAATGTACATCTTGTCACTGTGTATATTGGGACAACAAATAATGAAGTCGATAAACTGTTTTACTCAAGAACTTCTTCAGTAACAGAAACACGACCGTCTACTATGGGCTTAATATAAAACACTGAAAACGTGTTGGCTGAAGCCCATCCTACATGTTTTAAAGTGTCATCTACCGAAAACCCTTTCTGTACTAATCGGGACTTTGATGCAGACCTCGTGCTGTGAACGGTATATTTTTGTACATCAATACCTTCATAAAATTCCTCTCGAATTAGTTCTTTTTTGGCGGCTAGGTGCACTATTGTAAAGAAAACAATGGCAAGTTACTTCTTGGTGTACGTTTATCCAGGTTGTTTTGCTATTTTCAATTCCTCTTAGGCCTAACCATGTTTCAAACTGTTTAAAATGCCTCTTCGCCTCTTTTTGCTTTACCCAGCTCTGTTCCGTCAAGGGTCATCAAGTTTGTCATTTCTGGCTTCCGACTGCAGTGCCGAGTGCTGGCTGACTTTTCCAAGGGGCTAATGCGCGACTCGATGTGAAGCGAAAGCCTAATCGCTTATTCACCCGTCAGATAACTTATTCCCAGATCTCACATGTGATTGTTATTGTTCCTCTAGCGCGTCTGCCGGCAATTCGTCATCGGATTTTATGAAGGACGTATTCCAGACTTAGCCATGACGGTTTTAATCCACCTAGAAACCGTGTCCCGGCTTGCAGGCCCATAAGGCTTCCTATTGACCAGAAACGGACTACATGGCCTGTTGATACGTTCTGTAACTTCTAAATACTTTTCAAATGCACCGCAGGACACAAATCTGGATCACTGAAGGCCTTTAACTTCAGCCTACTGGAATCTAATTATTTAATTAATACGTTTGTTACTAACAGGACCGGGACGAATATCGAAGCACTATGAAGGACGAAAGAGGAAATATCAGATATGACAGAAAGGGATTATATACATCCTTGAAAGCACTGGCCTGTCCTGGGGAATGGTCGGACAACTGCCACACTAATAACACGACCAAGGCTTCGATGGGATCCCAAAAGGGATCCGATGACACGGCACAGAGAACCTACACGTGGTAACTCCTCAAAACAGGACACTTATAGTCACTCTTCATTTATTTGATCGAAGGTATTCAATTCAATTCAATTTAATGTATTTTCAAAAATTCCCTCACCGACGACGCAGAACATTGAATTTTTTTGTCATGTGCATCCTCATCACATAACTCAACAATTAATAACAACTATAACTAGTGTTATTGATTTGGTCAATATACATGTGTCTCTCAATAAAACTCTAAGTAAAACCGTTCATCATATCGTTCTTATAGCTACAGACTGACCAGTACCCTTACCAAGAAACTTTTCAACTCACCCCTTCGTGCTGGAACGTTCTCGAAAAGCATTTCAAGCTGCTAGCTTCACCTAGTGCCTGCTGTCTAACTTTTATGGTGTCGACCGGGTGACCGACTGCTACTCCAACGGCACCTGAACATTTTTAAAATTTAATTTACTGTCTCCCAGTTTTGGGGAATATGCGAGATACTGAAACGCCAGGGACAAGGGTTAAGACATGGTGCCAATTTCTTTAAGTTAATGTAGAAGATTTGGACCTTCTTCTTTACAGGGGCCAGGAGTTGTCTGTCCCACGAGATAAGATTTTGAATGGTGTAGTTATGTCAGTAAAGGATCTACTTAATAGTACAAACCCTAGAATTATACGCAGGATTGGTGCATTTCTGGACTATTTAAGGAGTGGTTTAGTTCAGTTGATTAAAAGTTCGCCCGTAGGCTATACTGAATTTAAAGGTTGTATTATTTTTGTTTTGTTTTTGTTCATGGCCCATGGGCGTTAAGGAATGCTTATTTGAACATTTTACTAAATGTGTCGCTATCTTGATTTTATTTCATGCTTATAAAACAGTCAAATACAAGAAACAGAAACGAAAGTTTGGGGAGCTTTACGTAGATCGGCTAATTATGCCTCTAAGATGTTACGCGAGGGATAGTGGAGGCATAATTAACTGATCTGCAAAATCCCCAAAAATGTCGTTTTATTTGATTATGAATGGTCAGCAAACGGTAAAAAGGAAAGGAAAATCGACAAACTTGATGTCAGTTAACGTTCAACTAAGGTTTCAAATTTCTTCTCGCACAATGAACACGTTTTTATTTTTATTTTTGTCGATTTCTTACATATATTTCTTGTTCCACTGGTGAATGCTGTTTAGCGCGCCATCTTCTTCGTGAAATTACGCGTCGCTTAAAACAGATGCCAGATTTGAAAGAAGAAAATCAAGAGCTACAATTTCAAATTCCAGCTGACACTTGATAAACTTGGAGTGACATATATTTATTTTATTTACTTGTTAACTTTTTAATTCAACATTCGCCATAAACTAACAAACAAATAACACAACAAGAGCTACGAGCTCATATGGCACTTGTACGAGTAGGCTGTACAAGAAAGTAGATGAGAACGTCACAAAATACACCCGCCATCCAAAAATGCGGTTCGGAAACAGAAATAGGATATTTAGTTTCTCTGAGCTGTTCCGGCATCGTCTCGATTGTCTGTAGCAAATGCACATGACTGTTCAAGCTTTCATCCCAATTAATCCATTTGTTTGATCCCTAGACATGCTACACGATTTCCGGTACTCACTCTATCTCCACCTACCGTGGCCGAATCTGGTTCGGAATAAAAGAAATCGACCACCTAAAGCATCTTCGTTTATACCATCTATCAAGTTTCACTCGAATCTGAGTATTTTTTGAAAGTTCCGGTACCCCCCCCCCCTCCCACCAATGTTGTCGGAGCCGGTTCGGGCCCAATCTCTTAATTCCCTGTTCCTGTCCATCAAATTTGACTGAAATTGGAGCATAGCCTATCTGCAAGTTTCCAGTACCCCCCCTAACTTGGCCGAATCCGGCCCGGACGCCAAATAACAAATATAGGACGCATAAACTCGGCACTGTCGAATTGCATCTCATTCGGTCCATCCGTTTGGTTTTTGTGCATGTCAAAAGTCCCCCCCCACCCCCAATTCCCCTAATCGTGGTCGCATATGGTTCGAACGCATGTTTTACATGTCGAGGCCATCGATTCGTATCACCCATGAAGTTTCACTCGAATCAGACCACTCGTTCGCAATTTATAGAAGTCAATTTCCATATTTCTCTTCTCTTGCTCCCAAAAAATGCTCGGATCAAGGAACGGAAGTTTCCGGGGGTATGTTGTGTCAGGTTCTTAAGTCAAGATAACTCGGGTCGCTAATATGCCTGCAAAGTTTCGTTGTCGTTTTACATCTGGAACTATTCTAACTAACGACTACCGGAATTCCAGGAAACTCCCTCCAACTCCCCCTACAGAGCCCCGAAACCATCTGGCTCCGTCAATTTCATCTAGGCCTAATGCTTGTTCCATCCATTAAGTTTCGTCCCAATCCCTCTGCTTTTAGAGTTTCTTGAGTTTTCCACCCCCCCCCCATCCCCACAGGTATCGGACCCGACCCGGACGTGACACTGAACGTCCGAGGCGATAGCTCACCAGACAAGTTTCATTCAAATCCGATCACCCGTTCAAAAGTTATGCACGCCACTAGATTCCGGACTCCCCATCCACCCACTCCCCCCACGATGGTTGGGTGGGGGAAACGGCTGTTCTCAAGTCAATCTGTTCGGATCCCTGACATACCAGCCAAGTTTCATCGCCCTAGGACATCAGGAAGTATGCCGAACTCGCTGAATCGCTAGAAATCCGGACCCCCACCCCAACTCCCCCGCAGTGCCCTGATCCGGTCCGGTTATGTCAATGACGTGTCTAGGACCTGTGCTTGTTTTTCCCACCAAGTTTCATCCCGATCCCTCCACTCTAAGCGTTTCTCAAAATTTCCGGTTCCCTCCTCCAGTGTCATCGGATCCGGCCCGGATTTAAAGTGAGATGTCTGAGACACGAGGTCATCCTAAATATAAATTTCATCAAGATCCGATCACCCGTTCGCAAGCTAAAAATATCTCAAATTTTGGCTTCACCCTCCCTCCACTCCCCCCCCCCCCCCCAGATGGTCGAATCGGGGAATTGACGATTTCCTATTTAATTTGGTCGGTTCCCGGACATACCTGTAAATTTCCATCGTCCCAGCACATCAGGAAGCACGGAACTCGCGGGATCACTACAAATTCGGACTTCTCCCCCCCCCAACTCCCCCAAAGTGAGCGGATCCGTTCCGGTTATATCAGTCACGTATCTAGGACTTTCGCTTGTACTTTCCACCAAGTTTCATCCGGATCCCTCCACTCTAAGTGTTTTCCAAGATTTCCAGTTTCCCCCTCCAACTCCCCCCAGTGTCACTGGATCCGGTCTGGATTTAAAATGGAGGGTCTGAGACACGAAGTCCTTCCATATATCACGTTTCATTAAGATCCGATCACCCGTTCGTAAGCTAAAAATATCTCATTTTTCCTATTTTTCCCGGATTCCCCCTTCCTCTACTCCCCTCCAGATGGTCGGATCGAGGAAGCGACAATTTCTAATTTAATCTGGTCCAGTTCCTGATATGCCTGCCAAGTTTCATCGTCCTAGCTTATCTGGAAGTGCCCGAACTAGAAAAACCGGGACCGACAGACCGACTGACGGACAGAAATTACAATCGCTATATGGCACTTGAGTAAGCTCAAGTGCCATAAAAACAACACTGCGGTAAAAAAAATGTGTCTCCAGCAGACACCTCCAAACTGGTAGATTATGGAAAATGGGATTTGCTTTCAGGAGAATAAGACGGTTCTCCGACCGCCATAACCTTACAACCAAAGATGACCGGGCTTTTCGAGCAAGTTCAGCAAAACCACAGCAATGGTTCTGGACAAAATGACTGACTTATGATCTCTCGAGCCGGCAGACGAATTGATTAACGTAACGTAAGGAATGCACCACGCCTCCAGATTACAGTATGAGCAATACGGCTTAAAGAGACTAATCTTAATTGCACCGGCCACAAAACCAAATATCCACGTTCCCTCTCTTACAAACACTGTGCGCGAGGTCATGGAGGTGAGTATCATCCTTCAGATGCTCATTGACCAAGAAACCTAAATATCTACGTTCAGAGACGTGGCAAACGTTTTAGTCCCGACAACACAATGGTATGGCATGCATTTTGGGTCAAAATTGTTAAAAATGTTGCCGAGAATACTCGAAATGTCGCCGAGAATCCATGAAATGTAGCCGAGAATGCTGTTTTTGTCGCCGAGATTTTTTGTGTGTATCCGAGACTGCAATGTTTGTTGCCGAGAATGAAAACTTTGTAGCCGAGATTTTCACTGAAAAACGTGTCGCCGAGAAATACGGATATGCGTTCGAAACCAAAAATCTAGTTCCCGAGATGGAACAAAGTGTCGCCGAGATTGCTAGAAATGTCGCCGAGATTTCGCGTAATGTCGCCGAGAATGCATGAAAGGTCGCCGAGATTTCTTTGAAAATAACATGCAAGTGAAAAAAGTGTCGCCGAGAATTGGAAAAAAAATAAAGCTTAGAACGAAAAATCTGATTTTTGAGATGGGAACAAATGTAGCCGACTTGGTGGTTGGTGAGGTCCTCCTTAGTGTTCTATTTGTAAGTCCGGAACAAGTCAATCAATCAATCAACTTTATTTAGAACCCTAATAGCACTAGGCTAACATGGGCCGGAAAAATAAAATACAAGTAAGACGCAAACTAACAAACAATAAAGAAGAAACGAACATAGATCACGAACAGTTAAAATGTTTAGTAAAATACGGAACGAATGAATTAAGGTATCTTTCGGAAGATTTCGTAGGTGGGGGAACAATCTTGGGTTTTGGGTCGTCCTTGCTTCGCGTATTCGGTCCATGAGAGGGTGATTCTTCGTTGCAGTACACATTCACTACCATTGTAAGTGCTATATTTGCTATCGCACTCTAGATGGTATTAGTCTACTCAATAACAATGTGAATGTGAACAACGGTTGCTCAAAAGTAAGATCCACAAAGAAGTTTCAAAGGAAAGGATATGGCTCAGAGGCAGGGGCGTTGCGAAAGGGGGGAGGGTGCAACATTCGCTAACTTATTCGGTATAATTGCCAGGATTCGGTAGTTACCACGAACATGAAGAGGTCGAGTGAAGAACTGGTAGCAGACAAAAGGACTGATCTATGATTTCATCGATATTCCTTACTTTTATTTGTATCCTAAAAACAAGCTCTTATCAGAAATGTCTCGAAAATTCTGCCTGCGGCGCTTTTCATAATATTCACTATTTTCCGGAAAGGTGCGTCATTTAGCTAGGTTTTAAACCAGTTTTAGGGATCGCGATTTTTCGAAACCCTAAAAGCTAGAACCTGCATGGAAATAGCTGAATTTGGCAGGAAAAAACAAACTTAAAAAATCTCGCCTGCGGCGCTCACTTTGTGCGATCACGGCTAGTAATGACTAGTCATACAGTAGCTGCTGCTGCCGGGATGTCGCTCTATCCGGTTTCTGGAAATTCTTAGGATCCTGGTGTTTTGGCTCTGCACCCAACTACAAAAATTCACTTGCGACGCCCCTGCTCACAGGTGCTAAGAAAGCTAGAGTAAGTATAGTCGTTGAAAGAAATATAAAAATGAAACGCATTTATTTACGGATATATCATCAAAAAATGTGTTACCACCTTAAAATTTTTTGGAACAATGACTTTAGCACAAAAACCTGGTTCTGGGGAGCTTGACTTTGACATGGACGACTGATTTTCTCTTCCATTTAAGTCATCCACCAATAGCCTTGTATACTGGTTAGGGCTAAGGTTCAAGCATAGCAAGTATGATAGTTTGGTTCTAGAAATAGTCTTGTCACATGGTTATGGTTAAGGTTCAAGTCTCCAAACATCGTTTGTATGGTAGTTTTGGTTCATCTTAAAAGGAAATGTCAGGTAAGCAGCAGTTCATAGTATCTCCATGACTGGAAGTGCAAGCCCATCTCAGAACCATGCTTGTTCATGGTTTCACATTCAAATCCAAGATCAGAGCTTCTGAGAACTTAACACGGCAGCAGGGCCAGGAATTGGCTCAACCTCACTACTTCCGAACTGTAGTTTCAATGACTTATTAGGACTGTGATTGTTCAACTCAACTTCAGAGACAAGAAGTGGTTTATCTGATAGGTGGAAATAAACAGGAAATTTCAGTCCGGTGATGCAGCTTTTCCACCTCGAAATTCCGGCTTCCTCACTACTACAGATCCCCAGAAGCTGAGGAATATATCCTTTGCATACACGCTCCATGTAGTGATTGTCAATTAATATACTTTTTCCAAATTTTGGCTATCACCCCTTGACTTCATATTTCAGGAAGTGCTCAATACTGTTCAAAACAGGAGCTTGAGTACTAGTCAGCTGATCCTGTTGGCTTTGGGCACGAATGATCACTGCATGGGCTTTGCCTATTCCTTCTTGCGGACCTTTAATAGCCGACACACTGACCCACACTGACTTCCATTATCGACAACTGCATCTAACACTTCGGAATCCATCTTCGAATTTCCGATCATAATGGCCGAGGCAGTTATGTTTCTTGATCAATGACTGTGCCCTGGAAAGGAGATCAAGTTGGGCACACATAGCACTCATCAGAAGAAACAATGGTATTCTCAAGTGTTAGGTTAATTGTGAATGTATTTGTGGTAAAACAATTAAAGATTCTTTTTCCACAAACTCATTTGCCAGCTTGAGCGGCTTGAGCCTGAAAAGGACCCTTGCCAAGAAGGGCTGAAGTATCGCTCTTATGAAAATGTAGCTGACTTATCGGTTTGCACCGTACAAGATGATTCGCAGTCAGCATGGGCTGGAGGACAATCTACAACCTTCTTTATACTCTTGATGACTACCTCTTTATGCCGATTCAGAATCTCTGGGTACCTGCGGAAGAAATGAAGAAATGGTGCCAAAGCTGCGCTGACTTAGGATTTGAGTCGTTGAGTTTGAGACGTTACGGACACGTTTACTCCTTCTTCCTGAGAATCAGTGGCGTGTTCTGAACTTAGTCATATAGAGTATTATCCCACAACTAAAAGTTCTCCTGCTTTGGAAAGTGAACTGTTTGCTAATTCAGTCTCAGGCAAGGAGTTTTTAGCAAACTCTTTGCTTCAAAGACAATCTAGATCCGTCATGGAAGAAAAGCAAAAACGGCTCCATAGCGTGGTGCCAGAGAGCCAATGTCTGCAGATACTTACATACAATTCTCAGAGAAAGAGCCATTGACAGTCAAAGGTATATCAGTCAATTCTGACTCAAACTATACTAAAACATGAGCTACTTGAACCACTGAAAGAACTTTAGAGAGGCTGCAATGGCCTTGAACTTCTGACTTTCTGTGGCATATGATGTCCTCTTTAGGGAAACGTAAATACCTCACTAATCTAGCAAATCAAGTTGACACTGAAGGAAGGCCCATGAATAATACAGCACTGCACCCATTTAGACACTCGTACTTCCTGAATCCTGTACCACCTACTTCTTAGTGTTTTTCTAGATTATTTTGTCTGAATGATCTTATTACTCTAGGCAGAGGTCTCGTTTCATGGAAATCTAGAGGGACAAAAGTCACTGTACAGGACTGAGACGCAGGGGCCCTTCCAAGGGTTTCGGCATGTTGAACAAGACCAAAGGTTTCGATGGGATCCCAAAAATTCAATATCTGATCCAGACAACTGCGTCTTGTCTTAGCCAGACTCCTTGAACATTTTTACAATTAAAATTCAGAAACAGATTAAGGCCAAATAGCTACTCATCTGAGAAAACCAAGTTCAGATATGGATTCAGCATGTGTGTTTACCCCTATAAGTCATATCTGTTTTGACAAAAAGTTCCTGCCACTTCTGCCAATTTCCTGGTTTCTGCCGAACTCCAGAACTACTTGTCCAGCGAAAAAAGAAAGCTCAAAAACGAACTCAGGGTATCTTCTTTCCCCAATAATGAACATCTAATCAACTTCAAATAAAAATTTAACTTATAACAAATTTTCCGACTCCAGCCGGATTCCGGTCAAACTAAATTTCCGGGTAAATTATGATTGGCAAACACGGAATCAGCATCTCTTCTTACCCTTAAATCGGTTATCTAATCAGCTAGAAATAAAACTTAAGCTTCTAACAATTTTCCGGTTTTGACCGGATTCGGGGGGAACTACATGTCAAGGTAGAAAATTTTTTCACATCAGTGTTCAGCATGTCTTCTTGCCCTAAATCGAACATTTAATCAACTCAAAACAAAACTTTTAATTTTTTAATCGGATTCCGGGCGAACTACTTGTCCGATGACAAAATGGTTTTCACCATCGTGTTCAGCATGTCTTCTTACGTCATAATCGACTTTCAAATTATCTGTTTCAAAATATTTTGTTTGCCCCTTAATTTGAACCCCCTCCCCCACCCCTAAATGTAGGGCTACAAAGCCCATCTACGAACTTGACTGGTCCGACGACCCAAGAATCCTCACACCAAGTTTCATTAAAATATCTCATTCCCTTCGAGATTTATCGTGCTCACAGATGGGCAGACGGACGGACAACTTTTGCGATGTCATAGGTATCCATCCGCTTACGTTTTGGGATCCCAAAAAGTATCTCAAATATAAGACTAGCAGATATTTTGCTAACCTGGAGGATTATACTGGTTAGAAACAATAGACAAGAAACAACATGGCCAAATAAATGCGCAAAACTGTGTGAATTGCAAGAAAAAGTAACAACAATTCTTACAAGTTTAAGGCAAAGGTTTATAGGTCATCCATAATAATAGGAATTTGCTACGAGTGAAGCCCCCACAGTAGTTTGTTATAACTGATGACAATTAACAGCTGCAAAATTTTTGCCCGCTGCAAATTCAGGCTAAATTTTCTGAATGTTATTCTGTTTTGCCTGGGGTGCTCCAGAACCCCCCAAAAGCCAGTGGTCTGATCCCCCCCCCCCAAATGACGCCTCTGATTCTAGAATTCTGAATCTCTGATTCAAGCAACTCTGGGCCTCGGTCTAACCTGAGTCTAACAATCCGCTGAGCCTAATCTCTCAGCCTCATAAACTTTGTAGCAGGCACACTGAAAAACAACAACATAGGTTCGGACAGTAGGGGGTCAAGAGAACATAGGTTACCTACCCTGCTTTGTAAATGACATCTCGTTTTATCCATGAAATTCAATCCAAGCCTTTGGAAGACTCTGAGACCCCTCAGTGTGTACACCTTTCGTGGATTTTGAATCTGGCAATACCTGAAAGCTGGAGGTACTGAAATCCCTAACAATGTAAGAACAAAGGCTAGCAAAATTCAAGAGAAATCTCAAAAGAAGCCAGAAAAAAATTAATGAAATTTTCTTTCTTTATCTCTTCTTAATCTTGATACTAAAAGCATAATCTTCAATGTAAAAGATTGTTTTTCTTTTCATTTTCGGTGGTCTAATTATATTTTCAATAGGATGAACACAATTACAAGTCCCAGCAGAAGATTCCAATATAAATTTCGCTTGTCTTTTGAATTTTTTTTTAAAAGTTCATGTTTTGGTAGTGGGACTGGTGGGGTCCGGGTGCACTGGGTCTACCCGAAAATCTTTCTCCGCCCTGGCAACAAAAATCCGTCCGCCCTCCCTGAATGCAAATATATAGGAAACTAAATATATTCTGACAGCAAGTTAATGTAAACTCTATACAGACACACGAGTTAATGTAAATACGTCATGGTGGCCTTCCTTATCTATGAAATACTTTTCATAGAAATAAATTGGGGGGAGGGTTTGGTCGGGGTGGTTCGGTACCCGAGGTTTTTTCGTACCGCCGGGGGGGGGGGGGGGGGTCGCTGGGGCGACTGTTTTTATAGAGTTTACATTAACTCGCTGTCATAATATATTTACTTTCCTATATATTTGCATTCAGGGAGGGCGGACGGATTTTTGTTGCCAGGGGGGAGGAGGATTTTCGGGTAGACCCCTGGGCGGACCCGGACCCCAGCACTCCCACTACCCAATTTAAATATGAACTTTAAAGTTTTTTCAAAAGACAAGGGAAATTTATGTTGGAATCGTCTGCTGGGACTTTTGACGTTCATATTGACAATATAATCAGACCACCGAAAGTGGAAAGAAAAATAATCTTTTAGATTGAAGATTACGCTTTTAGTGTCAAGAATAAGAAGAGATAAAGAAAGAAAATGTCACGAATTTTTGTCTGAATTCTCTTGAGATTTCTCCTGGATTTCTCTTGAATTTTGCTAGCCTTTGTTCTTACATCGTTAGGGATTTCAGTACCTCCAGGTTTCACTTTTCAGGTATTGCCAGGATTTAAAATTCACGAAAGGTGTGCACACTTAGGGGTCTCAGAGTCTTCCAAAGGCCCTGGATTGAATTTCATGGATAAAACGAGATGTCATTTACAAAGCAGGATAGGTAACCTATGTTCTCTTGACCCCCTACTGTCCGAACCTATTTTGTTGTTTTTCAGTGTGCCTGCTACAAAGTTTATGAGGTTAGATTAGGCTCAGGGGATTGTTAGACTCAGGTTAGACTGAGGCCCAGAGTTGCTTGAATCAGAGATTGAGAATCCTAGAATCAGAGGTGTCATTTGGGGGGGGGGGATCAGCCCACTGGATTAGTGAGGTATTTACGTTTCCCTAAGGAGGACATCATATGCCACAGAAAGTCAGAAGTTCAAGGCCATTGCAGCCTCTCTAAAGTTCTTTCAGTGGTTCAAGTAGCTCATGTTTTAGTATAGTTTGAGTCAGAATTGACTGAAATACCTTTGACTGTCAATGGCTCTTTTTCTGAGAATTGTATGTAAGTATCTGCAGACATTGGCTCTCTGGCACCACTCTATGGAGCCGTTTTTGCTTTTCTTCCATGACAGATCTAGATTGTCTTTGAAGCAAAAAGTTTGCTAAAAACTCCTTGCCTGAGACTGAATTAGCAAACAGTTCACTTTCCAAAGCAGGAGAACTTTCAGTTGTGGGATAATACTCTATATGACTAAGTTCAGAACACGCCACTGATTCTCAGGAAGAAGGAGTAAACGTGTCCGTAACGTCTCAAACTCAACGACTCAAATCCTGAGTCAGCGCAACTTTGGCACCATTTCTTCCGCAGGTACCCAGAGATTCTGAATCGGCATAGAGAGATAGTCATCAAGAGTATAAAGAAGGTTGTAGATAGTCCTCCAGCCCATGCTGATTGCGAATCATCTTGTACGGTGCAAACCGATAAGTCAGCTACATTTTCATAAGAGCGATACTTCAGCCCTTCTGGGCAAGGGTCCTTTTCAGGCTCAAGCCTCGCAAGCTGACAAATGAGTTTGTGGAAAAAGAATTAAAGATTCTTCCTTAAATATCTGATTTTCAGAGAAGAAATTCACAAAATCAGATGTTTAAGGAAGAATCTTTAATTGTTTTACCACAAATACATTCACAATTAACCTAACACTTGAGAATACCATTGTTTCTTCTGATGAGTGCTATGTGAGCCCAACTTGATCTCCTTTCCAGCGCACAGTCATTGATCAAGAAACATAACTGCCTCGGCCATTATGATCGGAAATTCGAAGATGGATTCCGAAGTGTTAGATGCAGTTGTCGATAATGGAAGTCAGTGTGGGAAATCGGCTATTAAAGGTCCGCAAGAAGGAATAGGCAAAGCCCATGCAGTGATCATTCGTGCCCATAGCCAACAGGAGCAGCTGACTAGTACTCAAGCTCCAGTTTTGAACAGTTTTGAGCACTTCCTGAAATATGAAGTCAAGGGGTGATAGCCAAAATTTGGAAAAAGTATACTAATTGACAATCAGTACATGGAGCGTGTATGCAAAGGATATATTCCTCAGCTTCTGGGGATCTGTAGTAGTGAGGAAGCCGGAATTTCGAGGTGGAAAAGCTGCATCACCGGACTGAAATTTCCTGTTTATTTCCACCTATCAGATAAACCACTTCTTGTCTCTGAAGTTGAGTTGAACAATCACAGTCCTAATAAGTCATTGAAACTACAGTTCGGAAGTAGTGAGGTTGAGCCAATTCCTGGCCCTGCTGACGTGTTAAGTTCTCAGAAGCTCTGATCTTGGATTTGAATGTGAAACCATGAACAAGCATGGTTCTGAGATGGGCTTGCACTTCCAGTCATGGAGATACTATGAACTGCTGCTTACCTGACATTTCCTTTTAAGATGAACCAAAACTACCATACAAACGATGTTTGGAGACTTGAACCTTAACCATAACCATGTGACAAGGCTATTGCAAGAACCAAACTATCATACTTGCTATGCTTGAACCTTAGCCCTAACCAGTATACAAGGCTATTGGTGGATGACTTAAATGGAAGAGAAAATCAGTCGTCCATGTCAAAGTCAAGCTCCCCAGAACCAGGTTTTTGTGCTAAAGTCATTATTTCAAAAATTTTAAGGTGGTAACACATTATTTGATGATATATCCGTAAAATAAATGCGTTTCAGTTATACATTTCTTTCAACGACTATACTTACTCTAGCTTTCTTAGCACCTGTGAGCAGGGGCGTCGCAAGTGAATTTTCGTAGTTGGGTGCAGAGCCAAAACACCAGGATCCTAAGAATTTCCAGAAACCGGATAGAGTGACATCCCGGCAGCAGCAGCTACTGTATGACTAGTCATTACTAGCCGTGATCGCACAAAGTGAGCGCCGCAGGCGAGATTTTTTAAGTTCGTTTTTTCCTGCCAAATTCAGCTATTTCCATGCAGGTTCTAGCTTTTAGGGTTTCGAAAAATCGCGATCCCTAAAACTGGTTTAAAACCTAGCTAAATGACGCACCTTTCCGGAAAATAGTGAATATTATGAAAAGCGCCGCAGGCAGTTTCGAGACATTTCTGATAAGAGCTTGTTTTTAGGATACAAATAAAAGTAAGGAATATCGATGAAATCATAGATCAGTCCTTTTGTCTGCTACCAGTTCTTCACTCGACCTCTTCATGTTCGTGGTAACTACCGAATCCTGGCAATTATACCGAATAAGTTAGCGAATGTTGCACCCTCCCCCCTTTCGCAACGCCCCTGCCTCTGAGCCATATCCTTTCCTTTGAAACTTCTTTGTGGATCTTACTTTTGAGCAACTGTTGTTCACATTCACATTGTTTATTGAGTAGACTAATACCAACAAGAGTGCGATAGCAAATATAGCACTTACAATGGTAGTGAGCGTGTACTGCAACGAAGAATCACACTTGTTCCGGACTTACAAATAGAACACTAAGGAGGACCTCACCAACCACCAAGTCGGCTACATTTGTTCCCATCTCAAAAATCAGATTTTTCGTTCTAAGCTGTATTTTTTTTTCCAATTCTCGGCGACACTTTTTTCACTTGCATGTTATTTTCAAAGAAATCTCGGCGACCTTTCATGCATTCTCGGCGACATTACGCGAAATCTCGGCGACATTTCTAGCAATCTCGGCGACACTTTGTTCCATCTCGGGAACTAGATTTTTGGTTTCGAACGCATATCCGTATTTCTCGGCGACACGTTTTTCAGTGAAAATCTCGGCTACAAAGTTTTCATTCTCGGCAACAAACATTGCAGTCTCGGATACACACAAAAAATCTCGGCGACAAAAACAGCATTCTCGGCTACATTTCATGGATTCTCGGCGACATTTCGAGTATTCTCGGCAACATTTTTAACAATTTTGACCCAAAATGCATGCCATACAATGGGATTCCTAGGTACAGAACAACCAATACATAGGAAAGGCATAGCCACATTTTTCTTAAAGCACAATGGACACTTCTAATGCTTTACTTTGTATTAAATGCTTCACAAATAAACATTTCCGACTTCCTTTAGAAGGCGCTACGAAAATCGGTCATTTTCTTGTTATCCCTTGTCTTTATCCCTCTGGCATTTCGGCGATCCAAATCTTAGCAGCTGGGACATCGTGGCAGGAAATTCAAAAACTCCCAGCAATGCTTGATAGGAAAGGATATATTTGAGATGTCACCAAAGTCAAGCCGCAGATGCAGTTTACCTGATTGTTCTAGTGTTTCATCAGAAGTTTGGTGGCTTAAAGTGCCTACTGAAAGTTTTTCTTTGTGGAATAGTGTTGTGAAGCTTGATTAACTTGCTTTAAAGAATGTACCAGAACATGCAATAAGCTTATACAAAATTACATATCTACAACAAGAGCTACGAGCTCATATGGCACTTGTACGAGTAGGCTGTACAAGAAAGTAGATGAGAACGTCACAAAATACACCCGCCATCCAAAAATGCGGTTCGGAAATAGAAATAGGATATTTAGTTTCACTCATTTCTGAGCAGTTCCGGCATCGTCTCGATTGTCTGTAGCAAATGCACATGACTGTTCAAACTTTCATCCCAATAAATCCATTTGTTTGATCCCTAGACGTGCTACACGATTTCCGGTACTCACTCTATCTCCACCTACCGTGGCCGAATCTGGTTCGGAATAAAAAAAATCGACCCCCTAAAGCATCTTTTTTATACCATCTATCAAGTTTCACTCGAATCTGAGCATTTTTGAAAATTTCCGGTACCCCCCCCCCGCCTCCCACCAACGTTGTCGGAGCCGGTTCCGGCCCAATCTCTTAATTCCCTGTTCCTGTCCATCAAGTTTTACTGAAATTGGAGCATAGCCGATCTGCAAGTTTCCAGTACCCCCCCCTACCTTGGCCGAATCCGGCCCGGACGCTAAATAACAAATCTAGGCCGCATAAACTCGGCACTGTCGAAATTGCATCTCCTTCGGTCCATCCGTTTGGTTTTTGTGCATGTCAAAAGTCCCCCCACCCCCAATTCCCCTAATCGTGGTCGCATATGGTTCGAACGCATGTTTTACATGTCGATGCCATCGACCCGTATCACCCATGAAGTTTCACTCGAATCAGACCACTCGTTCGCAATTTATAGAAGTCAATTTCCATATTTCTCTTCTCTTGCTCCCCAAAAAATGCTCGGATCTAGGAACGGAAGTTTCCGGGGGTATGTTGTGTCAGGTTCTTAAGTCAAGATAATTCGGGTCGCTAATATGCCTGCAAAGTTTCGTTGTCGTTTTACATCTGGAACTATTCTAAATCACGACTACCGTAATTCCAGGAAACCCCCTCCAACTCCCCCCACAGTGCCCCGAAACCATCTGGCTCCGTCAATTTCATCTAGGCCTAATGCTTGTGCCATCCATTAAGTTTCGTCCCAATCCCTCTGCTTTTAGAGTTTCTTGAGTTTTCCACCCCCCGCCCCCCCCATCCCCACAGGTATCGGACCCGACCCGGACGTGACACTGAACGTCCGAGGCGATAGCTCACCAGACAAGTTTCATTCAAATCCGATCACCCATTCAAAAGTTATGCTCGCCACTAGATTCCGGATTTCCCATCCACCCACTCCCCCCACGATGGTCGGGTCGGGGAAACGGCTGTTCTCAAGTCAATCTGTTCGGATCCCTGAAATACCTGCCAAGTTTCATCGCCCTAGGACATCAGGAAGTATGCCGAACTCGCGGGATCGCTAGAAATCCGGACCCCCACCCCAACTCCCCCACAGTGCCCTGATCCGGTCCGGTTATGTCAATGACGTGTCTAGGAATTGTGCTTGTTTTTCCCACCAAGTTTCATCCCGATCCCTCCACTCTAAGCGTTTCTCAAAATTTCCGGTTCCCTCCTCCAACTCCCCCCAGTGTCATCGGATCCGGCCCAGATTTAAAGTGAGACGTCTTAGACACGAGGTTATCCTAAATATCAACTTTCATCAAGATCCGATCACCCGTTCGCAAGCTAAAAATACCTCAAATTTTGGCTTCACCCTCCCTCCACCCGTCACCCCCAGATGGTCGAATCGGGGAATTGACGATTTCCTATTTAATCTGGTCGGGTCCCAGACATGCCTGTCAATTTCCATCGTCCCAGCACATCAGGAAGCACGGAACTCGCGGGATCACTACAAATTCGAACTTCTCCCCCCCCCCCAACTCCCCCAAAGTGAGCGGATCCGTTCCGGTTATATCAGTCACGTATCTAGGAATTGTGCTTGTTTTTCCCACCAAGTTTCATCCCGATCCCTCCACTCTAAGCGTTTCTCAAAATTTCCGGTTCCCTCCTCCAACTCCCCCCAGTGTCATCCGATCCGGCCCGGATTTAAAGTGAGATGTCTGAGACACGAGGTCATCCTAAATATCAACTTTCATCAAGATCCGATCACCCGTTCGCAAGCTTAAAAATACCTCAAATTTTTGCTTCACCCTCCCTCCACTCCCCCCTCCCCTAGATGGTCGAATCGGGGAATTGACGATTTCCTATTTAATCTGGTCGGGTCCCAGACATGCCTGTCAATTTCCATCGTCCCAGCACATCAGGAAGCACGGAATTCGCGGGATCACTACAAATTCGGACTTCTCCCCCCCCCCCAACTCCCCCAAAGTGAGCGGATCCGTTCCACTTATATCAGTCACGTATCTAGGGCTTTTGCTTTTACTTTCCACCAAGTTTCATCCGGATCCCTCCACTCTAAGTGTTTTCCAAGATTTCCGGTTTCCCCCTCCAACTCCCCCCAATGTCACCGGATCCGGTCTAGATTTAAAATGGAGGGTCTGAGACACGAAGTCCTTCCATATATCAAGTTACATTAAGATCCGATCACCCGTTCGTAAGCTAAAAATATCTCATTTTTCCTATTTTTTCCGGATTCCCCCTCCCTCCACTCCCCTCCAGATGGTCGGATCGGGGAAGCGACCATTTCTAATTTAATCTGGTCCAGTTCCTGATATGCCTGCCAAGTTTCATCGTCCTAGCTTATCTGGAAGTGCCCGAACTAGCAAAACCGGGACCGACAGACCGACAGACCGACTGACGGACAGAAATTACAATCGCTATATGGCACTTGAGTAAGCTCAAGTGCCATAAAAATCATTCAACAAGAGCTACGAGCTCATATGGCACTTGTTACGAGTAGGCAGTACAAGAAAGTAGATGAGAACGTGATAAAATACACCCGCCATCCAAAAATGCGGTTTGGAAATAGAAGTAGGATAGTTTGTTTCACTCACTTCTAAGCAGTTCCGGCATCGTCTCGATTATCAATGTTCAAACTTCCAAGTTTCAGCCTAATAAATCCACTAGTTTGATCCCTAGACGTGCTACAATATTTCCGGTACTCCCTCCATCTCACCTTACCGTGGCCGAATCTGGTTCGGACTAAAACATGGATCATCTAAAGTATCTTCTTTTATACCACCGCTAAAGTTTCGGTCGAGTCTGAGCATTTTTTGGAAAATTCTGGTACCCCCTCCCCCCACCAACGTTGTCGGATCCGGATCCTTGCCCAAAATATGTCATCTAGGGTATATGCTCTCTCTAAGTTCTATGTTTCATTTAAACTGATGCACTCGTTTGACTCCTATGCGAGCCTCAAAGTTTCCGGCAATCTCCCTCCAATTCCCGCCACTGTGGCCGAACAGGACTTGAAAACATAAACGTCATATCTCCTAATTCCCTCTTCCTGTCCATCAAGTTTCACTGAAATTGGAGCATAGCCTATCTGTAAGTTTCCAGTACCTCCCCCCCTACCTTGGCCGCATCCGGCCCGGACGCCAAAGAACAAATCTAGGCCGCATAAACTCGGCACTGTCGAACTTGCATCTCATTCGGGCCATTCGTTTGGTTTTTGTGCATGTCAAAAGTCCCCCCCCCCCCCCCAATTCCCCCAACCGTGGTCGCATTTGTTCGAACACATCTTTTACATGTTGAGGCCATCGACTCTTATCACCCATTTGTTTGACCCTAGTTGGTCGTATCCTAGTTTAAATAAATAAGTCAATTATGTCGGGTCGCTAATATGCCTGCAAAGTTTCATTGTCTTAGTACTTCTGGAACTATTCTAACCCCCGACTACCGGTATTCCAGGAAACCCCCTCTACCCCCCCCCACAGAGCCCCGAAACGATCTGGCTCCGTCAAATTCGGATCTAGGCCTAATGCTTGTTCTCTCCATTAAATTCCGTCCCAATCCCTCTGCTTTAAGCGTTTCTTGAGTTTTCGGGTCCCCCCCCCCATCCCCACAGGTATAACCCGACCCGACCCGGACTTAACAATGATCATCCGAGGCGATAGCTCTTTCCACCATACAAGTTTTATTCAAATCCGATCACCCGTTCAAAAGTTATACACGCCACTAGATTCCGGACTCCCCATCCATCCACTCCCCCCACTATGGTCGGATCGGGGAAACGGCTGTTCTCAAGTGAACCTGTTCGGGTCCCTGACATACCTGCCAAGTTTCATCGCCCTAGCACATCAGGAAGTATGCCGAACTCGCGGGATCGCTAGAAATCCGGCCCCCCCCCCCATCTCCCCCAGAGTGCCCGGATCTGGTCCGCTTATATCAATGACGTATCTAGGACTTGTGTTTGTTCTTCCACCAAGTTTCATCCCGATCCCTCCACTCTAAGCGTTTCTCAATATTTCCGGTTCCCTCCTCCAACTCCCCCCAGTGTCATCGGATCCGGTCCGGATTTATAGTGGGACGTCTGAAACACGAGGTCATCCTAAATATAAAATTTCATCAAGATCCGATCACCGGTTCAAAAGTTATACACGCCACTAGATTCCGGACTCCCCATCCATCCAACTCCCCCCACTATGGTCGGATCGGGGAAACGGCTGTTCTCAAGTGAACCTGTTCGGGTCCCTGACATACCTGCCAAGTTTCATCGCCCTAGCACATCAGGAAGTATGCCGAACTTGCGGGATCGCTAGAAATCCGGCCCCCCCCCCCCCAACTCCCCCAGAGTGCCCGGATCTGGTCCGCTCATATCAATGACGTATCTAGGACTTGTGCTTGTTCTTCCACCAAGTTTCATCCGGATCCCTCCACTCTAAGCGTTTCTCAAGATTTCCGGTTCCCTCCTCCAACTCCCCCCAGTGTCATCGGATCCGGTCAGGATTTATAGTGGGACGTCTGAAACACGAGGTCATCCTAAATATAAAATTTCATCAAGATCCGATCACCCGTTCAAAAGTTATACACGCCACTAGATTCCGGACTCCCCATCCATCCACTCCCCCCAGTATGGTCGGATTGGAGAAACGGCTGTTCTCAAGTGAACCTGTTCGGGTCCCTGACATACCTGCCAAGTTTCATCGCCCTAGCACATAAGGAAGTATGCCGAACTCGCGGGATCGCTAGAAATCCGGACCCCCCCCCCAACTCCCCCAGAGTGCCCGGATCTGGTCCGCTTATATCAATGACGTATCTAGGACTTGTGCTTGTTCTTCCCACCAAGTTTTATCCCGATCCCTCCACTCTAAGCGTTTCTCAATATTTCCGGTTCCCTCCTCCAACTCCCCCCAGTGTCATCGGATCCGGTCCGGATTTATAGAGGGACGTCTGAGACACGAGGTCATCCTAAATATAAAATTTCATCAAGATCCGATGACTCGTTCGCAAGATAAAAATACCACACATTTTGGCTTCCCCCTCCCTCCACTCCCCCTCCCTCCACTCCCCCTCCCAAATGGTCGGATCGGGGAAATGACTATTTCCCATTTAATCTGGTCGGGTCCCTGACGTGCCTGCCAATTTTCAGTGTCCCAGCACATCAGGAAGCACCAAACTCGTGGGATCACTAAAATTTCGGACTTCTCCCCCCCCCAACTCCCCCAAAGTGAGCGGATCCGTTCCGGTTATATCCATCACGTATCTAGGACTTCTGCTTGTTCTTTCCACCAAGTTTCATCCGGATTCCTTCACTCTAAGTGTTTTCCAAGATTTCCGGTTTCCCCCTCCAACTCCCCCCAGTGTCACCGGATCCGGTCTGGATTTAAAATGGAGGGTCTGAGACACCAAGTCCTTCCGTATATCAAGTTTCATTAAGATCCGATCACCCGTTCGTAAGCTAAAAATATTTCATTTTTCCTATTTTTTCCGGATTCCCCCTCCCTCCACTCCCCTCCAGATGGTCGGATCGAGGAAGCGACAATTTCTAATTTAATCTGGTCCAGTTCCTGATATGCCTGCCAAGTTTCATCGTCCTAGCTTATCTGGAAGTGCCCGAACTAGCAAAACCGGGACCGACAGACCGACAGACCGACTGACGGACAGAAATAACAATCGCTATATGGCACTTGAGTAAGCTCAAGTGCCATAAAAACAAATGACCTATCAAATCAGAATTATACAAGCTGATCTATGCATAAAATAAAGATCTACTAAGTATTATACGAAACATCACTTTTATCTATGTCCAAGCTAGTAAATTGTGCATGTACTGCGGCCCCAAAAATTACGCTTTGAAATATCGCAGAAAGGAAACTGTTGAAAAAGCTGCTGATCTAGGGGGTAATCATTGTTCCTAGGTTGTTACAGAGTGGGATTGGGGTAGTTTGATGTGCCCATTGAACTTTAAGATTAAACAGAATGTTATGCTCCTCAGCAAATGTATCACACACCCTCAGAAGCTTATTAAGACCGAACGCCGTAGAGGAAAGAACAACAAGGTCGTCTGCGAAAAGAAAATGGTTAAAGCAAACTCCACCAACAAAGCAACCTGTATTTGAATCGTTCAGTCTTTGAGGAATTAAATCAACATAAACAGCATAAAGCAATGGCGATAGCAACCCTCCTTGCCGCAAACCATTAATCAACCCAAATGAACTACTTGTTTCACAACCCCATTTTACACAAAACCGCTGATTCCGGAACCAACAAGACCAAAGGTTTCGATGGGATCCCAAAAATCTAATATTTGATCCAGACGATTGCGAACGAACTACCATACATGTCCAGACACAAGAGCTGAAAGCTCATAAGGCACTTGCAAGAATAGGCAAAATGTTGGCAGGAGTTTTTTGTTTGAGAACTTTTACAGCGTCGAATATTATTTTATTATACACTAGTAAGTAAAAAGTAGACTCCTTGAACATTTTACCCATTAATATTCAAATACAGATTAATCATCTGAGAAAACCAAGTTCAGATATTGAATCAGCATGCGTGTTTACCCCTATAAGTCATATCTGTTTTGACGAAAACTTCCTGTCACTTCTGCAAATTTCCCAGTTTCGGCCGAATTCCGGAACTACTTGTCCGGCGAAAAAAGAAAGCTCAAAAATGAACTCAGCGTATCTTCTTTCCCCAATATTGAACATCTAATCAACTTCAAATAAAAATTCAACTTATAACAAATTTTCCGGCTCCAGCCGGATTCCGGTCGAACTATATGTCCGGGTAAAAAACGATTGTCCCACACGGATTCACCATCTCTTTACCCCTTACCCCTAAATCGAATATCTAATCAACTACAAATTAAAACTAACTTTTAACAATTTTCGGTTTTGGCCGGATTCCGGGCGAAGTACTTGTCTGGGTAGAAAATTGTTTTCACATAAGTGTTCAGCATGTGTTCTTAATCCTAAACCGAATCTAATCAACTCCAACTAAAACTTTTCCTTTTAACAAACTTTCCGGTTTTGGCCGGATTCCGGGCGCTACTTGTTCGGCGAGAAAATGGTTTTCACCTTTCTGTTCAGAATGTTTTCTTACCCCTAAACCGAACGTCTAATCAGCTTCAAATAAAACTTTACTTTTAACAGACTTTCCGGTTTGGACCGGATTCCCGGCTAACTACTTGTCCGGCGAAAAAATGGTTTTCACCATCGTGTTAAGCATGTCTTCTTACCCCTAAATCAAATCAGCTTCAAACAAAACTTTTACTTTTAACAAACTTTCCGGTTTTGGCCGGACTACTTTTCCGATGACAAAATGGTTTTCACCATCGTGTTCAACATGTCTTCTTACCCCCGACTATCACATTATATGTTTACCAATATTTCATTTGCCCCTTAATTTGAACCCCCTCCCCCAACCCCAAATGTAGGGCTACATAGCCCATCTACGAACTTAATCTTACTCTTGACCCAAAGAATCCTCGCATCAAGTTTCATCAAAATATCTCGTTCCCTTCGAGAGTTATAGTGCGTACATACGGACAGACGGACAACTTTTTCGATGTCTTAGGTATCCCGCCACTTACGTTTTGGTATCCCAAAAAGTACTGTATTGTTGAACTTGGCTGTAATGATGCGGACTTTAAAGGCGCTAGAAATGCATCTGTAAGCAAAACCCTTGAGGCAAAAACGATAGCAGGTTCTTAGGGATCATTGATATATACTCAAAAGTAGAATCTTTGTGGCACAAATGATCATGGGTTGAGATGTACCGTTTGATCAAAAGTAATTTTCGACCTTGCGGTGAAGATGCGCACGTTAAGGGAGCTAGAACCTCATTTGTAAGCAAAAACCCTTGAGGCAAAAATGGTAACGGGCTCATGGGATCATGAAAATTCATATTTGGCTTAAAAGTATTGTTCTTAATTTGCGGTCATGATTGGTGCTTTAAGGAATGGTCGGATTTGGAAAGTGGCGATTTCTAAGCCAATCTTGTCGAATTTACAACTCCACTGTATTTCTGCTTGACAATATCACAATTTTTCGCAATCTCTCTACATGATTGATTTACCACCACTTGCTTTAACTGCTTGCTTGTTCGAACAAAGGCTTTACACCACACCGGTATTTCGTCGCAAGAAAACGTAGTAATTGTGTTGTAACGACAGGGAAGACTTCTGGCGTGTCAGAACTGCGCGCAAGACCGCATAGAGGCCATCTAGCGTTTCAGAAATGCATATACCCTGGTAGTACTGTTTGGCCAGGGAAGCCGCTGACACTTGCCATATTATTCCTAACCCCTTCGACCTTCGACTGCTCTAGCTCTCTCCGAACGAATTTAAGCAAAGAATGACTCATCCACGAGCAGAGCTATACTAGTGTGAAGAAATAATGACTCATCCAGGCGCAGATCTAAACTATTGTGAAGAAAGGGGCAGGGGTCGGATCGGGGAAGTGATTATTTCGAAGTTGATCCGGTTGGGTCCCTGACATGCCTGCCAAGTTTTATCGTCCTAGGTCATGTGGAAGTGCCCAAACTAGCTAAATGCGGACAGACAGACAGACATTACGATCGCTATATGGCATTTGAGTAAGCTCAACAAACTCTCAACAAACTTTCCGGTTTTGGCCGGATTCCGGGTGAACTACTTTTCCGATGACAAAATGGTTTTCACCATCGTGTTCAGCATGTCTTCTTAAGTAACCAAGCAATCGGTCTATAGTTTTCAGATTTTGAAGTATCGCAACCACGACGTTTTAAGACGTTTTCAGAAGTATTTTGCAATACAATTTGCCTCGTATGTGTTTTAGTGTTTTCGTCGGCGACCGCTCAAAGCTAGGTGACGTTCACATATCGCCTATGCTATTGTGCTCTCAAATAACGTCAAATTTTTGCTCTCCTTCCATTTTACTTAGCTCTGGTGTCGCGCATGTTCTACGGAAGAAGGAGTTGCAAAAGATGAGAAAGTGCTATTTTAAAGTTTAACCGAAAAGGGCTAGGATACGACAGTCTAGTTACCCATCACTTGTTCGCTTAAATAATCTTGAAAACCCGATGAAAAAGCGTTAGTTTGTTTTTTTGATATTTCCAAATAATCGATTATCCCATTGTGCTTGCCGCTCTTCCCGTTTTTGTGGTATCTCTATGGTGCCTGGAACATTTGGCAACAATAACAGCAGCAAACGAGTAAATACATTGTGTATCAAATAAACAAAGAAGTGTCTGCAGTGCCAAAAGCTAGTGCTAGATAGTGATAGCACTAGCTAGTGATTTTCGCGGGCGAATTGTGGACGGATTCACCATGGGAAAGCGTCCACATTCCCAACGTCCCTACTGAAGACTACTGTGGACAGAATGAAAATCCCCAATAGGTGTTGTAATAATTCAATGTATTTGAATCTAAGATGTAAAAATAAGTTGCCTGTTCAGTTAAACTTTAAAGGACCTGTCTTACCTATAATACTAACGCGTCCTACTTCCATAATCACTCCATATATTTCTAAGCCCGGAGACCCCAATTTCGTACGGTGCATTATAACCCCCCTAACAAAACCCCGCTGATTTTCTCATTTCCATCAGAAAAACCCTTTATGTAAATTGTTTCAATGTTTCCGAGACCACGGGTCTCGGAAAAGGCTTAAAACAGTCAAAACCGTGGGTTATTTTTTGAAAGCACAGCCTAGTTATAAAGTATTCGAATATTTTTAAAATAGTGTAAGTTGAAGAGTAAATAGTGCGAGGGACCCTTTAAGTATGCAAACCACCTGCTTTATTTGTCAAAATATGCCATAGCCACATGCTAACGGAGCAGTTCCAAGTTAAAAATGCCAGCGTCACACTTATGGAAATTTCGTCAGCTCTGCCAAAAATTATGGACAACTGGGCCCAACCACCGCATTACACTCTTTTCTGGCCGAAGAATAAAAAATAATATATTGTATTTGTTTACTATTGTGTTTTACTTAATTTCTTTATTTTATTTTAAATATTCCGCAACAAACAATGTTTACAACGGATATACGTCAGCTACGATTCTTCATCAGCGATATTTCGGCCCTTCTTGGCAAGGACCCTCGTCAGGCTGTCAATATTCTGGGTCAAGGTCGGGGAAGGAAACAAACCAGTAATAAATAACTGAAGTTTCTACCGACTATAAATATCTTATTAGGGCAAAACATCACTGATGAAGAATCGTAGCTGACGTATATCCGTTGTAAACATTGTTTGAATATATGTTTTAAAGTCAGCTTGGGCTCAAAGAATATTTACATACTTCGCTTTTGAAAATGGCGCCTCAGAAATAAATTACTTACTTACTTACATCACGCTCTCAAAGCACGATTTAATTAAGTACTTGATACTTAAACACAAATTAGCTCACCGTTCTAAGCCATGGATGCTTACCTCCGACTGATCCGGCGACGAAGTCTTTCCAGAAAGTGATTTCGGTTTCCGGAAGTTTTGCGGAAACCAAGGCTTCCTCTCCGCAAACTTGAGCCATTTACCCAAGTTACCGACAGTTTACAATACGGCGAGAAGTACGCTATTGGTCCATTCCTGAAACAATTGTATTTTAGTTCATTTATTTGTTTGGTTTAGTAAGTAAACAATCCATCAATCAACTTTACCCAGCATACTAGCTAAAAGCTAGAAGAGGTCCCTTGAAGACGGAAAGATAACAAAGTAAACTAGATCTACGGTGCCTGGACAACCTGAAGTGTTGCAGCTTGCAGCAACCTTGGTTCGGCATCGCCCCCTAAAGTGTTGCGACAGCACAGTGTCATATGCATCAGTCCGGCCTAACCCGAATGGAAATAATTCAAGTCATTGTATTATGGGACATTTTTCCATTCGTAAACAACTGAAAATAATTGGAAACGATCGTAAACAATTGTTTTTTTTAAGATTGGGAACACTTGTTTACGCTTGGAAACAGTTGTTTACGACTGGAAACACTTGTTTAGGATTGGAAACAGTTGTTTTCGACTGGAAACAGTTGTTTTCGACTGGAAACAGTTTTTTTCGACTGGAAACAGTTGTTTTCAACTGGAAACAGTTGTTTTCGACTGGAAACAGTTGTTTTCGACTGGAAAAAGTTGTTTCCAATCGTTTGCGATTGTAAACAGTTGTTAACGATTGAAATTTTATGACTGGAAAGAATCGGTTTCAATCGTAAAAATACAATCGTTAACAACTGTTTGCAATCGCAAAGGACTGGAAACAAATGTTTCCAATCGTAAAAAAACAATTGTTTACGACCGTTTCCTATTGTTTTCAATTGTCTACGATCGTTTCCAACTGTTTTCAATTGTTTACGATTGTTTCCAATTGTTTCCGATTGGAAAATGTACCATAATGAAATGACCTGAATTATTTCCATACGGGAAGGTCCAGCATTTCCGTAAAACCGCAGAGGTTAGATCCTTGCCACTTTCTAGCAATAAGCTGAAATCGGGGCTTGGAAAAAACAAACAAACAAGAGACAGAAGCTCATATGGCACTTGCAAGGCTGGTTCAAAGGATGAAAGCAGGAATTTGCCAATAAGAGGGTTTGTTGTGACCATTTGTACGCAAAACCCTTGAGATAAGAATGATCATGGGCCCTTGGGAATCACAAAAATTTGGTAAACAAAATAAAAAAAATTACTAAAGAAATAGAAAACCGTGATTTTCGGGATTTTTTCTTGATCAGCTAATTATCCCTCTAGGATGATGTGCGAGGGATAAATATAAATTCGGATATTTCGGTTGCACTTCCGGCAAACCGTCCTCAGCGAAAAACAAAACAAAACTAAATCATAAAATCCACCACAATCACAACAGGAGAACGATGCGAAACGAACAGAAAATAAGACGAGATGTAACTAAAAACCAGAAGAAAACGGTGCGGATGCAGATAAAAATAAAACAACGAAAGATAAAATGTGCGTGTTAAAAATGTATATGTACAAATCTGTGATTATTTTTCCTTGGTCGGAGCAAGACCTCAGTTACTCTATATTATAATTTATGGTAAGGACCAGTTTATATATTTAGTTAGGGACCCATTAGTGCTATATTATATGGGTCACACTCTTGTACACGATTTGCATGAGATAAATTAACTATAGACGTTATGGTCCATCTCGGCTAGTAGGCCTCGGGCTTGACTGGATATGTGAATTCCAGCTTCGCTAGGATGTGTGAACCAGCTTGATTAGGGATTTCTGGATTGACTGCGGCTGAGCTATAGAATTCCCTGAGACTTTCCCTTGTCTCTTTTGTCCGGTTTCCTGACTGGTCCTGGGGCTAGTGGGCACCTACGGTGTCAGAATGTCTTCAGCCCACACCCCAGGAGCCTTATCTTCATTAAACCTCGCCTCCACTCGTCCATCCTCTCAACAAGGTGTAAGAACAGGGTGTTGGAAACTTCCTCCACGTTCAACATTTTAATGTTGTCAGAAGTGGGATGTAATCTTAACAATGGGGTCCAGAAGTGGGATAACATTCTTAACAATTACCTTTGAAATGTACCGTGACTAAAGACTATGAGCTCATCTATGATAGGTGGGGCTAACACTAAATGCCCAAGATCATAAAGTATACATTTTAACTCAAGGGTTTTGCTCAAAACTTTCTGTCGGCATTTCGTGGTCGTCGGCATTTTCAGTCGTGGGCATTTTGAGTCGTGGGCATTTTGATCGTGAGCATTTTGAACCGTCGGTGTTTTAATCGTGGGCATTCTGAGCGTGGGCATTGTGAGAGTGGGCAAAAAGATCGTGGGGATTTTGGGAACCACCCATAGGTGGCCCTTAATTTCATTTGTGATCCAAAAAGACACTCTGATCTCAAGGAATTTCAAAATTTTGGCCTGCGGCACCTTTTGAAGAACGATCTGTTTACTGGAAGAGTGCGTCATTTGTTAAAGGTTTTGGGCTCGGAATTTTGGGGGATGTGCCATTTTAAAACCTGAAACTTTTTCTGGGAAATAGTTAGTTTTGTTACAAAAAAGGCAGATTAAAAAAAAAATCGCTTCAGCACACTTTGACATTAGCTGCTGCGGTGGCTTTGCTCTCAAGCGAGTTCCTGTTATTTGGCATGAACTTTACCTTTCATAAACTGGTTTCTTGAAATTCGTTTAGTTTTCCGGATGTGGTGCAGTACGTTTCTTTTCTGTTTTTGGGATCCCAAAACGTAAGTGGAGGAATACCTATTATATCGCAAAAGTTGTCCGTCTGTCCGCACGATAACTCTCGAGGGGATTGAGATATTTTGATGAAATTTGGTGCGAGGACCCTTTAGATCAAAGTACAGGTCAATTTCGACGATAGGCTCTGTAGCCCTATATTTGAGGGTGGGGCAGGGGTTTCAAATTAAGGGGCAAAACAAAAATATAAAGCTAATTAGATAGTTGATTTAGGGGTTAGGAGACATGGTGAATTCCAATATGAAATTTATTTTCTCGCCGGACAAATAGTTCACCCGAAATCCGGCAAAAACCGGAGAATTTGTTAAAAGTAAAAGTTTTAT
The DNA here is from genome assembly GCA_023053575.1 of Branchinecta lynchi. Taxonomy (NCBI): domain Eukaryota; kingdom Metazoa; phylum Arthropoda; class Branchiopoda; order Anostraca; family Branchinectidae; genus Branchinecta; species Branchinecta lynchi. The sequence goes on from JAKZAP010000003.1 coordinate 28,249,577, forward strand.
TGAAATTTGATAAGATGTTCGCTTTGCGGGTAAGAAGACGTGCTGAATTCGTATATGACAATCATTTTCTAACCGGACGTATAGATCGCTCGAAATCTGGCTGAAACCGGAAAATACGTTAAAAGTAAAAGTTTAATCTGAAGTTGATTAGAGATGAGATGTAAGGGTAAGGAGACATGCTGAATTCGTTTTTGAGCTTTAGTTTTTTTCAGACAAGTAGTTTGTCCGGAATCCGGCCGAAACCCGGAAGTTGGGCAGAAGTAAGGAAGGAAGGAGATACGACGTAGGCTATAGGGTAAACCATATGCTGGATGCATATCTGAATATTTGACAGCGCAAAACGGATATCTGAATAGAACTGAGCTGAAAATTTTGGGATCCCATCAAAACCTTTGGTCTTGTTTCTAAACCGTTTAACTCTTCAGCCGTGCTGGATTTTCGACAAGTGTATTTGCGGTATTCACCCCAGCCCCTGCGTCACGGGGAAAAAATTGAAAAAAATAAACTAAGGCATAAACATGGACGCGGGAGGGGTCCAACCTTCGAATTCAAGCACATTTGAATTTTTCTTGTTAGTTTATTAGTTTTTACCACTTTTCAGGATCCCAAACGTAAGTGGAGGGATACCGATGACATCGCAAACGTTGTCCGTCAGTCTCTTTAACTAAATTAACTAAACTAAACTATGAAACCACCCAACATTCATTCGGCATTTATTTATGGTTTTATGGTCTCAAAGACTGCATACAGAAAAACTGGTTGAGGTATACTGGATCTGCACTCCTGCTATTCGAAAATCCTACCAGAATCATCTTTGAAGATTGACATTACAAAACGGATACGTCAGGTACACTTTTTTTTTTAGCAATATTTCGGCCCTTCTTGGCAAAGGTCCTCTTCAGGCTCAAGCTGGAAAATTAACTTTTGGAAAAGCAACTAAAGATCCTTCCTTAATTTTCTGATTTTGTGAATTTCTTCCTGATAATTGCTTGAGCAAGTAAGTTCAATTTGCAGCTTTAGCCTGAAGATGACCCTTTGCCAAGAAAGGCCGAAATATAGCTCTAATAAAATGTAGCTGACACATCCGTTCTGCAGTGTCAACTGTCAAATATGATTCGCAGTCACTTTGGGCTGAAAGACCTGCCAGAATGAACCACACAGAAAACGAAAACCACAATCGGGTCGAAGCTTCAGAAACGATAAAAATAACACTAATGATATCGTACTGACGTAGAAGTATCACACTTTTTGACTCCTCCACTATTTACAGTGATATTTTTTTACGGACTAAAAAAAAATCGTTATCTAAAGCCAAAGGCCACTTTTTTTCGGTATAATTCTTCTCGGAAAGAAAAACAAAAGGATATCGTTTTGGCATGTACAACTATAGCATAGTCCGACTCCTACACCATTTCCGTTTATCTATTCTGGAGTAAGTAACTATAACCAAAAATGAAAGCCGAACGGCGAAAAAAAAAACGCGACACTTTACATGCCGCCGACAAGTACCCGTCTTAGCGGGAAAGAAGAAGAAGAGACAGGTGACTCCTAAACCAAAATGCAGAAGAATCTCTACCATTTCGACGACCGAATCAAACAGCAAAAACAGCAGCCCTGTCCAGAATGAAATCGCAGGACCAGCTTTAATTCCAACCAATTTTCAAAGAAGAAGTTCACAAAATCGGATATTTAAAGAAGAATCTCCAATTGTTTTTCACAAGTTCATTTTCCAGCTTGAGCCTGAAGATGACCCTTTGCGAAGAAACTAAAGATTATTCCTTAATTTTCTGATTTTGTGAATTTCTTCCTGATAACTGCTTGAGCTTTTAACTCCAAGTAAGTTCAATTTGCAGCTTTAGCCTGAAGATGACGCTTTGCCAAGAAGGGCCGAAATATAGCTCTAATAAAATGTAGCTGACACATCCGTTCTGCAGTGTCAACTTTCAAATATGATTCGCAGTCACTTTGGGCTGAAAGACCTGCCAGAATGAACCACACAGAAAACGAAAACGACAATCGGGTCGAAGCTTCAGAAACGACAAAAATAACACTAATGATATCGTACTGACGTAGAAGTATCACACCTTTTGACTCCTCCACTATTTACATTGATATTTTTTACGGAATAAAAAAAATCGTTATCTAAAGCCAAAGGCCACTTTTTTTCGGTATAATTCTTCTCGGAAAGAAAAACAAACAAACAACTATAGCATAGTCCGACTCCTACACCATTACCATTTATCTATTTTGGAGTAAGTAACTATGACCAAAAATCAAAGCCGAACGGCGAAAAAAACAAGACCAAAGGTTTCGATGGGATCCCAAAAATTCAATATTTGATCCAGACAATTCGGTCTTGTCTTCGCCAGATCCAGTCTTCGCCAGACTCCTTGAACATTTTTACTACTAAAATTCAAAAACAGGTTAATCATCTGAGAAAAACAATCAGCATTTGTGTTTACCCCTATAAGCCATCTCTGTTTTGACGAAAACCTCCTGCCACTTCAGCCAATTTCCCGGTTTCGGCCGAATCCGGAGCTACTTTTCCGTCGAAAAAAGAAAGCTCAAAAACGAACTCAGCGTATCTTCTTTCCCCAATACTGAACATCTAATCAACTTCAAATAAAAATTCAACTTATAACAAATTTTCCGGCTCCAGCCGGATCCCGTCGAACTATACGTCCGGGTAAAAAATGATTGTCATACATGGATTCACCATCTCTTTACCCCTAAATCGAATATCTAATCAACTACAAATGAAACTCTAAACTTTTAACAATTTTCGGTTTTGGCCGGATTCCGGGCAAACTACTTGTCTGGGTAGAAAATTGTTTTCACCATTGTGTTCAGCATGGCTTCTTACCCCAAAATCGAACATCTAATCAACTTCAAATAAGACTTTTACTTCTAACAGAGTTTCCGGTTTTGGCCGGATTCTGGGCTGACTACTTGTCCGGCGATAAAACAGTTTTCACCATCGTGTTTAGCATGTCTTCTTACCCCTAAATCGAACACCTAATCAACTTCAAATAAAACTTTTACTTTTAAAAAACTTTCCGGTTTTGGCCGGTTTCCGGGCGAACTACTTTTCCGATGACAAAATGGTTTTCACCATCGTGTTCAACATGTCTTCTTACCTCATAATCGACTATCACTTTATCTGTTTAAAATATTTAATTTGTCCCTTAATTTAAAACCCCTCACCTATTTAGTCTTACATAAATGTAGGACTAAATAGCTCATCTACGAACTTGACCTTACTCTTGACCCAAAGAATCCTCACACCAAGTTTCATCAAAATATCTCATTCCCTTCGAGAGTTACAGTGCGCACAGACGGACGGACGGACAGACGGACAACTTTTGCGATGTCATAGGTATCCCTCCACTTACGTTTTGGGATCCCAAAAACCGACACTTTACATGCCGCCGACAAGTACCCGTCTTAGCGGGAAAGAAGAAGAAGAGACACGCGACTCCTAAACCAAAATGCAGTTCAATCTCCACCATTTCGACGACCGAATCAAACAGCAAAAACAGCAGCCATGTTCAGAATGAAATCTCAGGACCAGCTTTGACTCCAACCAATTTTCAAAGAAGAAGTTCACAAAATCGGATATTTAAAGAAGAATCTCCAATTTTTTTTCACAAGTTCATTTTCCAGCTTGAGCCTGAAGATGACCCTTTAAATATAGCTCTAATAAAATGTAGCTGACGCATCTGTTTTGCAGTGTCAATTGTCAAATTTGATTCGCAGTCAGTTTGGGCTGAAGGAATGTGTACCTGCCAAAATGAACCACACCGAAAACGAAAACGACAATCGGGTCGAAGCTTCAGAAACCACAAAAAATAATAATACGGATATCGTACTGACGTAGACGTATCACACCGTTTGACTCCTCCACTATTTACAGTGATGTATTTTTACAGAATGAAAAAATCGTTATCAAAAGCCAAAGGCCACTTTTTCTCGGTATAATCCTTCTCGGCAACAAAAACAAAAGGATATCGTTTGGCATGTCAACAATACTCCTACACCATTCTCGATACCATTTTCGTTGATCTATTTTAGCGTAAGTAACTATAACCGAAAATCAAAGCCGAATGGCGAAAAAACAAGACCAAAGGTGTCGATGGGATCCCACAAATCTAAGATTTGATCCAGACAACTGGGTCTTGTCGTAGCCAGATCCAGTCTTCGCCAGACTCTTTGAACATTTTTACAATTAAAATTCAGAAACAGATTAAGGCCAAATAGCTAATCACCTGAGAAAACCAAGTTCAGATTTGGATTCAGCATGTGTGTTTACCCCTATAAGTCATATCTGTTATGACGAAAACTTCCTGCCACTTCTGCCAATTTCCCGGTTCCGGCCGAACTCCAGAACTACTTGTCCGGCGAAAAAAGAAAGCTCAAAGACGAAATCAGGGTATCTTCTTTCCCCAGAAATGAACATCTAATCAACTTCAAATAGAAATTTAGCTTATAACAAATTTTCCGATTCCAGCCGGAATTCCGGTCGAACTATATGTCCGGGTAAAATACGATTGTCACACAGGGACTCAGCATCTCTTCTTACCCCTAAATCGCTTATCTAATCAACTAGAAATAAAACTTTGACTTCCAACAGTTTTCCGGTTTTGGCCGGATTCCGGACGAACTACATGTCCGGGTAGAAACTTGTTTTCACATAAGTGTTCAGCATATCTTCTTGCCCTAAATCGAACATCTAATCAACTCCAAATAAAACTTTTAATTTTGACAAACTTTCCGGTTTGGGCCGGATTCCGGTCGAAATACTTGTCCGTCGAGAAAATAGTTTTCACCATCTTCTTCAGCATGTCTTCCTACCCCTAAATCGAACATCTAATCAATTTCAAATAAAACTTTTACTTTCAACAAACTTTTCGGTTTGGACCGGATTCCGGGCGAAATACTTGTCCGTCGAGAAAATAATTTAAACCATCGTCTTCAGCATGTCTTCCTACCCCTAAATCGAACATCTAATCAACTTCAAATAAAACTTTTACTTTCAACAAACTTTCCGGTTTTGGCCGGATTCCGGGCGAACTACTTGTCCGTTGACAAAATGGTTTTCACCATCGTGTTCAGCATGTCTTCTTACCCCATAATCGACTATCACATTAGCTGTTTCAAAATATTTTGTTTGTCCCTTAATTTGAATCCCCTCCCCCACCCCTAAATGTAGAGCTACAAAGCCCATCTACGAACTTGACTGGTCCGACGACCCAACGAACCCTCACACCAAGTTTCATCAAAATATCTCATTCCCTTCGAGAGCTATCGTGCTTACAGACGGACGGACGGACGGACGGACAGACGGACAACTTTTGCGATGTCATAGGTATCCCTCCACTTACGTTTTGGGATCCCAAAAAGCGACACTTCCGGCTTAGACAAAATTACATTTTCGGTATCAAAATTAATTCTGAGTGTGGTATCTGTCATCTAGATGAATGAATGAATGAATGATACTGTAATATAAATGTAAAACTGAAAATACATTTAAACAATGACAAAAAACGAAATTCAGCTGACGGTGCAAAACGGATAAGTCAGCTACATTGTTTAAATATATGTTTCCTGGTCAGCTTGGGCTGTGGAGTATTTGAAACTTGTAAAAGTAGAAAAGCAATAAATTGAAAGAATAAATGGACGGATATCATAATAAAAGTTAAAAAGCCACGCGTGTTTAACTTGCGAATTAATCTTAAAAGCAATCCACCACTCATACGAACCAGGACCCCGATAAAATGAAGTGGGTCTAAAGAAAAAAACAACAACTTGGTATCAGACCTGATAATGTACTGAAGGACTACCGTGATTAGGCTTGGCCAATAATCTCTCTCTTTATCTCGCCGCATTTTGCTCTTTTTCATTTTTTCTTATAAGCTCAAATAGTACCACCCCAAACGCCATCTACCTCTCTTGTAGGAACGCGGGAATTTTAAATGATCAGAAACGCGGCGTAACTGAACCTCAGTCGGGCAAATCATAAGCAAAGCCTACCCAAATCCGTACTCATGAGATTCGTATTAGTTGCCCTTCTGAACAACCAAATCCAACAACAAGAACTGAACGCTCATATGGCACTTGCAAGGGTAGTTTGCAGGTGTTTCAGTTTAGCAGGTATATGAGCTAAGATTCGCGCTCTCAAGCAAGGTCGGACCCGAGCCCCCCCCCCCCCCCTCCAGCTCCCCCCAAACACTTTATAGTCTTGTCCCAGGTTCCGTCCCGTTCTCTCGACCCTAAGTGTGTCACGCGATATCCCCCCCCCCCTAAGTCGTCACCGGCTCCGGAGTCCGGACCGGACCTGTAACTGGACATCTAGGACGTGTGCTTTTCGTACAATAGATAAAATCGGGAAACACCAGCTACCTGCAATTATTGCAGGTTCGTTTCTTCCGTTCCCCACGAAACTCTGACGAGGACCCTTGCCAAGAAGGGCCGAAACATCGCTGCAAAAAGTAAGCTGTAGCATGTACCTGACGTTTCAGTTTGTATCTGTCGTCTCCTTTATATATGCGTGCTTTAGATAACCAACAAGTTCATACGAATTGACTCACTCGTTTTAGAGTCACGTATGTGAGCTTAAAATAATTTAGGGATCCCCGATCCCCGATCCCCATCCTAACTCCCCGCAGAGTAGCCGACTCTATTCCGGACCTGTAACTGAGCATCTAGGAGCATCTTTTGTCAACTATCAAGCTTCATGCGAACTGGATCACTCGTTCGAGAGACAAGCATGTTAGCCTACAAGATTTGTGGGATCCCCCCTTCAGCTCCTCCCACAGTGATACAAGAGATAGAAGCTAATATGGCACTTGCAGGACTGGTTCAGAGGATAAATATAGAATCTGCCTTTTCGTGGGTTTGTTTTCATCATTTGTAAGCAAAACCCTTGAGATAAGAATGATCATGGACCCTTGGAAATCACGAGAATGTATCGGTTGGTGAAAAGTATTTTATTTTTTAACTTGGCTGTAATGATGCGTACTTCAAAGGCGCTAGAAACACATCTGTAAGCAAAGTCCTTGAGAAAAAAAACAATAATAGGCCCTTGGGAATTATTAATATTTCGGTTAAGATGCGCACTTTAAGGTTGCTAGAGATAAATTTTGTAAGCAAAACACGTGTGGCACGTGTGGCCAAAATGAATCGTTTGATATAAAGTAATTTTTGACTTTGCATTTAAAATGCACACTTCAAGGGAGCTAGAAATTCACTTGTAAGCAAAACCCTTGAGGCAAAAATGACCATTGACTCATGGGGATCATGAAAATGTATAGTTTGCTTGAAAGTATTTTTTTTACTTTGCGGTTAAAGGTCAATGGGCGGATCAAACAATCATGATGCCACATTACGACCCCCTAGAATACAATGTACAGTAGAAATCAGCAGATTCCTCGACAACTTATTTTCTTTAATATATCGTTACGCCGTGTCTTGATTACTGCCATACTCCGATTTACTAGCTTCGACAAATATAAGCGGAGTTTCTATTTTCTGATCTATTAGCTCGTTCTTTAAACAAAAATACGGATTTTTCGGCTTTTCAACTCAATTCAATATAATCTAAAAAACAGATAACGGACAAGCCGATGGGTTGTTTTTACGTCTAAACATAACATCATAACAACAATCTACAAATATATACAATTTTGCGACATTTATACCGACGTCTTATGATAAGTATGGTCAATAACATGCTAGACTACGATTAATAAAATACAAATAACCTAAAATTTAACATTCAAAAGCGCTCCGAGTTATATAAACGAACAAACGAGGGGACGAAACTCTGAGTATACCTTGTTCGCAAAGCTACCACCGGCTCTAAACGAGGCACAGGGTCGGCAGCTTGACGAGGAAGACGAATTCGGGAGGGGAGAAAATCAGGGGGGAGTATATCACGGTGAAATGGGTTTTGGACTGTAGATGTACCGAACTTCATACAAAGTTGAAGTCGGCGGCATGAAAGGGTATCTAACTTAAATTGCTTTAGGAGCTGAATGTTTGGGACTTTTGGAGCTTTAGATGTAACGAGCAACGCTCTATACTGTATCCTCTCAAGCAAATCCGACTGTTCCTGGGTGAGACCAAAATGCCAAACCGGACATCCATATTCTAGGTTAGAACGGATAAAAGAAATGTAAACGCGTAGTAAATGGGGAGATGGAATACCGTAACGGGACAAAAGTTTAAAGCACAATGGACACTTCTAATGCTTTACTTTGTATTAAATGCTTCACAAATAAACATTTCCGACTTCCTTTAGAAGGCGCTACGAAAATCGGCCGTTTTCTTGTTATCCCTTGTCTTTACCTCTCTGGCAATTCGGCGATCCAAATCTTAGGAGCTGGGATATCGTGGCAGGAAATTCAAAAACTCCCAGCAATGCTTGATAGAAAAGGATATATTTGAGATGTCACCAAAGTCAAGCCGCAGATGCAGTTTACCTGATTGTTCTAGTGTTTCATCAGAAGTTCCATGGCTTAAAGTTCCTATTAAAAGTTTCTCTTTGTGGAATAGTGTTGTGAAGCTTAGCTTGCTTTATAAAATGTACCAGAATATGCAATAAGTTTATAAAAAATAACATAGCTACAAAAATCATTCAAAAACAAATAGCCTATTCAAATCTGAATTATACAAGCTGATTTATGCATAAAGTAAAGATATACTAAGTATTATAAGAGAAATCACTTTTATCTTTGTCCAAGCTAGTAAATTGAGCATGTACTGGCCCAAAAACTTACGCTTTGAAATATCACAGAGAGGAAACTGTTGAAAAAGCTGCTGATCTGGGGGGTAAGCATTGTTTCTAGGTTGTTACAGAGCGGGATTGGGATTGGGCCCATTGAACTTTAAGGCTTTTAAAAAAAATTAGGAATAATTTGTGATTTTTCAATGAAAATAAACCTTTTTGGTACAACAACTACGAGCTCATATGGCACTTGTTACGAGTAGGCGGTACAAGAAAGTGGACGAGAACGTCACAAAATACACCCGCCATCCAATAATGCGGTTCGGAAATACAAATAGGTTGTTTAGTTTCACTTAATTCTGAGCAGTTCCGGCATCGTCTCGGATTATCTGTATCAAATGCGCATGAATGATCAAACTTCCAAGTTTCAGGCCAATAAATCCACTCGTTTGATCCCTAGACGTGCTTCACGGTTTCCGATACTCCCTCCATCTCCCACTACCGTGGCCTTATCTGGTTCGGACCAAAAACTGGATCATCTAAAGCACCTTCTTTTATACCATCTATTAATACCATCTATTAAGTTTCACTCGAATCGGAGCATTTTTGGAAAATTCCAGTACCCCTCCCCCAGGCCCGTATCCAGGAATTTATTTGGGGGGGGGGGGGGGGGGGGGGGTTGCCTGCAGGTCGCACAAAAAAGTACAAAAAAGACATAGATCAGAGGGAAAAGCCTATAAAAATGAGTATTTTTGTATATTTCGGGGGGGGGGGTCAACCCCCTAACCCCCCCTCGATACGGCCTTGCAACTCCCCCCACTAACACCGTTGTCGGATACGGTTCGGACCCTAAATATGGCATCTAAGGTATACGCTCTCTCTACATTCAAAGTTTAATTTAAACTGATCCACTCGTTTGACCCCTATGCGAGCCTCAAAGTTTCCGGCAATTTCCCTCCACCTCCACCCACTGTGGCGGAAGAGGACTTGGAAACATAAACGTCGTATCTCTTAATCCCCTCTTCCCGTCCATCAAGTCTTACTGAAATCGGAGCATAGCCTATCCGCAAATTTCCGGTAACCCCCCCCCCCCCCCCCACCACCTTGGCCGAATCCGGCCCAGACACCAAATAACAAACCTAGGCCGCATAAACTCGGCACTGTCGAACTTGCTCATTCGGTCTATCCGTTTGGTTTTTGTACATGTCAAAAGTTTCGGCCCCCCCCCCAATTCCCCCAACCGTGGTCGCATATAGTTTGAACGCATGTTTACCATGTCTAGGTCATCGATTCCTATCACCCATTAAGTTTCACTCGAATCAGACCACTCGTTCGCAATATGCAGAAGTCAATTTCCATGTTTCCCTTCCTTCGCTCCACCAAAAATGCTCGGATCTAGGAACGGAAGTTTATGGGGGTATGTTGTGTCAGGTTCTTAAGTCAATTAAATCGAGTCACTAACGTGCCTGCAGTTTCGTTGTCTTAGTACATCTGGAACTATTCAAACTCGCGACTACCGAAATTCCAGGAAACCCCTCCAACTCCACTCACAGAGCCCTGAAACCATTGACTCCGTCAGTTTCGTATCTAGGCCTAATGCTTCTTTTCTCCATTAAGTTTCGTTCCAATCACTCTGCTCTAAGCGTTTCTTGAGTTTTCCGATCCCCCCCCCCCATCCCCCATAGGTAACGGACCCGGCCCGGACTTGACACTGAACATCTGAGGCGATACCTCTTTCCAGCCTACAAGTTTCATTCAAATCCGGTAACCCGTTCAAAATTTATGCATGCAACTAGATTCCGGACTCCCCATCCTTCCAATCCCCCGAAGAAGAAACGACTATTCTCAAGTCAATCTGTTCGGATCCCTGACATATTTGCCAAGTTTCATCGTCCTAGCACATCAGGAAGTATGCCGGACTCGCGGGATCGCTAGATATCCGGACCTCCCCCCCAACTCCCCTACAGTGCCCGGATCTGGTCCGGTTTTGTCAATGACGTATCTACGACTTGTGATTGTTCTTCCCACCAAGTTGCATCCCGATCCCTTAACTCTAAGCGTTTCTCAAGATTTCCGGTTTCCCCCTACCAACTCCCCCCCGTGCCACCGGATCCGGTCTAGATTTAAAATGTAAAGTCTGAGACACGAGGTCCTTCCATATACCAAGTTAAGATCCGGTCACCACTTCGTAAGCTAAAAATATCTCGTTTTTCCTAATTTTTCCCGATTCCCCCTCCCTCCATTCCCCTACAGATGGTCGGATCGGGGGTGACTATTTCTAATTTAATCAGGTCCGGTCCCTGATATGCCTGCCAAGTTTCATCGTCCTAGCTTATCTGGAAGTGCCCGAACTAGCAAAACCGGGACCGACAGACCGACTGACGGACAGAAATTACGATCGCTATATGGCACTTGGACGAAGGGCAAGTGCCATAAAAACTGGATTTTCCGAGGTAGACCCAATTTCAATTGATGCTTGGGTATTTTCCGCAGTAGACCACCCAATTGCAATTGGGTTCTGGCAGTTTTGCGAGGTAGACCACCCAACTGCAATTGGGTTCTGGCAGTTTTTCGAGGTAGACCACCCTTTTCAAATGGGTTCTGGGGCTAAAAAAGGACCACCTCCACGCAGCCCCCATGGAGGGTTGACATCCCTTTTTGTGTCTCTGTGTCCTCCTGGACAAAGACAATCAAACTTTTTTGGTCAAGATCTCTAGCACGTCAAATTGCCAAAAGAGAACAGGCAGCATGTCCAATAGATAAGGTGTGTTTCCTTGTCCCAAATATCTTCAACCAGATACAGACTACAATATACATGAACAAAAACAAATCTTCTTTAGCATTGACACAAAAATCATGTCGTATTTCTTACCTGAACTTTCCTAGTTTCTGCATATTTTCTAAGCTAAACACCAACACTTTAACCACTTCAACTTCCAAACACTTCACAAGTTCACAGTTCCACAACCAAATTAATTTGAATACTGAACAAACACTGAAGTGACTGAAGCCGATGAGTCATCATGATCTTGGCTTGGCTTGTTATGGCGCGCCAAGTTGCCTACGCCATCTAGCGGTCGCATTTCTAGTATTATGGATTAAAATTCCTCCTTGCGGGATTCTGGAACGTGGATTTTAAAAGAACACACTTAAGATCACATCTTCGAAGTAAGCAAAAGATACAATTTTTTCTAGTCTTTCTTACCAGTATCTTCGCCACGCTTAGGGCAGTGTTAACTCTAGAAAGAAAAGTAATATTTGTCCGGCACAGGCTTTGACGCCATCTATTTTTAGAAGTTGGAGTTCCTAAATTGGAGAAGAGTGCGCTGACGCCTGACGAGTTTGTGCTTAGATGGTAGTGCTACTGTCATGATGTAAATAGTCAAAGACTAGATAGGGATAATTAATTTAATTACCTCATTCATATCTCATTGGAAATAAGATGAAAGATTAGGCAAGATGGAGGTGAGATGATTTCGTGTTATATCCTGGCTAAATAAGGTTTACTCCAACTTTATTTCAGTTACTCAATCAAATTTAGCCTAATTCCAAATAGTTTAAAGCTAGAAAAGGTGAATAAAATATTTACGAAATACACAAAAACGACAGCAAATTAGCAAATACACTTTAAAAGATATGACCTGATACCTGATATAAACGTTGGGTTGGAACGAAACTGTATACAAATTGGGTTGAAGAATTGGCGGGATACGGCAAAATTTGATTGCCAGTGCTACTCTCGAACCGACGCACTGGCGACGGGATTAGAGGGGGTAGACGGCTGATCTGGGGACAATACACTATCTTTGCTCCGACATTTTTTGAAAGGGCATCTTTGGGGTCAATTAATTTAGGAACGCCCCAGTTTAATGAGAGCCCCTTCATATGACATGTTACAATCACCCAGAATGATTATCGCGACGCTCTCGGACATTTTCCAGGCGACCAGTGAACTCTGCAGAAAGAGAAGAATAGATAGATAGATATTGTTATTGATCTAACTCGTAGCGCCGACACGGCACTAAATACGTCGACCATTACATTTAATGTGTTACAATACTTGAATATACAATTATTACACAAAAGAAAATCAATCACTAATTTTTTGTTTTTTTCTCAATAAAGTATAGCACAGATGAATTCGAATACCGGTTAGTGCGACATCTAACTGGCACCAGGAGATTTTGGTGCCGCGTCCGCCCTGTTGCCGGTGCTAGATCGGGCAGAATATCTCTTATGTTTTTCACTGGCAAGGATTGATCGGCCAAAACGTAAAATTAAGTTTAGTTGAAGCGAAGCCCAGCGAAGCATATTGTAAATGAGGACGGATAGAAGTTTTAAAGTAACAGAGGAGGCATTTAGCATCCAAACCAGAAGATTTGAGGGTAGAGAGGGATGTAATTAGAAAGTTTGTTTTACGGATAATATTTTCAACATGAGAACTCCATTTCAGATCGATCATTACGCGAAGCAATTTGACGGATTTACATCGTGTGAATGTCGACGGATATTCAGCAGTTTCTCAGTCTGCTAAACCTCATAACCGAAGACTTATTATCATTAAATTGCATGTTCATGTCTGAAAATTCTGTTTTATTTCAGTCACACCTTCTAGGTCGGACACTTGAGGTGCAGTTTGCAGATTCCGGAACGTGCCGAGATTCTTTTTCTGCGATATTTTATTTTTTTTCCTGGCAAGGATCCTCTTTTCTCTAAACTAAAGGTATAACATAGCTATTAGCTACGGCCTGATTAAGAGCCTTGCCAAGGGGCCGAAATAAAATCCAAGCTGACGAATCTGTTTAGCCCCCTCAGACACCAATCGCAGTAAGCTTCGGCTGAAGGGGTTGCTTTTTTTATCCGCATTTTTGCCATTAGACATATGTTTAAAAGTTTGGAGTCTAACTGGTGACTGAAATTAAGGCGAATGAATACGTGCTCGGCTCGCACGTGGTTTTTTTAGTCTAAAAATTGAATTGATTAAAAATTGATTTAGTCTAAAAATGGATTGCAAACATGTAGGCTTATTCGCGTGTTTCGTATGTTTGCTGTCTCGCACGCGTGGCAGCCCAAGCGTTAGGTGCGTTTTTTATCTCAATTCCCGGTTCTCTCTTCTCATTTTCCATTCTCTTACAAATTAGCGTGTTTTTCTTTCGGATCGAGAAATCATACGAGCAAGCACTTACTTACATGACTGGAATTTATCAGTTTTGCTCGATCGCAGAAATGAACCTTCTCTCGAGTGAAAAATTCAGACCTATAGTCCCACCTGACGCCCCAACTAATAGTCGAACCCGTCGGTGCAATAAGCTCGTGCCCTTCAAAACCAGAACGAACAGATTCGCCATCTCATTTGTGCCATTTTTACGGAACTGTACATTTTGTATCCATATTTTATTGTAAAGAATAGCGTATTTTAGCGTCTAGACCCGTCGGAGAAGGCTATGACAGCTTTTTAGAAGAAATGATTCCGAAATGAGAAGTGACTATCCAACCAACTTCTCGATACTACAGCATTGCAAACTCTTCCCCATTCTTTTTTTTTACAAACATGCAACAAGAGGAGAATCGGTTAAGTCTAATAATATTTCTCACTAATTCAGTGATGAATTCTTTCTGGGAATAGAAACTAAGAAACTTTTCTCAATAGTAAGAAAACGCGGATTATGAGAATTATGAGGAGAATTGAGATAAATAACGCTACTATTCGACGCCTTTCCTGACGTCAAACATTTCCCTTCGAGAACCGCCAGGTGCGATTCAAATTTTCAGAATGCTCCATTGACTTCTGGTGTTCGGGCATGGTTACAACTTGAAAACCAAGTGACACTAGACCTACGTTGCCTGGGCAACGTCAAGTGTTGCAGCAACCTTTCTTCGGCTTGCGGACAAAAGTGTTGCGAGAGCAACACTTTGGTATTGTTTCTTTGCTAACGGTTAAATGCTGCATTTGTCAACCCATCGAGGTTTTCAATGGTATGTTCCAATCCATGAAGAATATTTTCTGAACTGATGACAAAATCTGTAATCACATGTATTCAAACAATGTTTACAACGGATACGTCAGCTATGATTCTTCATCGGCGATATTTCGGCCCTTCTTAGCAAGGGTCCTCGTCAGGCTGTCAATCCTCTTGTTCAACTTCGGGGAAGGAAACAAACCTGTAATCTATTACAGGTATTACAGGTTACACAATATTGAAATTTTAAGTTCTAAAATCGTTACCGAAAATGCCATAGTAGTAATATATAATAAACAAATAAGTAACAGGAATTAGACGATGCCGTTCATATCAAATTTCGCTGGAGAGAAGATAAGTCTTGCCAGTTTCTGACAAAACTACTCAAGACAAATTAAAGTGAGCACCGCAGGCGAAATTTTTTCAATCCGAGCAAAATTCAACTACCTTTACAACTCCTACCTTTTAATGTAGCTTAGACTCCAAGTCTCAAGCTTAAAACCGCAAATAAATGATGCCGACTTCACTAAATAGAAATAGAGTAGGACTACTAAAGAGCCGCAGGCAAAATTTGTTAAATCGGCGTTTATTCGGCAATATTCGAGTACTTCCCACACAAACTCTTGCTTTAAACGTGGCTCAGATCCCAAGCAGCAGCTTTTACCATACGTATCTAAGACAAATTTAAACTCAGCGCCGCATGCGATTTTTTGTAATCGGACCTTTTTCTAGCATTTCTAGTTTTTAAGGTGGCTGAAATCTTAGGCCTATAACACCTCACCTACATTACAGACCGTTCAACCAGATAGCGAGTAGACATTACAGACCGTTCAACCAGATAGCGAGTAGGCGACTATGAAAGACAGCGCAGGTAAAGTTTTGTGAAAAATTTTAAAGGCTGCGTACTATGATACACAGTAACATATCTGTCAGTGCCCCTATAACTCGCAAACGGAGTGGGATATTTTCCCGGAAGTAGGTACGTGGTTGTACTTCCACTTAGAATTTAGACTACACAAAAAATAGTGCAATCATAAGGCGGTCGTGCCTGTTTCTTTCTAAGATAAAGAGATTTTTGCACAACACCAGAGCCTCGTTTCTGTTGCATGCTGCAGGTCCACTTCTCGGCCGATTCAGGACTGATTCTTTCTACATCCGTTTTTGCACTGCAGCGCTTCCGAGGAAGACGGCAGCGCTCTTGTGGACTTGCTCACCAACCAAGTCCGTGCTTCCCTGCAAGATGCTGCAGCGCTGACGCTTTAACCCAGAAGAAAATGAATCCAAAAACGCATATTGTGCAAAAGCAAAGAAGTGCTGCAGCAGCGATGCGCAGCAATGCAGCGCTATTGCAACAAAAACGAGGCTCAGGTAGGATAATGTTCAAACGTCGTGCCGCAGGCGAAATTTTCGAAAATCAGCCTGTTTACAGCGCCACAGAGTGAAAATCACGACTGGTAATGGCATTTATGTCACTCTGGCGAGTTGGAAACATACGACTGTCATTCTAACAAGCTCAAAACACACGATAATTCTTAACATAATGACTGCCTTATATGGCAAGTTCAAAACTTACGACCGCCTCTAATAGACGACTAGAAAATCTCTTCTTATTACAGGACAAGAAACGGGTCATTTTCAGGGAAAATTCGCGGTTGATGTCAGTCTGGCAAGTTCCATACGACTGATTCTGACAAAATGAGAACACGAAACTGTGAATCTGACAAACTTACTAAAATCTATGTTGAACAATACGACCAGAAACAGATCATTTGAAGGCAAAGTTCATGATAAACTAACTGCTGTGACTGCCTTTATCTGGTAAGTTCAAAGCTTACGACTGTCTCTAGTTTACGACTAGAAAATCTCTTCGTAAAGTATGATAAGAAACGGGTCTTTTCAGGCGAAATTTGCGGTAGATGTCATTCTGGCAAGCTCAAACATACGACTTTCATTCTGGAAAACTCAGAACACACAACTTTGAATCTAAAAACATACGAATAGAATTTTCTTCGTAGCTTTAACTAAAAAATGTGATCTGTGGGTAAAATTCAAGTTTGGTAACTGCCTGTATGTCATTCTGAAAAGCTCAAAACATACGACTGTCATACTGACAAGCTCAAAACATACGACTGAGAGTAGATTCTCTGGATCATGGGGGGGGGGAGTCACCCCCCCCCCTAAGTCCCCTTCGAACCGCCCCTGTTTGTAGGTAAGAAATAAATTATTATTATTATTATTAAGGTAGTAACTGATATTTATTTTCACAGTTGAAAAGATGAACTCCCCACGCCAGGGAAATTTGACTGGAAATCCGCGCAAGGTGCGGGACACTGGGGCTGACCTGCATAGTATTTCCCAGCTGTGGCAGTCCTACAGAGATGAGGGGGTCGGAGTGATCAAAGACATTACGGAGAACAAACTACGATGGTAAGAACTGCACTGTCAAAAGTTTGATGTCAGATAACAGATTTTGCGTAGCCCTGCGTCAAGCTTTAATTGAAAAGGCAGCTTGTTTTTACATCTGCCCGATGAATACCTTAAATTAGCTTGAATCGCGAGAAAGGTAGATGGTCCTCCTGTGGTGGTCGCTCACTATATTATTTTGGCTCATCTACGGGATTTTGTATTTTTTCAACCTGGGCTCTATTAATCAGGGGCGTCACGACTGGGGGGGGGGGGGGGGGACGCGAAGCACCGCGATTTTTCGTTAAAATAGTTAATTTTTTTCATGAAAAAATCGTTTTTTCTGAAAATCAGTTGAAGTTTGTCAAAACAGTCGTTTTTTCTGAAAATCAGTCGACTTTTTTTCAGGACTATCGTTGTTTTCTTGAAAACAGTCGTTTTTCTGCTGAAACAGTCGGTAAAAATTACCAGCGTAGTCGTTAAATGCCTCCCCCCCCCCCTAAACATTTTGGCTAGTAACGTCTTTGCTACTAATAACCTTCAGAATGTGCGCTCCTTGCGACTTTCATGATGCAAATCATCCAGACGCGGAGAATCGGAATTTCAATAAAAGCCTGCGAGCGTGTCCACCTTGCTTACCTTAGTTACTACGCATGACGTCACGAATCCTGGCTTATTCGCGTCAAGGCTGGAACGCATTTTCTAGTTTTAGCAAAATATCGTGCCACGGACTAGTCCGGCCAATCACCTGACAGATATTCGTAGTTACCTCGCTTACTCCGCTCCCGAGCATGGTAAGCAAATTGTTACTGTTAGTTACTATTTCGAGAAGGTTGGAACGGTCAGCGTAGTAACTTTTCACGAGGTTGGAACGAAAAAAATAACTAATAGTTACCTACTATTGTTAGAAGGGTGGAACACGCTCTATTTTTACATCTGATAATTGAATACACTGAATTATTTTGACTCATCTATGGGATTTTGTTTTTTTTTTTCACACGGGGCTCTAGTAATAACCTTCAGAATGTGCGCTGCTTGCATGACAACCCAAAATTCATCCAGACGCGGAAGATCTGGATTTCAACAAAAGCCTGCATCTCCTTGTGTTACGGACGCTAAGTTCCGAATAGTCACGTCTCAAGAAAGTAGGAAGCAACGATAAGATATGTATTTTCGTTAGATGTGTTATTTTTCGGCAATGGCCTTTGTAGTTGCTAAGAGCGTGTTCCACCCTTCTAACAATAGTTACTATTTCCGTTCCATCCTCACGAAAAGTTACTACGCTGGCCGTTCCCCTTCTCGAAATAGTAACTAATAGTTACTATGTGCTTACCATGCTCGGGAGCGCAGTCGGATTCGACCGTGGCATGATATCCTGCTGGAAGATAGAAAAATCGTTCCAACCTTGACGTCGAAAAGTCAGAATTCGTGACGTCATGCGTAGCAACTACGGTAAGTAGGGTGGAACACGCTCTAAATGTTTCAAGCATAGAGGGGCAAGCACATAGAGGTACCACAAATCCGAAAGAACAAGTTCTTTCGATAAAAATTGATTATCTGTGGAAAGTGGACAAACGATATAAGGCATTTTTACCGGGTTTTTAAGGCATATTTAAGTAAAAAGTGAAGTGTAACTAGACTGTCTGATCTCAGCCCTATTCAGTTAAACTTTAAACGTTAAGAGAATATAGGGCGATTCTGCGAAATCATGGAATCGTTTTCCGAAAAGCAAAGCGAGAATTCGCCGAGCGCAAGAACAAACGGAAAGCCGTTGCGCTTTTACAACTTCTTGCTGATGTGCCGAAATCACTTCACTGTAAAGAAATCTCTCCGCTTTCAGATAACTCAGTCTGCAGTATTTTGCATTCTAGCGTTTTAATCCACTATCGGATTTTAATTCTCCGAACTCGGACCAAAATTAAATTCGATGATTCAGTGACTAAAGTCCGGTATAGGAGAAACTTTTTACAGTGTTTCCACTCTCGTAGTTGATTCACTTTTCACGTTACTTTCCTGAACTAGCGAGGCGCAAAAACAGCTGTAGAAATAGAAGAGAATTTTCGCCGATGTCGCATAAACTAGCGAAGCTTTCCGGATCGCCAGAATCGCCCTCATAGCTGTCATGACGTTTTTAAATTTTATCTTTCTCGAAACAACACCTAAAAGGGTCATAACAGAAGTTTGGTATTGGAACATAACAGGGTCGTTAAAAGGGTAATGATAGACATACACAAAGATACATTAACATGTGTTATCTGCTATCAAACGAAAGTGGGGTTTAGAATTTTGGGTCCAGTGGTAATAAACTCCAGACAGAAGTCTCACTGGATTTGCACAAAGATGCGCAGTTTTAAGAGACTGTGGATGTTATGTCGAGGTGTTACAGACAGGATCCGTTGTGGAGTGTTATCTTGTTCGTTTAAAAGTTACATGGCAAAACACGTTTAGTGTTATATTAATCATATCTGAACAGACAAGCATGAGATAACACACTGTCTGTTGACTTACAGAATACGTCCGCTATGGCCTTTTTTCGCTGAAAGTAAAATTGTAAAACATGTTTAGTTTTATGTTTTACAGAAGGGAACATTTAAAGGTTCATAATACAGTTTTTCTGTAAAACCAATAGATAGTGTGCTATCGGTGTTGACGTTTATCTATGGTTCGTGACGTCACAGGAAATTACTAACCATTTACTAACGGAACTGATTGTCCTTAGAACGGTTTATAAATGTAAACGCGTCCGGTGCCTCGCTAGCCGCTCAGCTCTGTATTAGAATACAAATATATATCCTGCAACATTAATTTAATCGAATTTCCCTATTTATTTCATGACGTCACGAAAACGTCACGGGCCGTAGATAATAAGCTAAGGTTTGGTTCTACCGTGCTATCTCATAGCTGTTGTTTAAATATTATTAAACTTCCGTCAGTGTAGTCTAGAACGTCCAGAAGATGATCTATTATTTGCTAAGTTTACGCGAGACAACTTGTCTCAAGACAAGTCCAGCAAGTTACTATGCGCAGTGAATTTGCGGCACTATGTAAACTTTCCTGCGATGCCTCAGAATTTCTGTGCGAAGAAGTAGATTCGCATCCGACTACGAAAATCGGCCTTTGTGTTCACGTACCTCAAGCGTTATGTTTCTGGAAAATGTAACAATAAATGGTTTGCATCGTTATTTCTAACGAACAGTAACTCTTCCCTCCCGGAATCGACCCAGACAAAGTGAAACAGATTTCGATCCGATTTCAGGTTAGTTTCTTCCTGGGATCGACAGTAATTTCGGCCTCGGGCTCAGGCAGGAAATTTCCGTACGGGCGGAAACCTCAACAGATTTCAACTCATTTCAGGTTAGTTTCTTCCTCAGATCGACCAGGAATTTCGGCCGGGCTCAGGCAGGAAATTTCCGTACGGGCGGAAACCTCAACAGATAATGTGTTATCCATTTCTGTTAGAATTGCGCCATATTGTGCAAAATCTTATGGAACACCTGGCATAATAAATTCGCAGCAACATGGTGCAATATTTTCTTTTTATTATTTTTTGCATTTCAGGCTTTCAGAGAAAGAAAAGCGCTCTGAGCTCGAAAAGGATTTACAAAGATTCTGCGACAGTCTCGAAAAAATCCTAAAAAAAATAGAATGCCTCGTGGAGAAACTAGAAACGCTGACGTCACAAATGGATGGCATGGCAAGGCTGGAGGCGTATCAGTCCCAGAACAGGATTGGTCGGTTTGCTCCGGGGGAGGAGTCAGAAGGCGAGATCATGTTTCAAACCTGGCCGACAAAGAAGTTTTGTAAGTTCTTTAGTTTCCTGAATATCAGTGTTGCCACAGGTCGCAGAATTCTGCGATTTGTCACAGATTTTCACTTCTTCGACAAAGCGAACCAGAATTCTGCGATCGGTTCCTTACCAGTAAATACTAAAATGAAGCAAAAACAAAGTGAGGTATATAATTATGAAGATGATCAATCGAGAATTTCTCGTTAATAGTTGGAAAAAAAAAGGCTGTGAACCCTTCTGTACCTTCTCATTTGGCAAAATCGTAACATCAGCCAAAAGTATTCAGAAACTTAATTTAAAATTTAGAGCAAACGGGTTTCGGTATAGCTCATCGGTTATTCAGGGTACCATACCATTCGCCGAGCATAGGAGATTCCCGACAAATTGTATGCCTTATTGATTCCTTGACAATTTGTTTGCCCGAAGAGTTTAATTTAAAGAAAAAAGAAAAAAAAAGAGTTTAATTTGAGCATTGTTTTAGTTGAGGCAGACCAGGTGGCATACTTTATGAATTGTAATATGATTATTGTTGCAGTTATGACCAACCATTCATATAGTTTTGAACCATTCAGATAATTTTGAATATTGGAACATAAACAGTAAATAGTGAGGTATGCTTGAAGAGTTCTGTAATATTTTCTCTTTCAGACGAAACCTGTGACGCCATCTACAAATATCACCGGTCTGAGCTCGAATCGAAAACTATCATTTGTCAAAACGTGGCTCACTCACTGACGAAGGACGAGCTTATCTTTTACACTGCAGCTTGGGCCCATGACCCCTACATTCCTGATAGATGCAAATTGTTGTTAGAAAGTTTTCTATGCGAAACGGGACATCGATAAACACTGTACTAAAAGCTTAGGACGGTGTCAGGGGTGCTTTAAACAGTGTTTCCCAACTGGTGGTACGCGTACCCAAAGGGGTACGAGAGACACTCGTATAGTTTAAGACGGGGTCAGGAGTGCTTTAAGAACAGTGGTTCCCAACCAGTGGTACGCGCACACTGTACAAAGTTTCTCAGAGTAAGGATTAAAGTTAACTGCAGTATTTGCTACTGGGATTAATCTTATCTCTACTGAGATAGGATTCATCCGAATTCGAGATAAGGTTGTCTTTTTACAGACAAGATTAACCCTAGTAGCAAATACTGCAAGATTTTTTTATTGCAGTGTACCCAAAGACCCTCGTAAGAGGTACGCGAAAGTCCCAAAATCTAGTTAGTCTATAACCTTAATACCTAGCTTCAATCGTTTCTGTGTCCCCTAAATCCGATGCCCCATCGAACGAAATTTCAGATTTACATGCCTTGCGATTGATGACAATAAATATAGTCGTTTTGACATTCTGATCATGGTAAAAAATAGTACAACAACAATTCGTCAAAAAGTACGGCACCTTTTTCAACCTTGATTAGGGGTACAAGGTTGCAAACCACTGCTTTAGAATATCTAATGGCGCAAAAGGGACAAATGAGGATCCAGCGATAATTTCGACCCTTCTTGGCAAGGGTCCTCTTCAGGCAGCAACAAAAAGCAAACTGCGAAGTTTGCGTTTCGCCCCATTAAATATTATTTGCTGTCAGCTCCGGTAGAAAGAATTACGGCCTTTTAGAAGTAAAGATTGTTTGTTCTCGAACGTTTATTTTAAACGTTTCTAACGTCGCAAATACGAAGAAAAGAAGCTTAAACGGCCCGATTATACAAATATCTGACTATATTTTCCACCACGCGTCCGGTTCGTAATGCATGTCCATGATATCATCGTTACTCTCCAAGTTTCCACTACTTTGAACGTCATCGAACGTTCCCTCTTCTTCCGGAACGTCTACATTTTCAACAAACGTCTCGGTATACAAGTCAGGCTCGTGCAGCGTTGGAACGACGTTTTGGTATGTTTTTGCGACGTTATTTTCAACCGATCCGACGTTTTGGTATGTTTTTAGAACGTTATTTCCGGTTTTATAAGTATCTGACACGCCACTTTTAGCTGGACTAACGTTCCGGTACGTTTCAACCTCCTGTTCCGCAGGGCTAGCATTTTTGCTACCCGATGCCCTACCGTTTTTATAAAACGCCGAAACGCCAGTTTTTCTATAGATGTCACCGTAAACCGGACTGGCAGCTTTGCTGGACGGCGTGCTACCAACGTTCTTAAACGGACGGTGCTTGTCAATGACGTCGCACAACGTCGCTTTTGGAACATCCCCGTCACTGTCTTTACTCACTGACGTCGCATCTTCCGCGTTTTCACAATGACTCATATTTGATGGAACTTTAGCGTCAGAGAAAGTCGTCAAAATGTTGTTTTCTCGTCCTGTTTTGTCGCGAGGACTTGGCGCATGGGCGGGACTATTCCGATAGGAGCTATGGACACTCGCGGGACTAGCACGGTATCCAGAGGGACTACGGTAGTCATTATCGTTCGACAGGAGCTCCCCAGCTTGACTGGCGACTTGGTCGACGATATCGTCTACCTGACGTAAAGCTGCCGTGTCAACCGGAATATCACTAATCGACAGGCTCTCTTTCCGGTCCCGGAAAAATTCAAAAACTGAATCCGAATTGTTCTTATCATGAAGTGCGCCACGTTCCGGTTCGAAGAGATCAAGCATGGACACCTCCTTTTCCGATCCTTTTTCAGCCGGAAATAGGTCGGAAATCGAATCCGAATTTTGCTCCGGTCGAACACGATCACTACTTTCTCCCGACCCAAATAATTCCAAAACTGCATTTGGTTTCTCAAACACTTTGAACGCTCTTTCTGGGCTTTTGTCAGCCTTCTCACTAATGCTGTCCCAGGTTCCTTGATCAACACAGGGCTCCTCAGTTGGGACAGGGGGAGGAGGGGGTTGTTTCTTTCCGTCTCTAAGGAAGTATTCAGTATCCTCCCTGAGATCGCATACAGTGGTAAGCAACGTACTGGTTACCTGAAAAGAATATTTATATCAGAAATATTCTTTCGGCCCAAGCTGACTGGAAATCATATTTGTTGGAACTAACTGAATATGTCAGCTTTCGGCTCGTTTTGCCAACGATTCCCGCCAGGTTCAATCCCCCGTACAGTGCCTCTATTAATTTTCCTTACAATCCGGATGCCCAGATAGCATGGATATGCCAAAATGCTAAAACAGTCAGTTGAGATTTATAACCATAGCTATTAAAGGTTACTTTCGGCGGAGGTTGATATCGAAAATATCACCCTCCAGAGAGGTCGATATGAAGAGCGTCTCCGCGAGTTTCGACTTGTGGGTCGAGTGTGTGGTACACACTTATGTTTTAGTGACAAACACTCAGAAATGTGTGGCACAAAAATGTGTCGTAACGCTTCTGTTCTATCAGCTGATATCGTCAGGGAGAGCTGCACAGCTTACGTCCTGACATAAGAGGCTTTTTTTCCGCGATCCCACAAAGAGGATGTGGTTCGGTTGTGGCTCAAAACAAGTGTTTCCGGGATAGTTTATGTGGCCCACAAGTCAACTTCCATAGCTAACAAGGTTTCTGTTGCTCGCACTGTAACCCATATTTGACAAATAACTCTCGAGGGGATTTTCGATGTTGTGGGTCAAATTTTGCGAGAAGCTCAAATTTAACGGCAAATATTAAATTAGCTACTTTATCAAGCCGATCAACATAAACCTGAAGATCCTTCTAATACAGAATGGTAAGGCCCAACACTCGTACTCAAACCCATTCTAACATAATTAAACTAACTAATTATCAAGCACTTACCTGAAAGATTCCTGAATTTTTTTTTTTAAAGTTTTATATTGACTTACCTTTGTTATAGCTATCTTACAATCAACGATAAATATACATATATAGGGAGATCAAGAGCTAGTACCACTAACCTCATAAGTGTCATGATCTTCCAGTACATCCAGTGTCATAAACTCATCCACGTATTTCTTCAAGTCGTGAAGCAGTCGCTCCATTTCCTGCAGTACAAAAGGAACTAGACTCCCCTTGGCTCCTTTTTGTATACGCTTGGCTTTCGAGCAGGACAAGACATGTTCAAACGGAGAGATTTCCACCAAACGAGGTACGAGGGAGGCATAGGCATCAAACGTTGACAATGCATTAGCGGCCTGGAAGGTATAATGGTTAAAATTAACTTATTAGTGATTACTTTTGTGTGTTTTTCCGTACAAAGCTTTTTTTTCTTTTAGTTATGCTACTCCGTCTTTTCCTCGTAGTGAATCTTATCCGATTTATAGGATAAAAAGATTATAGGGAACACTTTTATCCCGAAATTAAAGGTATTATTGGGTTTACTTTACTGTACGTATTTAATAGCACGATAAGGCATAATGAGTCATAAGTAAATTATTGTCATTATCTAAAATGAGAAAACAAGGCAAAGAATACCACAAGCTAGTTAAGTCCATACAAAAACCTGGACGTGTTAATCCTAATCCAATCCTTAGCTTCTGCATTCTGCTCTTACCTTTTAAAACATTTCAACCTTAAAACACTACAGGAAGGAGCTAAAAATCGACTTCGTTTCAGCCTCCTCTCCACTCCCAAATCCTCCCTCAACTCCTCCAAAATATCAGGAAAAGACCAGAACGAATACTCTAAACTCCAAACATCCTTTATAAAAAAATAACTCAAAACGGAAAATTCGGCTTGGATGCTCCAGCTGATTTTTCCATTTTTAGTCATTTCAGTTTTAATTCCCAGTCAGCTTGGGATGGAGGAGTCTTTGTCAAAACCTCCACAACTCCAAACCCCCCAATGGTGTGTGTGTGTGGGGGTGGGGTGGGGGTGGGCCGCACCTCACACCCAGAAGGTCTGTGGAAAAAAAATGGGAGGATATGAAAAAAGGAGAAGAAAGAAGGGCGACTACAAAAACAAAACAACAATGACATAGGTATAAAATCAAACAAATCTTATCAAAAAAGAATATCCATCCAGGGGTGTACAATATCCTTATTACTAAGATTCGATACCAGATTATCGACATTTAGTATAGGGTCTGCGACAGAGTACTTCTGAATCAAGCACCTGAGAGAATACAAAACACGTGATATGTGCAGAAAGGACTTGCGGCAGACTGTGTAAAAGTTTTTACTTTTACAGTTCATTCCGTTGTTCATTCTTTCTGAAGTGTTTAAACAAAAGTGTTTGTAAGCTACTTGGAGCAGTTTTTTTTTCTTTTAACGTAATAAGTCGATTTACTAAAAATAAACTTCCTATCTATCTGTCCATTCTCGAGACAAAACTAATGTCTCTTGTGAGTTAACGTTACTACCCTCCAAGATTTATTTTATCACAAGCTCAGATTTCAGACTACGATGCAAAGACGACACTTGTAAAACCAATCTCAGACGATTTATCCATCCCCCCCCCCCCCCGAAAAAAACTCGATTTCGATCACGTAAACTGGGCTTGGCGGATGTAGTGTAGCTGATTATTTATTATGGCACTTGCCACCTCTGTCTCCAGTACCATATACCGATCGCAATTCCGTCTGTCGGTCGGCCGGTCCGCTTGTCCCACTTTTTCGAGTTCGAGTACTTCCAGATGTGATAGGACGATGAAACTTGGCAGGCATGTCAGGGACCCGACCGAACTATGGAA
Organism: Branchinecta lynchi; assembly: GCA_023053575.1. Lineage (NCBI taxonomy): Eukaryota > Metazoa > Arthropoda > Branchiopoda > Anostraca > Branchinectidae > Branchinecta > Branchinecta lynchi. The sequence goes on from JAKZAP010000003.1 coordinate 28,276,034, forward strand.
ATAATCAGTTTCCCGATCCGACCAGTGTAACTTTCGAACGGGTGATCGGATTGGAATGAAACTTAATAAATGAATAGATGATCTGTTTCTGATGTCCCATTTGAAGTCCGGACCGGATTCGACAGCTGTGGGGGAGCTGGAAGGGGGGGGGGAGACCGGAAATCTCGAGAAACAGTTATAAAACAAGTATCTGCTCTAGATAAATCGTTTACACAATTGGACTGGATCTGGACACTTCGGGGGGGGGGGGGGGGGGGTCCGGAATTCCGGTGATGGCAATTTGGGGATTTCCACGACGACGCTTGGCAGGCATATAAAGGACCCGATCAAACTGACTTAGAAATAAAAAAAATTTCGATCCGATCATCGTGGGGGACTGGACGGAGGGGGAATCCGGAATATGGAGTCATGCGTAACTTTGGAACGGGTGATCGGATTCCAGTGAAATTTTTTACTTGAACAGAGGACATGTCTCTGGTAATCTTTTGATGTCCGGATCGGATCCGACAACTATTCCGGTGGGGGGGGGGGGGGACCGGAAAATACGTGACCCACTTCGACTCGACAGATCGGGATGGAACTTTGAAGGAATATCAAACAGATGCTGTGGATAAATCATTTACAGAACCGGATTGAGTAAGGTACTTACAGATGTGCAAGTACAATGAAACTTGGCTGGAATATTAGAGATTCGACAAGACTGGCTTAGAAATCGCCACTTCCCAAATCCGACTATTCCTTAAAGTATCAATCTTGACTGCAAAGTAAGAAAAATACTTTTAAGCAACATATACATTTTCATGATCTCCATGAGCCCATTATCATTTTTGCCTCTAGTGTTTTTAAATATTCCTTGAGCCCCAGCAGTTGAATAAAACGGATACGTCAGCTACGATGCTTTAGCAGCGACATTTCAGCCCTTCTTAGCATAAATATTCTTTGAGCCAAAGCTGACTTTTAAACATTTATTCAAACAATGTTTACAACGGATACGTCAGCTATGATTCTTCGTCAGCGATATTTCGGCCCTTCTTGGCAAGGGTCCTCGTCAGGCTGTCAATCCTCTGGTTCAACTTTGGGGAAAGGAAACAAACCTGTAAACCTGTAATTGATTACAGGTTTGTTTCCTTTCCCCAAAGTTGAACCAGAGGATTGACAGCCGGACGAGGACCCTTGCCAAGAAGGGCCGAAATATCGCCGACGAAGAATCATAGCTGACGTATCCGTTGTAAACATTGTTTGAATAAATCCTTCTTAGCAACAGTCCTCGTCAGGCTGTCAATCTTCAGGGTCAATGTCGGGGAAGAAAACAAACCTGCAAGTGATTACAGATTTGTTTCCTTCCCCGAGAAGGGCCAAGAAGCGCCAAAATATGGCTGCTAAAGCATCGTAGCTGACGTATCCGTTGTATGCATTATTTGAATATATCAATGGTTTTGCTTACACATGGAGTTGTACAGCTCCCTTAAAGTGCGCATCTTAACCGCAAAGTCGAAAAGTAGTTTTGAATAGTTTTGACAAACAATAAATATCAGCCCTTGATCATTTGTGCGACAAGGGTTTTGCTTAAAAATTTATTTCTAGCACCCTTAAAGTGCGCATAATTACAGCCAAATTCTACAATCAAGGGACTCTTGATTTTTATGTTAAGATTTCGCAATTTCCTTGAGTTATGTTGAGGCGAAAGCCAAGATCAGTATTACTGTTATATGCATTGTTTCAAAATGTGTTTAAAATAAAATATAAAAATACTATTCGTAGTTATTAATCAAATCATATTCCTACCGAGATCAATCCATATCGCAACGTGACCAGCTTCCTGGCTTCGTCGTTTTTCGCCGGCCGACCCCGCTTTTTCTTCTGGCTGGGCTTTAGGGCCTCGACTATCGGGTCAGGGTCTGGCTCTTCCTCTTGTGGGGTAGGAGCGACCCGTTGGGTTTCGGTTCGGGTTTCAGGAATCTGCAGGGCTAAAGGATCGGCTAGAGCGGGGGATGTCTCGGTCAGGATGGTTTTCTCGGGCTCCTGAAAGGTTAAGATTAAAGGAAATGAAGAAAAGGGAAGTAGGCGACTTGTAATATTGATTACCTACCCGATGAAAATTTTGCATGAGTTAGTTATATGCAGTTGTAAGTATTAATAGCATACACCAGTAAATATTACCACTGCGTTCTATACAGCAAGACTGGATGCTAATTATAGCGAGAGATGATGCTACTGATACTTAGCCTAGTATGAGGCGCATTAAATGATAGTATTCTGTACTGTTATCATTTCATGCTACTATTTCGTACAACTATCATACAACTACACAGGCCACACATTTTTCATCGCCTATACCCCTGTCTAAAGTTTCATAACATTTAATAGCCTACAGAGATACGAAATTCCGGATAACAAATAACACACTATCTGTACATTAAGCTTGGTCAACATTGTTACTTTTAATGAAAAAAAACAAAAGTTAAAAAGACACAACATAAATATACATAATAGATATCACGTTTAGATCATGCATTTCACTGCTTATTTTATTTTCCCCTGCAATTCTTTTGGCTCACTCACAAAGAGGTTTAGAGCAACATTGGCTTACAGCCTGAGGAGGCTACTGCCCTCTACATGTTTAAACTGCAGTTCTGACCGGGAGCACCGTTTCTTCAAGTCCAGCAACAGCCTGGCAAGGACCCTTGGAAAGAAGGGCTGCAATATCACTGACTGACCAATATCGCAGCTGACTTTCTATATTTCGCCATTGTTGATGTTTATTATATAGGCTAGTACAGTCTACCACAAAACCCCGAATTTGGATACCCTATGCCCATTGTTAAGTATATCTAGGGTTTGGATTCTTCTTTTATTTTCCCGTGCCATTCTTTTTGTACAAAGGTACAGATGTAAGATAAATAAAAAAAGCTGTCTTAGTAGATGGTACTAAGAGCTTTAAAGAGAAGTAAAATCTCACCTGTTGTTCAGGCATGTCCTTCGTATATAGCGGATGTTTTGCTATATACTCTAAATGATGTTCAATTGTTCCGTGCGAAGGGTTCTGTAGATAGTGGGTAGCCAGCTTCCCAATACCCAGGTAGACCTTCTGACAGGTCAGACATCGGTAGTTAGTACACAATTTTCTCTTCTTTCGCCGTGGCGCGTCTGGAAGAAAAACTTAAATCAACGTCTAGGCTAAAGCGAAATGGCTGATTTACATTAGTTGCGTTTTCGCAGTTATCGTGGTATCTGATACCACCGTCAAAAGGCGTTTTTGCAGTTATCGTGGTATCTGATATCCAGATACCACGGTCCAACCGTGGTAACTGATCACGGTATCTGAAAACTGATCTCACTTTCATCAAATTTTGTCAACTTTGTGAGAAAGTAGTTCAGCACTTAATGATGTAACTGGATATCAGTTTTTCTTTTGGAATGTCTTCGAAAAGTGCAATTTCGGCAATAGTCGTTTTTGCGGAGCAACCGTATATCAGATACCAAGATAACTGCAAAAACGACTAATTGCAGATCCAGTTACCGTGGTAATTGATACCATGGTATCTGCAAAAACGCAATTACCATGACTTCCAAGCCCTTTAAATTTTAACTGAAAAGGGCTGGGATAGGACAATCTAGTTACGCATCCCTTATTCACTGAAACTGGCTTGAAGACCCGCTGAAAATGCTTTACTTCGTTTTTCCGCTATTCACGAATAATCGATTTTCAAACAGTGGAATTTTCGTGTGATTTGTGGTACCTCTATGCACTTGTAGGCTATATGTGTTGTATACCTTGCCAGAAGGATTTATGAATCTTTTTCTTGTTCAGGCACTAAGCAGTCTTTGCCAAGCTAATCACTGCTCACCGAAAAGCCATGTTTGTGTTGAGATTAAAATTTCCCGCGTCATAGTAGAATTTACGTTTTGGGACGGCCATAGATATTCTGCACGTCATAACTACAGCAGATAGTGAAAAATATAAACATATCGCTTAGCAGAATCCAAATTACTGATTTTATTCAATTAAATGACATAAAAGTAAGTTGGCTCTTCAGTTAAACTTTAAAATTACAATCGAACTCCAGAAATGAGACAAAATTCACACAGAGAATCCTGTGCGAAACTTCATTTTAGTTATAGTTCTTTATCAGCAAGAAAGTCGCGTCAAGGCTCACACGCGACGACTGGGTTTGGCTGCAAAGGGTAGCGAGCATAACAGATACATCATGCACCTTATTCGCTGCCAAGTGCAAATTATTGTATTAACGTAATAAATTTAAGTTCTAAGCTTGGACCGGCAAACAAGAGCCGTAAGCTCATATGTCACTTGCAAGCATACGCATTAGCTAAAGCCGGTTTCACATTGACGCCTTGAGCCTTTCACACAGAGCTACGCAACCCCGGCGTCGCGTTTGCGGAAACGCAACACAAGAACAGAACCAAGTTCTATTTTTGCGTTGAGATTTTTCAGTGGGAAATGAAGCTTTCGAAGAAAAACCTACTAATGATGAAAGAAACAAAAATTCAGCAGAAGACACCGACAAAGGAAAGCGTAAATACGCATACAGCGTAGAAGATTCTCGCGCAGGTGTGACGGATACGCTACGCAACGCAAGATAAACGCAGACGTAATGCATCGCAACGACGCGTCAATGTGAAAGCGCCTTAAGGTATCAGCTAAGATTCGCGCTGTCATGAGGCACAAATAATCATGGGCCCTTTGGAATCAGGAAAATGTATGGTTTAGTAAAAACAAATATCTTATGCACTTTGCAGTTACAATGCGAACTTTAAAAATAACTGAACTTGTAAGCAACATGCTTGAGGCACATTTGATCATAGGCCCTTAGGGATCTTCCAAATGTATTGTTTCTTAAAAGCGTTTATGACTGGCGCTGTGAGTATGCTGGGAAATCATTTGTCAGCAAAACCCTTGAGGCAAAAAATATTATTGGCCTTAGTGAATCACGAAAATGTATCTTTTGGTCAAAAGTATTTTTTTCACTTTGCAGTTAAGATACGTACTTTAAGGGAACAAAAACTCATTTGTATGCACATACATCAGGTACAAATGATCACGGTCCCTTAAGGATTATGAATGGACACAGCAGGACACAGAATTCCGGTAATCCGGATTCCAATTCCCTACACTCCCCCGAAGATGGCCGGATCAGGGAACTGACTGCGTCCAGGTCAATCTAATCGGGCCCATAACACACCTGCCGAATTTCATCGTCCTATTGCATCCGGAAGTACGTAAACTCGCAATCAGCGGGAAACCCCCTGTACCCCCCCCCCCCAAACAGGTCGCCGATCCGGCCTGTTTCTCTCACAACTGTATTTACAACTTGTTTTTGTTCTTCTCACCAAGTTTCATCCCTATGTCCCGAGATTTTCGGTCCCCCTACAATTCACCGATGTAGAAAACGGGTTGCAACACTAAGAAGCAGTCACCAGTGAATACGACAAGTGCGCAAGCGCTCAAACGTGGATGTTACAGTAAAATCTGTATCACATCTTCTATTCGAACAGCGTTAGAACCAAGACATTTTACATGCCCAATAACGAAACAAGTATTGAACTAACCGAATGTGTAATCATCACACTTCTTGCAAGAACGATGCCAATTTCAAACGGAATGTCTTGCCAGCCTGTCCGACGCTTTGAGCCTCTTTTCAACAAGCAAGGTAATTGGACCAAACCGTAGCAGCCTAATGCCCCCTCTGTCACAACTTCGTTAAGAACGGCATATCATCAACCATATGACAAAACCACCCGGTTTCCAACTCCTCATTAAGTCGGCTACACCACGTGGTTTTCTTTGTTGCTCTTACACAAAAAACCACATCTATACATATATATCCACATGTACAGAAGGGTTGGATTTGAGACCTGTCATTCACGAACTAAACTTATGGGAAGTAACTTATTATATTAACTTATGGTCCCAGATGCCCATAAGAAGGAACGCAGCTAACAGACTCAAACTCAGCAAATCTTACCTGGAAATTCGTCCATAAGAGTCCCTCGATCTTCTGGGGGCACATCATAGTCCGAATAGCCACCATCTGAATCATCCAGGTCCGGCGCTGATTGGTCCAACTTATGCAACCTTTTATAGTCCTTGACCACGTGCCGCGGAGGTTTTGAAAGTCGCCCACAGCGAGTTCTTTTGATTTCGCCCTTTTTCTCCTTTTCCTATAAACAGAAACAAGAGATGAGAGAAGAAAAGACAGAATTGATTGAGAAACAGTTGGACAAGAGCTGCAGGCGCACCTTGGATTTCTTTTTTTTTTCATGTCATAATTATAATAATATAACTGCAACAAACGCTTTCGCCTCTATAATCTCATGATACCATTACGCGAACTTTAAGTCAGCAAGGTCACGGTCACACCTGCTAACTTTACTGATAGTTTCTGCATTCACGACAATTTCACGGAGGTGATTTCAATATTCCACTATCTGGTTTTTAAAGCTCCACTTTAATCAAATTCAAGTAGCGCCTGTAATTCCCTTACACTTGATTCTTACGCTAATTGGCACGGACATATTTGCAACGGCGTCTAGCACCGGCTACGGCGCAATAGAAACCATTCTTCTTGACTCCGACGACGTCAAGATGCTCTGTTCCAGCTCTGTTCAAACGATTCCTCAAGTCAACCACGCTCCCGGGGTGGAAGGAGGGAACAGAAGGCATGCGGAAGACATGGCTTACGGCGGTCAAGGCGGACTTCAAACCCCTCGGATGCTTTAGGAAGTACGGGAGACGACGGGACAAACAATTCCTTACCAAGCCAGCTGCGCAGGACCACGATGGGCGTAAGCAGACATTGCGGTCGAGGGTCCGCTACTTACCGGCTTACCGCAGTAGCTACGCATGGCGTCACGGCTACTCGCTTCTCGACGTCTAAGGCTGGAACAATACTTCCTATTTCGGCAAAATATCGAGACATGCTCTAATCCCGCCTATCGCGTCACAGAGATCGTAGTTGCCACGTTCCCGAGCGTGGTAAGCAAATAGTCACCATTACTTACTGTTTGGAGAAGGCTGGAACGACCAGCTTACTTTTCACGAGGTTGAGACGAAAATATTAATTCATAGCTACTAGTGTAAGAAGGATGGAACATGCCCAACGTTGCTTGGTAGATGCCATCAACAGTCATGGTGCTTGAACATGGAAGAGGTTCAAGTATGTTCAATAGAAATTATTTAAAAAGAATTCTTGGTCCTTACCTGATTCACGTCTTCTTCTTCACTGATCAATTCGTCTCTCTGAAATCTTACTGGAATGGCTCTGGGTGGTCTTCCTTTCTTTCGGACATGAGGGACATCATCTGGGTACACGATCCTGGCAAGGAAACAACAATTTCAGTGGTCCATAAGCAGGCAGGCTCGAAGTTGCCTAACTCTTTAATTCCCAAGACCAGAAATGAATTTGTGTTTTTTTTTCATTTAAATGTATACATTCTGATTGTTCTCACACGTATTTTTACACTGGTAAATCTGATGTAAATATTGAACTGATGAAGCTTGTTTGATAAACTATATTTATGATGAGAGAAATACTAATTCGGAATCACTGTTGTGAAATACATTTTCACAAAAAAAAAAATTGAATTAAATTCTACTCTATTCTGCTTGGTAATCCACAGGGAACAGTGCAAGGGGTTTTATGCTTGTTCATTCTTTGTTAAGGGTTCAAAGATTAACGGCTAGCCTACAAGCATTCACTAAACCTGAAATGTCTGAGCGATATTTCGGACCTTCTGTACAAGGGTCCCCATCAGGCTGCAGCCACAATAATCCTCAGTACCGCAAACTATTTTTATGCTAAATATTCTTTGAGCCCAAGCTGACTTTGAAACATTTATTCAAACAATGTCTACAACGGATACGTCAGCTACGATCTTCGTCAGCTATATTTCGGCCCTTCTTGGCAAGGGTCCTCGCCAGGCTGTCAATCCTCTGGTTCAACTTCGGGGAAGGAAACAAACCTGTAAATCGACGAAGAATCATAGCTGACGTATCCGTTGTAAACACTATTTTTATGCAATTGGATTTCACTTTAGCCTGTTAGATCTACCCTACTGTGATAAAAAAAAAAAAAAAAAATAGGACAAAAGCAAAGTGTTACTCTCGCAATACAATGAACATGGCGTAACAAATTTAGCTAAACGGGGCGCTCACCCAGGAAAGCTAAATGGGGGTTGGTAGTATGCCTGGAAAAGTCAGCAAGACTAGTTCAGGGTCACCAAGTTGACATCCAGCTTGAACATCGGCGGCTCGGGGTCCTCGAGTTGTAGGTGTAAAAGCAACTGAGCAAAATATCAAAATAATACGAGTAGGCTATATATGGCTTCAATTTGACTTCATCTTAGTTAAATTAATGTTTGCGCTTACGAATGCGTGCATCAATGCTTGCTTGGTTTGAATTTCATCTACTCTTTGGTGCCTTTGAAAGTTAAGCAAAGTTCAAATTATCATATCTCTACTGTATTCTATCATACCGATCTGATGCAACAGAATGGGGCTTACTTGCAAACAATCTTCGTATTCGTCTTCTTATCAAACACCACATTCTCAGAGTTCTTTAGGAGTTCCTTTCTGTTTTGCTGCCTCAAAATGGAAGCAACTTGCTGCAACTGCTCCGACGAAAGAGGCTGCAGGCTATGAAACTTTGCACCTTTCTGAATCAACTGAATTGGATTCTCACTGGATCCAAGAGGTTTATTTGTTTCACTTCGGTCAACGTTTGATTCAAACTCAACACACTGGAGTTCAGAAAGCTTAGCACCTGCACTAAAATTTGACAGAAAGCTTATGTTTTCCTGTTCATCTCCACTTTCATGCTGTTGACTTACATCATACACCTTCACATCTGGGTCTGAATGTTCAGGGTTATTCTGCACTTGTAATTTGTATATAACTTTCTCTTGTCCAACCTGAGGAACCACAGTGAGAAGCTCATCAACTTCTATCTGGTTGGACTTCAGGACTTCACTTACTGTACTTGCGAGACTGTTTTTATTCTGTGATTTTTCACGGATTCTTTTCAACAGATTTCTTGTATCTTGGCTTTGAGTTCCGAATTTCTTTGGCTCCCTTGCCATTGCCTGTTGTTTAGCTCGACCAATATCACTACACACCTGAGCTATTGAATTACTCTGTTTTGGTGGTGAAACACTTTTGGTTACATGGTTGCTCGTACTTCTGGGTTTCTGAACAGTTATTATCTGACGTCTCTGAGGTATGATATTCGGCCCACTGCTTTTATTGGATGCTGCAGGCACATTTATCCCTGACAGATCAAAGGTGATGGGGATAGTTGTGATCTCCAATTCATGACCAGTTGTCTGATTATCAACATTTTCCTGAGTTTCAGATGGTGCTATGAAAAATGCCTTTTTGGTTTTCTCTGGCAGACCTTCAATGACTCCAAAAAATTCATCCGTCAGATCGAAACTCCGAATATTTTCATCACTAGTCTGGATGAAGCTTAACGTCTGGTCTAGGTCAATTGCTTCTGGCTGAATGTAGGCCTGACTGATATCTAGACCTTCTATGTCATCAGTAATAAAGTAGCTGACACCATTGATGACAACAACTTGGTTCTTGAACTGCTCCATTCTTCAAATCTGTAGGTTAACAAGAGGAGATATTGACAAATGGCAACCAATCCTAAAAATAAAGTGTTACTGGTTGATGCACTATAATTCAACTATACTTGAAGCGTTATTTAACTATAAATGGGAACAGACGAACAGAGTCTTTTCATCATTGGTCCTTCCAGCCCTACCCTTTATCACTAATCTATAGATTCTAGCCCTTAGTCTACACTAAATACTGTCCTTATCCGTACACTTTAAGTAGGCACCCACTTACTTGTAATGTGCTGCACTTACCTGCTTGCGAGTGCTACTCTAAACTAACTGCTTACTGTGTGTTGGGTATGAATAAAAGTTTTATGCCAAATTCTACACCCGCAAAATGCATAGTATTAGTGTTGGGAAGTACTTCAAGTACTTGCACTTCAAGTACTACGTAAGTACAAAGTCAAAATACTTGAGTTTTACTTAAGTACAACTTATGACAAATTCTGCAGCAGCAAAATGCATAGTAAGTAAGTAATTTATTTATAACCCGCCGTTTAAGTAGTATTAATTCAAAGTGAAACAACTGTGAAACCATATAAGAATTAAAAAGGGTGATAAATGGGTACCGGTATGTAAAATATTACTGACTTATCCATTTAGCACCAATTTTTATGGCACTTGCCTTACGGCCAAGTGCCATAAACCGATCACTTTTCCGTCGGTCTGTCTATCGGTAGGTCGGTCAGTCCGGTGTTTGCGAGTTAGGGTACTTTCAGATGTGCTAGGACGATGAAACTTGGCAAGCATATTAGAGACCCGACCAAACTAACTTGGAAATAGTCGCTTGCCCGATCCGACCATCATGAGGGGAGGGACGGGAGCCGGAATCCGAGATATGGCATAGCTTTCTAACGGGGGATCGGATCTTAATGAAACTTGATATTTGGAGAGACGTCACCTCTCACATATCCCATTCCAAGTCCGGACCGAATCCGATTAATGTGGGGGGGGGGAGTCGGAGGGGGGAACCAGAAATCATGTGACACGCTTAGAGTGGAGCGATCGGGATGAAACTTGGTCGGAAGATCAAGCACAAGCCCTACGCACACCACTGACAGAACCAGACCGGGTTCTTGCACTGTGGAGGGAGTTGGAGGGGGGTTCCGGAATTCCGGTGATACGGACTTAAGTTACTTCCAGGTGGGCTAGGACAACGAAACTTGGCAGGCAAATCAGAGACCCAACCAGTTTTAACTTGGAAATAGTCAAATTCCCGATCCGACCATCGTGAGGGGAGTGGAGGGAAGGGGATTCTGGAATCTAGAGGTATGTAGAACTTCCGAACAGGTGATCATATCATAATGAAACTTGACGTGTAGAAATATCGCATGTCTCGGATGTCCAGTTTCAAGTCAGGACCGGATCCGATGAAGGTGGGACAGGTTGGAGGGGGGGGGGGGACCGGAATTTCGGTGATCGCAAGTTAAGGCACTGATGTGCTAGACCGATGAAACTTGAACTTGATGATCGGCTTAGAAATAGTCAGTTCCCTGATCCGACGATCGTGTGGGGAGTGGAGGGATGGAGAATCCAGAATCTTGAGGTATGTATAACTTTTGAACGGGTGATCTGAGCTTAATCAATCAATCAATCAATTTACTTAATTTGTGATATTACAAATCACATATTCAAAATTACACTTACACAGGACTACTCTTTACTAAATATATACAGTCATTTCATCCATTCGGTGGCTCGGGGCAATTAGCACAGTCGACGAATAAGGCTGTAGAGATGGCCAGAACGGCATTCTGCATTCTCACAATTGCTTTTAGAAGTGGATTTTCGGAAACTTCTAACCTCGCAACAAAACTAACTATCGCTTTCCGTCTCATAACATCAAAAGATTCAATTTCATTTTCTAAAAACATTTGACTTGCAGAGTAACGTCGATTGTATGAAAGGAGATGACGGAATGCATTGTTAAAACAAACTTTTACTTTACGCATCGTCGTCTCAAGATAGTTATCAGAAAGTGGGAGACAGTGTAGTTGAGTGCAATACGTCTTAAATAAAAGAATCCTGACCGACACAGTACAAATTTAAAATTACGAATTAAGTGGTTCACACGGGCGCAAAGACCCCGATACTGACTCGAAATTGCTGAATCGTCATACAGGTCATCGTCTAAAAAATAACCTAACCACTGTACTTCACTTTGTGTACTCTCTTCAAAACAAAATCACCAAGCCGAATAGCCGGAAATATCAGGGATTTAAAATGTTTCGGGATAAAAATCATGTAACTGCACTTTCGCAGAATTGAAAATAATGTCGTGCGTCGCTGCATAATTTGCGCAAATCTTCAACAGGGGATTTAATCCGTTCGCCGACGGCACCATTAGAACCATGTCGTCAGCGTAAGCGATCAAGTTCAAAAACACACCAGAGATGTTACAGCGTACACGGCTCTCCATTAATTGTTTACAAAGATCATCTATAAAAACATTAAATAAAAGAGGTGAAATAACTCCCCCTTGTTTAATTCCATTAGTAGCACGAAAAGGATAGATAGATAGATAGATATCGCTTCTATTCTTTTCGAACTATCACGATGAAATCCAAATTTGTCGAAATCGTCATATGTACATGTAGACACTCATTCATAAATATGTCAACGTCATATATAAAAGTAAACACTAAATAAGACTAAAAATTTTAACGAAAGACGGTACAAACGTCTTTTCATACCGTACATGGTCACATTTTACGTGTTTTGGGATCACCACTGAGGCCACTCTTGCAGGTCGTTCGCGAGCAATTTTGAACGGTGGCGGAAGTATATACTTATGGATAGGGTGCTCAAGCATTTTCTTACCGGAAGATATGCACAATTTCAACCTACGGGACTCAAGTCTAAATTTCTGAAGGAGCTAATTGTAAGGAATTTCGGGGGATCGTGACATAATTAATAGGGCACGTTTCTGTATTTTTTTGATCCGATAAGCCTGGTCCTCAGTAAGGCCAAAGTGCCAAGCTTCCACCAGGTATTCTAGCCCCGAACGTATAACAGAAACATAAAAACGGAGCAAATCTTGTTCAGGGAACCTATTTTTAGCAAGTAATTTCAGCATATGAAGGACGGTGTGTCCACGCTTTACCATTTCCTTCGTTTGGAGTTACCATTTTAAATCGTTTGATATAATTAGACCGTGGAGTTTTATTTGGTTTACACGCAAAGTACCTGGAATAGGAGGTTCAAAAATTGGCCCTTCTTTCAGGAAAGAAATTGTAAGAATTGCTGACTTCTTTTATTCACAGCCATGTCTGAATTTAAAGCTTCGGCGTGTATCCGCGAAATTATATTGGCCGCTTCAGTTTCTCTTGTCATCTGTCGAATCTTGTTGCGTAGCTTACTTGCCTCTTCTCTTTTTCCCTGACGAAAAAGGCTCATTTTGCGGTGTACAAGCTCTTTTATATTTTTTGTGATATACGGCCTGTCGGTAATGCAACGTTTGACTGTTCTTTCCGGAAACACGGTTTCGTACTCCTTTCTAAGCTTTCCTTGAATTATTTTTGCTTTCTCGGTTGTACTAGAGACAGCAAGAGCTTCTGTCCACTGCTCCCCTTCGATCCACTTCCCGAACTTTAACAAACCGTTTTCAGTGATTGGTCGACATGTAAAAGTTTCAACCGAATACTGTTAAAGAGTTTAATGGGGTCCACTCAGTCATATGGCGATTTCCACCAAGCGGAGGTAGATCACGAGGCTCATTATAATACTCAGACATGTTAGTACAAATAACATCCCGAGAGGTACCTCCTTTCGTCGTTGGAAAATGTATAACCTGTTTTAGTTTGTTATCGTTAAGGAAATTATCCAAATTTAGTTCATTTTTGTCATCTGTCACGATTAAACCTACACGTATTTAGTTGTTACGTAATCCAACCTAAGGTTAAGTTTTTCAATAAATTGCCTTTTCATCAGCGATGTTCGGCCTGGCGAATAATAAAAAACACAAACTGCAATATTTGTGACACTTCGCGGGAGTCTTTTGGGCTTCATTAGAACCCATAAGATCTCATCTTTTTCGTCAAGATGTGGGATTTCGATCTCACGCGGTGACGCATTATCGTCAACTATCAGCATCACTCCACAGCTTTTTTACCCGCTCACACTTCATAGGAAACTCCTGTTGAACATACCTATTTGAAAGGAAATCAACCAGCAGCTTTGGCACAAAGCCAGGCTTCACCTTCCAGATTACCAGACGTCCGGGGCTTCCGCATAGTCAAGCCAACCCTTCCAGATTTTCATGATAATGATGACAGCTAATTTTGTTATTCTTCAAAATTTCCTAGATGTCCCCTTCGCATTTGAAATATCTCTTACATCCCAGTCGCAACTGTCAATCACTTTCCCTTTTCTTCCTACATTTGCATATCTGTTTTGTCTCTCGCATGGATCGCCTCTATGGTACCTTCCAGACATCCGGAATCTGGGGTGTCCAACACCCCGGACTTTCAGACAGTTGGCTTCACCTTCCAGATCCGACTCGACGAAAACGGCTGTCTGGAATTCGGAAGAAAAATCTGGAAGGTGAAGCCTCACTTATACCCCGGGTTCGTAACTTTCGAACAACAATTCGTGGTTAACACGGTCAAAGGCTTTGCGTATGTCTAAAAAACAAGTGAAAACAGGACTTCCAAGACCCAGATGAAGAATTACAAAAATCGGTGCCATGCTGCTGTTTAAAACCAAAGTGATTAAAAGATGTCTTTAAAGAATCAACAGAATGTTTCAACAGCAAATGCTCGATCAGCTTCCAAAAAACTATTTAACAGCGATGGAGCTGAATCTTGATGTTTGAAAAGACTGTAATCCAAAGAATGTTGGGGGGGGGGGGAGGTGGAGGGAAAACCGGAAATCTTGTGACACCCTTAGAGTGGGGCGATTGGGATGAAACTTGTTTGGAAGAACAAGCACAAGCCCTAGATACATCCTGGATACATCAGTGACAGAACCGGACCGGGTTCGGCAATGTGGGGGAGTCGGAGGGGGGTCCGAATCAATAGCAAATCAAGATTTGCTAGGACGATGAAACTTGGCTTGGAAATTAGACACTTGACAAGATTGGCTTAGAAATCGTCCGTTCCCAGATTCGACCATCCCTTAAAGTACTAATCCTAACCACAAAGTACAAAAAATACTTTTAAGCAAAATATACATTTTCCTGATCTCTATGAGCCCATGATAATTTTTGCCTCAAGGGTTTTGCTTATAACTGATTTCCCTAAAGTACAAACAATACTCTTGAGCAAAATATACATTTTCCTGCTCCCTCTGAGTTCATCATCACCTTTGCTACAAGAGTTCTGAATACAAATGATCATAACAAACCCACGAACTGACGAATTTCTAATTTTATCCTCTGGCCTAGCCTTGCAAGTGCCATATGAGCTTCCAGCTCTTCTTATATGGGACTTGCAGCAAGGGCTGAAGGAGCGATAATAGTCTAGGACAGATTCATAGATTCAAAGCAGTCAACTTGATTGTTGCCTGATTTTTGGATAACCTATACCAAACGTTGGGTATACCTATGGTTTGAAATACCCTATGCCTAATGTTGGATACCCTAAGGCAAACGCTGGATACCTATTGGTAACCTAACTCTGACCTTTTCAACTGTAAATGAGTTCTGATTGGTTGATTTCTGAGCTTCACTCAAATTATTAATATTTTATTGGAGAGTGTCCAGTGCTTGGTATAGTACTGTAGATTGAGCGAGTGTTGGAAATAGAGTTTGCCATACTTTAGACGTACCCAACATTTGGAATAGGGTATAAAAAGCAGGGGTTTGTGGCTGACCGATACTAAGTTACATATCTCTACTGCACTTCCAGTTTTGGTATTGGGCATTTTCAGATGGCTGGGCCCAGGCTGGGAGGTGGGCAAAAACTTTAACTGGTACCAAACACTGCCTAGGACAATCTAGTACAGGAGAGGTATCCAACCTCAGACAAGATTTCAAATTTCCAGAGAAGTCTTTCCTTCAGAATAATCTGTCTGGCTTAAAAAGGAACCAACAAATATGACAAACATAAGAGATTGAAGCTAATTGAAAGGTATACATACTGGATAAATAAATATTGCTTCCATATTTCTAGTTAAACCTATTTTTATTCAAATAAAATCACCTTATTCTAACCTTAGCTCAAATTGCTTGCTGTGAATAACAAAATGATGAAAAAGGTAGACTTACTAAAGTTGCGTTTTATTGGATTCACGTTTGTTTCGTCAAAGTTTGTAGTTTGGCTCTTGTTTTGTCTTACTTGCGTTTTATTGAGTTCTTGTTTCCGAAAAGTCAAACTACACCAAACTACGTCGACGAGGTAGTTTGTAGTTTGAGCTCCGTAGTTTCAGGTTCCAAACTACAGCAAATGGAATGGACAAATAAAACGACTTTTAAGCGAAACTACGCCGAAACTACTTCCAAAAAAACGCAACTTACAGTCAATAGCCAGAAAATAGCTTTTCAAAGCAGCTGAAAAAAAAAGGCACAGGATTTGAATATTTTGGGGCACATGACTGTTGAAAAAAGTCATATTTTGCCTCTTGACTGTCAGGCAAACATGTACATTTCATTTTAACACTTTTGTGTCAACATTCAAGCAGCATTCAAGGTAGTATACAAAAAACGAGGTTAGGTACCCCTCCTGTAGTCCTGTACACTAAGGCCTTTTTTGATAACCATTCACAAATGGGGTGGCATGCCACCAGGGTTGAGTAGTTTACTCATATGTATGTGTACCCCTTCTTCTCCAGAGATATACCAGTCTACTACACTTTATAAATCAAAATTAATTACTGCTTACTGACTGCTGCATCTGGTTTAAGAATTATATCAATAAATAGCCCTGCTTTGGAGTTACAACTTGATATCTGTTGACTATTTTTTAAACATTGCAACGAGGTAAAAGGAGCCACCAGAACAGAGCAACACCAACTTCTGAAAACAAGGCTGGTCGCCGTGGTATGAACTGCACTGCACCCTACCTGGCATTGATACGCAGAGTATTGTCTGGAATTTTACGATGTATCAAAGAGACATTTTTGGAACAAAGTAACAAATCGAGACTGGCATAGCCTGGGACTCCTAGTCTAGCCAGCTCCTCGACTAGCGACCTAGGAGTCAATAGAGAGATTGCAACCTGCTCGAAGAAAACGGATTTTGCTACACCATCATTACAGGAACGTAACAAAAATATTTAACATTGGGAGGTATAGGACTTTCAACTCTGAAATTAAATTACTACGTTCGACGATCATTCTTTGAATAGCCGATTTAACATTAACATCTGAGCCAGGGACTTGCAGGAATGTTAATTAGGCTATTCCTTAATTGCATAGTTCTATTTTAGCAAAAGAGTTTCCAAGGAAGTAAGAGCTTGAAGGCTTCAAAGTTTGAACACAAAAAAGGAGTCTTGAATCCTATTGGTCAGCGATGACTCGGATTTGAAAAAATGTGTCATAATTGACCAATAGGACAAGACTCCGTCTTTGTTTACTTACAAAAAGTATGTTATTCCAACAAGAAGGAGCCAGATTAAAGATCCTGCAACTTGCTGGCTCAAAGTGGCTATCAAAGCCGGTAATTTAGTCTCAAAGTCTTAAGTCTTATACTTCCTAATGTTAAATTTTTGTCAGGATCCCGTCCATTTTTGTTGGGTAGGCTACGGTGCAATCTGGATGGGAAATGACACTGTACTTCGTCTAACTATAGCATAAAGAAGCATATTTCTACCGCAAACATATTTACCTTTCTCGCTTATGCCATAAAACCGTTGAAGTTTAGATGAACCTGTTCAGTTTTTTTTTTTCATTTTTCGGTTTTAAGCTTCAGCTTCTTCTGAAGAACGTCTACAAGCGAGCTTGCCGGTAAGCAAAAATTGTCGGCGACTCGCATCCTCTGGAAGTAGCAGAAGAAAAGAAATACAGTATTGCCAACTTGGCGTATTTTATGCCAACTTGGCGTATTTTCTGCCAAACTGACGTATTCTGTCGAAGACTGGAGTAAAAATACTGACGTGTGGCGTAAAACTTGACCGTCTTTGGGATCCCAAAACATAAGTGGCGGGATACCTATGACATCGCAAAAGTCGTCCGTCCGTCCGTCTGTCCGTCTGTGCGCACTATAACTCTCGAAGGGAATGATATATTCTGATGAAACTTGGTGTGAGGATTCTTTGGGTCAATAGTAAGGTCATGTTCGTAGATGGGCTATGTAGCCCTACATTTAGGGGTGGGGGAGGGGTTTTAAATTAAGGGGCAAATGAATATTTTTAAACAGATACTGTGATAGTCGATTATGGGGTAAGAAGACATGTTGAACACGATGGTGAAAACCATTTTGTCATCCGAAAAGTAGTTCGCCCGGAATCCGGCCAAAACCGAAAATTGTTAAAAGTTAGAGTTTTATTTGTAGTTGATTAGATATTCGATTTAAGGGTAAAGAAATGGTGAATCCGTGTATGACAATCATTTTTTACCCGGACATATAGTTCGACGGGAATCCGGCTGGAGCCGGAAAATTTGTTATAAGTTGAATTTTTATTTGAAGTTGATTAGATGTTCAATATTGGCGAAAGAAGATACGCTGAGTTCGTTTTTGAGCTTTCTTTTTTCGCCGGAAAAGTAGTTCCGGAATTCGCCCGAAACCGGGAAATTGGCAGAAGTGGCAGGAAGTTTTCGTCAAAACAGAGATGACTTATAGGGGTAAACACACATGATGATTCAATACCTGAACTGATTCAATCAGATGATTAATCTGTTTTTGAATTTTAATATTAAAAATGTTCAAGGAGTCTGGCGAAGACAAGACCCAATTGTCTGGATCAAATATTGAATTTTTGGGATCCCATCGAAACCTTTGGTCTTGTTCATTAACTAGCTCAATTTTTGGAGTAATATGATGTTTTCGTAAGAATTTAATATAATAGTTATACTTCACACCGCAGCTCATGTTTCCA
Organism: Branchinecta lynchi; assembly: GCA_023053575.1. Taxonomy (NCBI): domain Eukaryota; kingdom Metazoa; phylum Arthropoda; class Branchiopoda; order Anostraca; family Branchinectidae; genus Branchinecta; species Branchinecta lynchi. The sequence goes on from JAKZAP010000003.1 coordinate 28,294,642, forward strand.
CCATGCTCACGAAAGAGTTTGGGATCGACCGCGATACCCTTGTAAACAAGACCAAAGGTTTCGATGGGATCCCAAAACTGTAGTAATGATTCGGCTTCCTGATCCAGACAATCAGATCTTGTAGATTTCCAGTCTTCACTAGGCCCTTCAAACACATTGCTACTTATCCCTATCAATCGCTTGAAATGCATAGAAAATGATATCGTAATTGATACAAATTACTGCAAAACGGCTAATCAGCTGAGAAAGCCATACTTATGTATCTTAACCCCTACAACTCATCCGTAATCGAGACTTAGAAAAGTATTTTACTCTTACAGAATTCCTTATTTTAGCTGTTTTCCAGACAAACCACTCCTCCGGTAGAAAAATGAAGCTCGTAAACGGATTCAGCATGCCTGCTTAGTCTTTCACAGATCCTCTCATCAACTTCAGAAAGAACTAGATCTGCGCTGCACAGCAACGTGAAGTTTTGCAGCGACCTTTGTTTGGCTTCGGCCACGAACGTGTTGCGAGACCAACACTTTGGTTTTGTTCTTCACTATCGGCTAACTGCTGAAGTTAAAATTCTTGAAGAAAACTGATATCACATTCCGTTATCATTTGATCCAAGGCTATCCAAAAACGTTGAAGAAAAAGAATATTCTAGAAGAAGAAGAATAAATCAGAATAAGGGATGTACAAAAAATATGTTAGTTGTGTTTTTGCAGATACCATGGTATCTGATACCACGATCTAAGGTTGTTTTTTCAGTTATCGTGGTATCTGGCCAGTTATCGTGGTATCTGAAAAAGTCATCTCACTTTCATCGATTCTTGTCAAATGGGAAGAGGAAAGAAGTTTGGCACTTAGTAATGTGACTGAATATCAGTTTTTATGGCACTTGCCCTTCGGCCAAGTTCCATATAGCGATCGCAATTTCTGTCCGATGTCGGTCTGTCGTTCGGTCGGTCGGTCGGTCTGTCCCGGTTTTGCTAGTTCGGGCACTTCCAGATAAGCTAGGACGATGAAAGTTGGCAGGCATATCAGGGACCGGACCAGATTAAATTAGAAATAGTCACTTCGCCGATCCGACCATCTGTGGAGGGGGAGTGGAGGGAGGGGGAATCAGGAAAAATTAAGAAAAATGAAGTATTTTTAACTTTCGAACGGGTGGTCGGAACTTGATACATGGAACGACCTTGTGTCTCAGATCTCCCATTTTAAATCCAGACCGGATCCGGTGACGTCGGGGGGGGAGATGGTGGGGGAAACCGGAAATCTTGGAAAACGCTTAGAGTGGAGAGATCGGGATGAAACTTGGTGGAAAGAACAAGCACAAGTCGTAGATACATGATTGACATAACCGGACCGGATCCGCTCACTTTGGGGATGTGGGGGGGGGTGGCCGAGTTTCTAGTGATACCGCGAGTTCGGTGCTTCCTGATGTGCTATAGGACGATAAAAATTGGCGGGCATAACCCGAACAGATTGACTTGAGAACAGTCTTTTCCCCGATTCGACCATCTGGTTGGGGGGGGGGGAGGCTGGATGGAGGGGGAATCCGGAAAAGTTAGGTATTTCTAACTTACGAACGGATGATCGGATCTCAATGAAGCTTGATACATAGAAAGACCTCGTATCTCAGACATCCCAGTTTAAATCCAGACCGGATCCGGTGACATTGCGGTGAGTTGGAGGGGGGAACCGCAAATCTTGGGAAACGCTTGGAGTGAAAAAATCGGGATGAAACTTGATGGAAAGAACAAGCACAAGCCCTAGATACGTAATTGACATAACCGGACTGGATCCCTCCACTGTGGGGGAGTTGGGGGGGATCCGAATTTCTGGTGATCCCGCGATTTCGGTACTTCCTGGTGTGCTATGACGATGAAACTTGGCAGGCGTGTAAGGGACCCGGACAGGTTGACTTGAGAATAGTTGTTTCCCCGATCCAACCATCCGGGGGATGATGGAGGGGGAATCCGGAAGGTATTCTTAACTTGCGAACGGGTTATTGGATCTTAATGAAACTTGATATGTAGAAAGACCTCGTGTCTCAGATGCCCCATTTTAAGTCCGGAGTCGGAGGGGGGGAACTGGAAATCTTGGAAAACGGTTAGAGTGGAGGGTTCGGCATGAAACTTGGTGGGAAGAACAAGCACAACGCCTACATACGTGAATGACATAACCGGAACGAATCTGGTCACTGTGGGAGAGTTTGGGGGGGGGGGGGTCCGAGTTTCTATTCATCCAACAAGTTCGGTACTTCCTGATGTGCTAGGACGATGAGGCTTGGCAGGCTTGTCAGGTACACGAATAGATTGACTTTAGAATGTCGTTTCCCCGATCCGACCATCGTGGGGGAGTCTAGGAATAGGGAATCTAGTGGCAAGCTGAGCTATTTTGGGGTTCTCGAATTTAAATGAAATTTGATATTTAGAAAGACCTCGTGCCTCAGATGTCCCATTGCAAATCCGGACCAGATCTGGTGACACTGGGAGGAGTTGGAGGAGGGAAACGGAAATCTTTGGAAACGCTACGAGTTGAGGGACCAGGATGAAACTTGGTGGGAACAACAAGCACAAGTTTAAGATACGTCATTAATAGAATAGTACGGAATTCGGGCACTATGGGGGAGTGAGGATGCTCCTGATTTCTAGTGATCGTGCGAGTTCGGTACTTCCTGAATCCTGATGTGTTATGACGATGAAGTTCAGATATGGATTGGATCCGGTGACTTAAGCAGGAGCCAGAGGGAGGAACCGGAAATCTTGGGAAACACTTAGAGTGGACGGATCGGGATGAAACTTGGTGGGGGAGAAATAAGCGCAAGTCCTAGATACATTGTTGACATAACCGGACCAGATTCGGACACTGCAGGGGAGTTTGGGGTGGGGATGGGGGGCTTAATTCTGGCGATCCCACAAGTTCGGAAGTTCTTGATGTTCTAAGAAGATAATACTTGGAAGACATATCAGGGACCCAAACAGACTGACTTGACAATAGTCGTTTCCCCGGTCCAACCATCATGGGGGTTGCGAAAAGATTTGACATGCACAAAAACCGAACGGATAGACAAAATAGCATTCTAATTGGACACTGCCGAGCTTGTGCGACTTTGATTTGTTATTTGGCGTCCGGACAGGATCCGGCCAAGGTGGGGGAGGGGGGTAGGGGGAGCGGGACTCGGATATTTGCAGATAGGCCTTGCTTCGATTCCAGTCAAACTTGATGGACGTGACCAGGATAAGTTAGAGATGCGACATTTATATTTCCGAGTCGTATTGAGCCACGGTGGGCGGAGCTGGAAGGGGAGTCCCGGAAATTTTGTGGCTCCCATAAGGGTCAAACAAGTGGAGTGATTTGAATGAAACTCAAAAGGTAGAGAGATCATATGCCTTAGATGACATATTTTAAGGTTCGAACAGCATCCGACCACGGTGGAGGGGGGGAGGGGGGATTAACGGGAAGTTCGAGTGAACGATAGGTGGTAAGAGAAAATGCTTCAGGTGATCCAGTTAGGAGCCCGGACCAGATTCGGTCGCGGTGTATGAGGGTTGGAAGGGGGTACCGGAAATCTTGGGCACGTCTAGGGACATAGCGAGTCGATTTCTTGGGTTGAAACTTGGAAGGTTGGCGATGGCTTGGAGGCGATGTCGGAAATTTTCAGACTTGAGTGAAACTAGATATCCCAATTCTAGGTCCGAACTGCATTTTTGGATGGCGGGTTGTTTTGTGAAGTTCTGTTCTACTTTCTAGTACCATCTACTCTTAACACGTGCCATATGAGCTAGTAGCTCTTGTTCTTTTGGGATGACTTTGGAAAGCGCAATTTTGGCAGTTATCGTTGTTGCAGAGCAACCGTATATCAGATACCACGGTTATAAACGCAACTACTGACTTCGCAGCCAGTTGAACCTTATCCTTTTCATTCGCAGACATCGTGACAGACGAAAAGTTAGAACATTATCTTACTTAAGTCATGTTACCTAGTCGGCATTATAAAGCTATCCGTAACTTTTCAGGATAAAAATACCATAGACGGCAAACTACTAATTATTGCGAAACTACGCCGTTGCTCCACATTATCATTTGTAACTGTTGCGTTAACACTTACCTGTAGCTAACAGTGATGGACATGGAGACAAATTTTCTTACGCTCAGATTTACAGAGATCAAAGAAAACGCGAACCAATTTGCATAAGTTTCTGACCCCTCATGAAAATTACAGTGCTCTAGCAACCAATCGGTTCTTACTTACAAGTTGTTACAATTCTCGGTGAAAGACATTGTGGTATTTTCACCTCATAAACGTCTTGTTGGGTCAAGATCTAGATTTATTCTGCACAAAACTGAGAAATTAAAAGAAACTTACCTAAGTTGATGTTTGTTTTCTACTCCATTCAGATTTGATTCTCCTAAACCCAGGGAAACTCGGGCGGAGTCGACCACTCCGAGAATGGAGTAGAATTCGAAGTACATCCGACTCATCGCTAATTTCATTTACAGCTCTGGTAGCTCCGAGCGTTCGCTTACGCCGCCGCTCGCGACTTTAGCTGTGTTCGATCTGCGTCCTCCTTGTCACTATCTGAAGTCGTTTTGTAGCCTTGTCAGGTGAATGACTCAACGGACAAGCATCACAAATAAAAATGCAGTTGAGAAATTTACCCGAGACAGGACCGAAACTTTGCTCAGAGATCATGCCATCACTCACGACGTCTTGTCAGGGCACCGACAATTGTGACCTGACAGGACAAATCGCTGACAAGACCGAGACAAGGATAAATCAAACGCGGCTTTTGACTCTGTCACAGACATGAAACCAAATTTTTATTACCAGGCTTTACCGTCGGAAACTGATGATAGTGCCGAAAATCTGGGCACGAAAACAAGTTCGCGTCGAGATCAATGTAAGTTCCGAACAGGTGTTCAATTCGAGTAAAATCTGATGGGTGGTTGAAGGAAATGCTCGTGATGTGTCGGTACAATCCGACCATGGCCGGGAAAGTTGGAAGGGGGCCCGAAATCCTGCAACATGCGTAGGGACTAAACGGATGAAGTGATTGGGACGATTCCTGGATGGTAGAAAAGGCTTGGGCCCTGCATGTGTTACTTCGAGACCCGGACTATATCTGACCTTAGTGGGGAAGTTCGAGGGGGGGGGGCTTCTGGAGATCTCGTCACTTATCGAGAAACTCGCAAATGCGTGATCCGATCCGGAGGGAACCTGGAAGCTGGCAAGAGCACATGTCCTAAATGTTTGATTCACCGGAATTTATCTGACCCGTGGCTAAAATTCATGCTGTCAACTTGAACAAGTGACATTTGAGCGTTTAGCTCTAGGTAGGTATTCCTCGTCAACATACGAAACCTATCTAGAGCATTTGCTCCTAAACCGATCAAGTTTCTATGGAATATGAAATCTTTCGAATAATTACTCCCCCTCCCACCCCCCCCCGTAGCCTACATATTATCCCCCATAGAGGTATATACGGTAAAACCGCAAACGGCACATCCAAAGCAAAGGATTACGAATCAGTGGCGCGCCGGCAAAAACAAATTTGGCACCACGTCGCAAAAAAAAACAATTGTCTACACCTCCGCCGAATCAAAATTCGGTGCGGCTTCAGGACTACTTTGGATGCAGTATGAAGTTTTTCTCTGAAAACCTTCCTCAAGCTGTTTATTTTTATTACTCCTCTTGACATCTCTAGTTGGATGATAAAAGAAACTCGTCTAAATGGGAAAATTCTAAAGGCGTATTCTCGACGATCCCCGAGGACTCCTTTTGAGTACTTACAGCGTATTTGTTGATCTCAGAGACTGATTCTCCGTGTTCTCGCGAGTCCCCACGGACGTGGAATGCTCCGATTATCATCATCAAGAAGGACACCTTTATTCAAACAATGTTTACAACGGATACGTCAGCTACGATTCTTCATCAGCGATATTTCGGCCCTTCTTGGCAAGGATCCTCGTCAGGCTGTCAATCCTCTGGGTCAACGTCAGGGAAGGAAACAAACCTGTAATAAATAACTGACGCTTCTACCGACTTTAAAATCTTATTAAAGTAAATTACCTTCAAAAATATCGCTGATGAAGAATCGCAGCTGACGTATCCGTTGTAAACATTCTTTGAATAAATGTTGCAAAGTCCGCTTGGGCTCAAAGAATATTCAAAGAAGGACTCCCTTTAATACTCGGAGGGGAATCAGTTTTTGCTCGTGTAGGTGTATTGTAAAATTCATTAAAAACGATCAGAATAAACAAAATAAAAAATAAAGTGGATCCAGAGTAATTCTGTGGACTGCATTTTCTTTTTTCGAAGAAAATACATTTTGGAGGCATTCCCCGTGTTCCCGTTGTTTTCCGTACGCGAAGTGACTCCCTCTATTCTCGCGTTCCCCTTGATTCCCCGCCGACTCCTCGAGGAACGGCGAGAGTGGAGTCTGAGCAAGCAAAATTCTGCTATAGAGACTTTGCACCCTACCCGATGAAAACGGATATAGCTACACCATCATCACGAGAAAGTAAAAAAAAAAAAATTAACATTTGGAGGTATAGGACTTTCAATTATCGGCGTTCGACCATCATTCTGAGCCAAGGACTTGTAGGGACGTTAATTGGACTGTTCCTTAATTGTATAATTCTATTTTTTGCAAAAGAGTTTCCAAGGAAGTAAGAGCTCGAAGGCTTCAAAGTTTGAACACAAAAACGGAGTCTCGAATTCTATTGGTCCCTTACGACATATCATTAAAAAAACAACCAATAGGAAGCAGTATACGGTTTTGTAATGAAAGTTCCAAGCCTTCAAACCCTCATTTTTGATCAAACTTTTCTATTAAAGATGTGATTATACAATTAAGAAAAAACTGGGAATCGTTTACAGCTGTTTACAGGCTTATAATAGTAATAAAAAATGAACAATTTGGTCTCAAAGCCGAAAGCCCTATACTTCAGAATGTTAAATTCACTCTTTATTTGCTCCTATCCGTTTTCGTTGGGTAAGGTGCAATCTCTGTATAGGCGTATTCTCGCCGTTCCCCGAGGACTCCACTTGAGGAGTCCCCGCGTTTTTGTTTGTCCCGGGGACTCGCTCCCCGTATTCTCGCGAGTCCTCACCGATGGGGAGTGCTCCGATTATCATCACCATCATCGAAAAGGACTCCCTTTCAGATCTGGAGGGGAATCAATTTTTGTTTGTGTTGGTGCAATATAAAATTAACTAAAAACAATCAGAATAAACAAAACCAAAAATAAAGTGGATCGAGACTAATTTCGTCAACTACATATTTGTTCTTAGAACAAAATCCAATTTCGAAGCATTCCCCGTATTCTCGCTGTTTTCGTACGCGGAGTCCGCATGAAGTGACTCCCTCTTGACTATTCTCGCCGTTCCTTCGACTCGAGAACGAGAGAATACGAGGAACGAGAGAATACGACTTATATTTCTGGCGTGTTTTCGAAAGCCCGCCACTATTTTTGCATCACGATCATTTGGCAACACTGACCTGAGTGACAATAACAAAAAGTAGAAAAAGCTTCCTCAAAAGTTCCAAGCGGCATGCCAGATTGCTGTGGCTGCCAGATGCCTTTTCTTGAAAACATCGACTGGAGTGAAAAACGAAATGCTCTTGCATCAGTCCTTGCAGGGACTCTGGTAAGGGTGCTAATCTAATGTACTTCAAACAACAGGAGGGAGATGACGTCTTTACGTAGATACGACACTACGAAGACACAACAGTACATCAAAATGAAAAAGCGGCAGTAGATGGGCAAGTCACTACAGAAACAGGATGGAATGAAGACCGCTAACATATGGACACGACCGGTACAAGTACCGACACCTTGCCCACACCAGGGGACAGCCAGGGGAGTCCCAGTCATTGGTCATAGGCTACACAAATCCTCAATTTTAGGGCATGGGCATGGTACCCCTGTGAAATTTGGTTAAACTGAGACTGGTTACATACCTAAATAGGGGCTTCTTCCTGTCCTAGATCAAAAGATACCTGATTTTGCTTTCTATCCAACCTCATTTTCCAATATACAAAATGTTAGACCACTTCCAAGCAGGGGCATCACGACTGGGGGGAGGGGGGGGATGCCCCCCCAATGCTGTCAGCCAGTCGGTAAAAGTAACAAGAGTCGGCGCAAAGCGATGCGATTTTTCGTCTAAACAGTTGATTTTTTTCAGGAAAACAGTCGTTTTTTTTTAAATTGGTCGAATTTTCGTCAAAATAGCATTTTTTCTGAAAATCAGTGGATTTTTTTCAAAAATGTAATTTTTGTTGTTGAAAATAGTCGTTTTTTCTGCAGAAAAAGTTGGTAAATATTACCAGCCAGTTGGTAAATACCTCGTCCCCCCCCCCCCAAACATATTGGCTAGTAACGCCTCTGCTTCCAAGATACATAGAGTTTTTTGCAGGCCACTTCTCTTCTAGAGGGTTTATCCTATCCTTTTTCAGAAAATTGCTGCTAGGTAGCACAGTCTACCACAAATCCCTGATTTTTGGATACCCTATGCCAAACGCTAGGTATATCTAGCATTTAGCATAGCCTATGCCTAACGCTGGATACCCTATGCCAAATACTGGATACCTGTTGGTAACCTAACCCTGGCCTACTTCAATAGAAAAGAGTTCTGATTGGTTGATTTTTTAGCTTCACTCAAATCATCAATATTTTACTGGGTTACAGTATACAGCACCTGGCATAGTGTATCCAGCGCTAGGCATAGGGTATGCCAAATGCTAGACATATCCGGCGTTTGGCATAGGGTATCCAAAAATCAGGGGTTTGTGGTTGACTGAGGTAGCATGGATGAGGCAAGCTTTTCAGTCTGTTCACTGGACAAATATTTCCTATAGATTGTTTGCCTTTTATTGTATTTATTTTGAGTGATTTTTTTTTTTAACTTAATTTTTTTTTTTTATTGAAAAAGGCAAACAATCGAAAGGAATTTGGAAGGAAGACAATTTAAAAGCTTACTTCATCCACTCTACCTAGCGGTGACTACCTGAGAAGGATAGAGCAACCTAGCTGAGACAACCTGGAAAAGGATTGAGTAACCTAGTGGCAACTACCTGAAAAAGGATAGAGTAAACCGGATATCCACTATTCAGCTAAATTAAAGTTTGGTTGTTTATATATATAAGAAATGTATGTAGCTGAAACACTCTAAGTAGCCAACTAGTTGGCTACACTAGTCCCCCCAGAAACATTCTCAGTAGCCAACTAGTTGGCTACACTTGTCCCCCCAGAAACACTTAGTAGCCAGTTAGTTGGCTACACATGTTCCCCCAGAAACACTCTCAGTAGCCAATTAGTTGGCTACACCTGTCCCCCCAGAAACACTCTAAGTAGCCAACTAGTTGGCTACACTAGTCCCCATACAAACTTTCTCATTAGCGGTGTATTTTGCTTCTGTAAAGTGTTTCTGGGAATATTTTTCTTCTTCAGCTTGCATTGTTGTTGAACTTAGCCCATGCTGGATAGCATGGCTGTGCATGTAGTACCTCCAAACCTCTTTGTATTCTAGGTTTATCTGTTCAAATCCATATTTTTATTAAGGATTCTTAACTTGTCTTGATTCTATTTTGTATTTATTGATCAACAGTCAGGGGCGTCACAAGCCTTTCTTCCTTGGGGGGGAGGGGGTGAACCTCGTAAAATTGACCGAATCGGTACCTGATGTTTAATGAATATACATAAAAAATAAATTAAAAACATAGCGAGTTGCCTTCATGACCTCTGGCTTAAGTGCCATATACCGATCGCAATTCCGTTTGTTGGTATGTTGGTTGGTCCTTTTTTTTCACACTTTTTCGAGTTAGGGTACTTCCAGCTGATGTGCTAGGACAATGAAACTTGGCAGGCATATCAGGGACCCAACCAAACCGACTTGAAAATAAAAATTTCGTCGATCTGATAATCGTGGAGGGAGGGGAATCCGGAATATTGAGTCATGCGTAACTTTGGAACACGGGTGATCGGATTCGAGTAACTGAACAGAGGACATTTCTCTGGTGATCTTTTTCATATCCAGGCCGGATCCGACAACTATTGGGGGGGGGGGGATATGTGACTTGCTTAGACTGGAGAGATCGGGATGGAACTTTATGGGAATAACAAACAGATGCTCTGGGTATATCATTTACAGAGCCGGATTGGCTCCTGTGGGGTGAGTTGGGGGGGGGGGGCCGGAAATCTCGAGAAACGGTTAGAATGGAGGGATCGGAGTGAAAGTTGCTGGGAAGAACAAACATCTGTTCCAGGTAAATCTTTTACACAGTTGAACTGGATCCGGACACGGGGGGGGGGGGGGGGAATTCCGTTTTTGGTGGGATTCGACGAAACTAATAATCTTAGGGGGGAGTGGAATCTGGAATATTGAGTCATGCGTAACTTTGGAAGGGGTGATCTGATTCGGGTGAAATTTAATAGTTGAACAGAGGACATTTCTCTCCTGTGATTTTCATTTCCGGACCGGATCCTGCAACTATTGGAGGGAGGCGGAAAATACTTGACCCGCTTAGACTGGAGTGAACGGATGGAACTTTGTGGGAACAATAAACAGATGCTCTGGATAAATCATTTACAGAACCGGATTGGCTCCGGGTACTGTGGGTGGAGTTGGAGGGGGGGGGGGGGGGGGCTGGGATTCCGGTGATCGGGAGTTAAGGTACTTCCAGATGTGGTACGACGATGAAACTTTGCTGGAATATTAGAGATTCAACAAGATCTGCTTAGGAATCGCTACTTCCCATATCCGATTATTCCTTAAAGTACCAATCTTGGCCGCAAAGTAAGAAAAATATGTTTAAGCAAAATATGCATTTTCATGATCCCTATCAGCCCATTATCATGTTTCTGTGCTCTAGTGACCAGAACGTAAGAACTAAACATGCTCATATAATCCCTGCACTCTTCCAAGCTCCATCTTTTCTCTTTCCTTTTTAGTATTTATGTTGTCAGATCCTGGAAAATCCTTGACTTTCCTCCTGCTCATCAACGTTATCTGGCGGACGTTTTAGTAAAGGCACTGTCTAGGGAACCGGGAGTCGTACTTTATGTCCTACGGGCTACGGAACCGGTAGTTCTCACGGAAACCAAACCATATGAGCTGCAATTCCGGGATCTGACGTCATTAACTAACGGAAACTTGTACGTGCTGGCTCCCGTTCCAGTAGTAATTGGAAATAGTTCACGGAAACTTCATCGCACCAGCTTCTCGTCCGATAGCCTCACGGAATTGTGTACTCAGAAGCTAGGGAGCCAGTAGTTGATACCGGAAACTGTATAATTGGAGCTTCTGTTCCGGTAGTGTCTACGTGGAATATAAAACTCACGGAATAGTTTGGATGAGAGCTAGGATGACGGGATTTTCACGGACTTAGAGAAAATAACATGGGAAAAAATTCACTACCGGAACCCATATATTGAGAGCTAAGGTACCGGTAGAAACTACTATTTGCTTGAAAATGACCAGCTCACGGACACAGATGGCTATGGGCTAGGGTTCCGGTAGTGATGAAAAAAAAAATTGAACTCACGTACCCATGTCAGTGCAGACTAGGAAACCGTAAGGAAATATTTTTAACCAACGGAACCCAACTTCTGCTGGCTGGGGTTCCGGTAGGGCAAAAAAAATAAGATGTATAACTATGGATTCAGTGAGCTGTACTGGACTCAAAGTCCATATTGACACCCGTCCATGAGTTTTTAATTTTATTTTTTGGCATTACCGGAACCGCAGCTCGCAAGAGCTGGGTTCCGTGAGTAAAAATATTCCCTTCCGGTTTCCTAGTCTACACTGACATGGGTCCGTGAGTCCTATTTTTTTTATTTTCGTCACTACCGGAACCCTAGCCCATAGTCACCTGTGTCCGTGAGCTGGTCATTTTCAAGCAAATAGTAGTTGCTACCGGTACCTTAGCTCTCAATATATGGGTTCTGGTAGTGAATTTTGTCCAATGTTATTTTCTCTAAGTCCGTGAAAATCCCGGCATCCTAGCTCTCATCCAAACTATTCCGTGAGTTTTATATTCCACGTAGACACTACCGGAACAGAAGCTCCAATTATACATTTTCCGGTATCAACTACCGGCTCCCTAGCTTCTGGGTACACAATTCCGTGAGGCTACCGGACGAGAAGCTGGTGCGATGAAGTTTCCGTGAGCTATTTCCAATTACTACCGGAACGGGAGCCAGCACGTACAAGTTTCCGTTAGTTAATGACGTCAGATCCCGGAATCGCAGCTCATATGGTTTGGTTTCCGTGAGAACTACCGGTTCCGTAGCCCGTAGGACATAAAGTACGACTCCCGGTTCCCTAAAAAAATAAACACAAATATCAACCACCACCATCTGAACCACTTCCATCAAGAACCGACTACCTCCAGCTCTCGATACTACCACAACACTTACCAGCAGATCCCATGTCAACCTACCATGCCTCCTGTTACTATCCTCGAGACGATGGTGTAATTTCTAAAAAGGAAGGCCTGGCAATTTGGAATCCAGAAACTGACCTAAGAAATAAAATAGCTGTGTCCACTGAAAACCCCAGTTTGGACACAGAATCACCCGAGTCCCTGGGCGAGGTAAATGCGAAGAATCCATTCAAACCTGAAAGTAAACCCTCTGTAAGTTCTTTACCTGACATTGCGCTCATCAACGCCCAGTCCCTTGGAAATAAGACTGAGGAGCTTGAACACTTCGTACGCCGTGATAATATTGACATTGTAGCGATTACTGAAACATGGGTGCCATCGGCAGACTTCGTAGAAATCGACGGGTACAGCTTCTGCTACCACGGTGCGACGCTGAAGGAACTCCAGTCAATCATGGAGGAGGTGTCGATTTCCTGTGCAAATCTTCCATTAAATCTCGGATTCTCCAGATATCAGTCCCAAGAAACAGACTCTTAGAAGTTCAGTGGCTATGGGTAAGGCCTAAATGGTTACCTAAAGTCTTTGGATGCATTGTTTACGGAGTCATTTATTACCCCCCAAATGGGCCATTCCGCAAGGACTTACTCTCTCACCTGCAAAACTGCAGGGACTGGATCCGGTGCAAGTACCCTTGCGCTGCAATAATCATCGCCGGAGATTTGAACGACATAAAGTCATCATGGGTATCTGAAACGCTATCCCTGAAACATATTGTCAACTGCCCTACACGAAAAGGGCCCCACCAAAATCATTGCCCAATGTTCGACAGAGCTGTCTATACCCCTTGCTGCCGTTTTCAACCAGTGCCTGGTAGAAGGAACCTTCCCTACGCGATATAAGGTGGCGTACACCGTCCCTATCCCGAAGGTGCCAAAAGTAAAAGACCTACGCCCTATCTCGAAGACTTCCAACTTCTCGAAAATCTATGAAGACTTCCTATTTAGCTGGCTCTATGACGACATCAAGGAATCGATTGACCCAAGGCAATTTGGATTCCGTCCTAAACATAGTACCATTCATTATCTTGTCATCATGATGGAAGAAATCCTGAGACACCTTGAAGATCCTGGCTCTTACGTCGATGTTCTCATTGCAGACATAGTCAAGGCCTTCGATCTCTTAGACCATTACATAGTCGTCTCTGGAGCAGCTGAAATGAAAGCGCGACAGTTCCTTGTCAGACAGATGGCCAGCTTTCTGAGCGGTAGGAAACAATGCGTCGAGCTAAAAAAAAATAAGCAGACCTCAGTGATGTCTAAATTGGGGGGAGCACCCCAGGGTACCAAACTTGGGCCCTTGGCTTTTCTCATAGCTGTGAACAAACTGGCTATCCAACTGAAGCAGAGGCTGGAATTTGCAGATGATCTGACGCTAACCACCTTTCGACTGATCTCATCCAACTCGCAAGAGCTAAAACATACCCTTGAAGAGCTGCGGCGTGACGCAAGTGAGGCTCAACTTCAGATCAGCACTGAAAAGAGTGTCGTCCTCCGTTTCAACTTCACAAAGCACGATCCTGAACCAAATGAATCTGAGGCAGACCTTAAAGCAGTTGAAACCACAAAAATTCTCGGGATCGTAATCGATAACAACCTTGGCTGGGAATCCCAAACCTCTAAATTGGTCCAGAAGGGAGCCAGTCTCCTCAAGCAATTTGCTCAGCTAAGACGATTTGGGCTGTCCGGCAACACTCTGACTAACCTCTATAAAACATACATTCGTCCTGCCCTTGAATATGGATGCCAGGTTTGGCACGCCGGACTAACAAAAGCCCAGGATTCGAAAATTGAGCGCACTCAAAAGCGTGCATGTCGGATCATCCTCGGGCACGAGTACGTCTCATACGAGGCGAGTCTGGCGTCACTAGGCCTGGCTACCTTATCAAACAGACGGCATGAACTTCTCGTGGCTTTTGGGCGGTCCTGTCTGTCGTCGGAGCTCTTTCGCAACATTCTGCCAGATTTGAAATATAGCTGAAAATAAACGCCCCACTCGAGGATCAAATTCAGGGAAGCAAAAGTTAAAGCTCCCTCCTGCAAATTGCAGTGTTCGGTATGACCGTTCATTCGTCCCGTACTTTTGCAAAAATTTTAACAGTGACTTGACTTAAATTGTGACCCAAGTGTTTGTATCTTTGACGTGCCAGTGCTATTCGTTGTTGGATAATCATGGCTAATTAATAAACTTGATTTGATTTGATTTGATTAGCCAATTTCAATGCTTACCGGAAGAAGAAGAATTTTCCCAGACACATTTTATAGAAGCCATGTACATCGCTTCTGAGAAAGTTTGTATGGGGACATGTGTAGCCAACTAACTGGCTACTGAGAGTGTATTCGTCTATGACAATAATTTTCTCACCGGACGTGTAGATCGCTCGGAATCCGGCTGAAACCGGAAAATTTGTTAAGAGTAAAAGTTTAATCTCAAGTTGATTAGAGGTTGGATGTAGGGGTAAGGAGACATGCTGAATTTGTTTTTGAGCTTTATTTTTTCGCCGGACAAGTAGTTCCGGAATTCCGCCGAAACCGGAAAATGAGCAGAAGTAAGGCAGGAAGTTTTGGCCTGCCTCGTTAAAATAGATCTGACTTAAAGAGGTAAACGCACATGCTGAATCCATATCTGAACTTGGTTTTTCATATGATTAGCTATTTGGCCTTAATCTGTTTCTAAATTTTAATAGTAAAATTGTTCAAGGAGTCTGGCGAAGACTGGATATAGCGAAGAAAAGACCGAATGGTCTGGATCAAATTTGATCTTTTGGGATCCCATCGAAACCTTTGGTCTTGTTTAGACAGAAATTGCAGAGGGAAAGGTTTTGGTTGATGAATCCTCATTTTGCGACTCCTTTCGAGCCAGACCAGGCACACGTTGCTTCCTTTGAAGGGAATGAGAAGTGCTGTTAAAAGGAAAAGACAGACTGGGTTCTCAGATGGGCTCCATAGCCTATATTTAGGTTTAGGGGAGCGGTTCGTGTTAAGGTGCAAACAAAATTCCAAAGCTACCGTAATGAAACCGTCTGTTTCGAGTTAAGGAGATGATGGTGAAAATAACTATTGAATAAACTCAGAAGTTGGTTTTCTCAGCTGATAAGCCGTTTCGTCGCGATTTATCGAAAAACTTGCAAATATTTGTGCATTATTCAAGTTTGTTATTCAAAGTTTATTGCACATATGTCTTCACTCGCAAGCTAATCTTGAAGGATTAGGGCCACCATTACTGTTGCAAAATACTTATTCTGTCTGTACCAAGGTTAAGCTTTTTGAGGATTATAACGGCTAAGACTCAAAACAAGGTCGTGCCATCCAGGTCACTTCGATGGTTCTCTTGTCATTATTGACAAGACCTTAAGGCTATAGCAACAAATGCGAACCTCCCATCTAAAAGTCTAACTAATTATGATCTTTTGCTTACAGTTTTTCGTAGGATGGTGGCTCATATTGGACATCGCAGCAGTCTACCCAATGCCAGAGGTTTTCCATCATGCATTTCATGTGTGTGGAGTGATGGGAACAGTCTCTTTCTTCATGTTAGTATATCACTTGTTTATCAACCCAACCAAAGGGACCAAAACGTGCAAAGTCGAAGCTGGTCTTCCTATATTCCAACAGTACATAAAAGGGATACGTCTGCTGCTTAGGCAGCAACATTTTGACCCTTCTTGGCAAGGGCCTTTGTCAGGCCGACAAACGTCAGGGACAACACTTGGGAAGGAAAAAAAAAATCACCAATCTTTCTTCGGGTTGAAACTAGTAAACACTTATGTCTGGTAAGTTTGTGAGTGACTTCGTCCCAGTCGAATCTTGTATTGGCATAGACACAATTTTTAGTTTCAGTTTAAATATATTTGTAGTCTAACACACAAAAAACGTATAAATTAAACTCCAAATCGTGGTCACCAGTATCGCGGAAAACCCCCTTCAGCTCAACCCACAATGCCCCGGGCCGTTCCTCCTATATTGTCCCCACCAAGTTCCATCCCGATCCATCTGCTTTAAAAGTTTCAAGAGACTGACCCCCCCCCCCTCCAGCTCCCCCCAGTTATTAGATCCGGTCGGGCTTGGAACTGAACATTTGAAACACTCCTTCTTGAGAATTGTCAAGTTTCGTGCATGCCTGATCACCCTTTCTAAAGTTATGCATGTCACTAGACTCCGGATCCCATCTCCCCACTCCCCTCCACGATGATCAGATCGGGGAAGGGACTGTTTTCAAGACAGTCTGATATTGTCCCTAATATGCCTGCCAAGTTTCATTGTCCTAGCGCATCTGGAAGTTCCCTAACTTGCCATCACCGGAATTCCTAAAAACCTCCTGCAACTCATACTTACAAATCAAATCCCGACATTTCTTGATCTTAGAAAAAAAATCTAAAACTTTCAAAACAAAATAAACTCTATGATAAGTACGCCGTTAAGCGCAAAACTAAACTAACATGTCGTCAGAAAAGCCAACTAGTCATATTGTTCCCCACTGTGACGAGTTCCAGTCCTGTTTTGTCAATAATGTAAGGTTTACGTTTGTTCTTCCAACCAAGTCTGATTCCGATCGCTCAACTCGAAGCTTTTCACGAGATTGCTGGTGCCCCCTCCAGCCCTTCCCCCAGTTATCAGATCCGACCAGGATTTGAAACTGAACATCTGAAACACTTGTTCTTGACACTTGCCAAGTTTCATGCATTTCCGACCACCTGTTCCAAAGCTATGGCCAAGTTCCTTCCCGATCCACGGGCGCTTACGATTTTCACGAGACTGCCCCCCCCCCTCCAGCTCCCCCCCAGCTATTAGATCCAGTCGGACTTGAAACTGAACACAATAGCAAGTGCCATATGAGCTTACAGCTCTTGTTGTATTCACTTGTGACTGCTCCCCAGTCGCATATTCCGTTTTCAGACTAACCAGTGTGTGAGTATCCTCACAGGTGCAGACTAACCAGAACCAGGAGGCAGGTTCATCACCTTTCAGACGAAGAAATGTTTTATTGGAGAAGAACTGGAAACTGGTGAGAAAAGACCAGAAGCAGCCCGGAGTGAAATGAACGCACCTAGAAGAGAATATAACCCAGCTGAACCGGTACTCTAATACAAGGATACTACAAAGAAGACGAGCTAATTACTCGTATTGTAACTAGTCCAGTCTTTGGCTCTCGCCAAACTGTGCTGTTCAATTTGTGTTTAATCCATGTATTTTTTGGGATCCCAAAACATAAGTGGAGGGATACCTATGACATCGCAAAAGTTGTCCGTCCGTCCGTCTGCCAGCATGATAACTCTCGAAGGGAATGAGATATTTTGATGAAACTTGGTGTGAGGATTCTTTGGGTCAAGGGTAAGGTCAAGTTCGTAGATGGACTCTGTATCCCTACATTAGGGGTGAGGGAGGGGGTTGAAATTAAGAGGCAAACGAAATATTTTTAAACAGCTAATGTGATAGCCGATCATGGGGTAAAAAGACATGATGAACACGATGGTGAAAACCATCTTCTTGCCCGATAAGTAGTTCGTCCGGAAAAACCGGAAAGATGGTTAGAATTGAAAGTTTTATTTCAAGTTGATTAGATGTTGGATTATGGGGTAAGAAGACATGCTGAACACGATGGTGAAAACCATTCTGTCCTCGGACAAGTAGTTTGAAAACCGGAAAGTTGGTTAAAAGTAAAAGTTTCATTTGAAGTTGATTAAATGTTCGATCTAGGGGAAGTAGACATGCTGAAGACTTATGTCAAAAGTATTTTCTACCCGGACAACTACTTCGCCCCGAATCCGTCCAAACCGGAAAATTTGTTAAAAGCGAAAGTTTTATTTAGGGCTAAGAAAAGACGCTGAGTCTGTATACATGACAATCATTTTTACCCGGACATATAATTCGTCCGGAATCCGGTTGAAACCGGAAATTTTATAAGTTAAAGTTTTATTTGAAGTTATTAGATGTTCTTTAGGGACAAGGAGATAAGCTGAATTCGTTTCTGAATTGTTCTTTTTTTGCTGAAGAAGTAGATCGCTCGGAATTCGGCCGAAACCGGAAATTTGGCAGAAGTAAAGAAGGAAGTTTCAGTCAGTATCGTCAAAATAGCTATGGCTTATAGAGGTATATCTGAACTTAGTTTTCTCAGATGATTAGCGTGGCGAAGACTGGATCTGGCGAAGATAATAGCCAATTGTCTGGATAATATGTTAGATGTTTGGGATCCCATCGAAACCTCAGGTCTTGTTTTTCCAGCTCTGATGGTACGCTTTTAGCAATTGACTTTATTTTCAGGATCAATTCAGTTAGTAACGGTCAAATCCGAGGAGATGCCTATTCAACTGGGTGTCTTGGTCAAAGTGGAGCTAGAATCTGGTTCTTCCTTGGATTTCTTTTGGGATTTGGGGCTCTGATCGCCTCCTGTTGGATCTTGTTTGAAGCTTATGTGATACCAGGTAAATGTATTACTATAGAGATCAGTTAAAGGACGCCTCGCACTACGCATTGCGTGTGTTTCGAGCCTTTTTCCATCTCCCTTGCCTTGGATAATAATCTTGGCAGAATTTGAATAACCAGTCTCCAGACGAGTAAGCTCCTCAGAAACAGTGATCGGGCGCATGATACGTCGCGTAAAGAGAATAAATATGGCGAGTGTGATAACCAGTGTATTGCTAATAGAGGAGAGAGTATACACTTATGAAGTGAAGAATCTTTGGAACGAGGGGCGAGGGAAATATTACTGAAGTAGGATAATTACTATCATTATTACGATGTCTTGGCCGATTCAACAGACGTGGACTGGCTCAGCTTGTTGACTGCATAAACGCTAGAAAAATATGATAGAGAGATCAGTGTATTTCAAAAGTCCAAGGGCCGTAAACAGAAAATAACAACAAAAATATAACTTAAACGCTCAGACTTCTTGTTAATTCTAAAACATTAATTCTAAACACCCACTTGAGTAATGACAGTGGGGTTAGAATTCTTCAAAATTTAAGTGACCAAAGGACACCATCGAAATAAATTTTCTTAAGTCAGAACGCTTCGGGCATTTACAGAGAAAATTGTCAAAATCTCAAAATCTTCTTCTTCCTCCTTACGAAGTGGGCAAGCATGCCTCACCTCCCCTCAGGAACCACACTACCTATCTCAAAAACCTTCTGCCTGCTCTGGATTGGAAGGCAATTTGCCCTTGGGGTCCAACGACTTAAGACTTACACCCTCTCCAAAACAAACTTTAACCACTTGATAATGACTTAGGGCACACCTCGCACCACACAGTGTTAATGTTTAAAAATTCGAAACTATCTGCGTACTGTAAAACTAAGCTCTGATTTTAACAAATTATCACGACTTTAGCTGTTTTAAGCCTTTTCCCAGACCCATTGACTTCTAGGGATAACTCGGCAAGATTGAGATAACCGGTTCATCAGTAGCATCATCCGCGAACACTTGTTCGGGGCGTCGTTAGCGGGTCTAGAATCTAAAATATGAAATTTAGATATTCAGGTTGAAGAATTAATGACTGCAGTCCGGAAGTAGGTTGCACTGGTACTAAAGGTACGACGGGTCCTTTAATATTATAGAAGTACTAACAAGACCCTGCCAAAACTGGATTTCCTGCCCTCTGAAACCACTTTAGTCTGACATTCTAAATCATTTCAATACATCCAAGACCTTCATTCCAAACATATGGCATTCCCGATCGCTCCAGTAGTAACTTTATTTGGAGTGACCAAGAATGTTTAAAACCGTTATTTCAGCATCTCGTCATAAGCCGACCTAACTACTCTATCCAGGGGCGTCCCGATACCTTCTGATAGGGGTGGTGCAGCTTCAGAATTTTTCGAAGTTTTACCGGAATTTTTTCTGGTTTTACAGGAAATGTCTCCGTAATGACCATCTCTGCTGAAACTTTAGAATAGGCCTACTGCTGTGTTTTCACTTCTATTGTGTGTTACAAATAAGACAAAATAGGCTCTTTAAAGGACACTTGAACAATGTAACCATACTTGAACACACCATGGAGAATGCATTTACAGGCCACGGAGAGGATTCTTTTCCTGAGCGTGACGTTTTCAAAATAGGGATGTTTGTTTCTGGAGGTTTGCACATGCAGACTCCAAGACAAAAAGCGCAACTCATTCAAATCTTGTACAGCGCTGGCCGGATGGTATTGGAATTTCTTCTAGATATTCGTTTAGGCATAAGTGGTTAAAAAATATTCCAGAAAAAGGGTTGATTGGAGACATTTGTTCATTTCTAAAATTGTTCGGTACCGAAATAAGGACAGATGCAAAATGGAGCAAAAAGCACAGCTTGGAAACACTATTTCGTGTTTGGATTGGGTTTTCTGCGGGCAATCTTAACGGAAGTCATACAGATAGGGATGATACTTGTTACTTGGTACTAAAGGACACTCATTCAGGTGTCCTTTAAAGTTTTACTGAAAAGGCAGCTTATTTTTCATTCTGATGTTTAGTACTGAAACATTTGGAACACATCTGAGGGATATTGTAGTTTTCGTAATAACGTTAAGAGCGTGGGCTGCCTGCATGGCAAACCAAAATTCATCCAGACGCGGAGAATTTGAATTTCAACAAAGGCTGTATGCCGGGTTCATCCTGGTAAGTTGTGAGTCTAGACTTATCCGGTAAGCAACAAAATTCTGATAGATTCCTGAGCCAAGTTCTGGTTGATTCCGTGGAGCAAAGTCCAGTAGATTACACAATCCAGCCTCTACTAAATTCCCCGAGACAAGTTCCGATAAATTCCTTGAGAAAGACTTCGATAGATTCCCTGAGCAGAGTTTCGGTAGATTTCCGAGCAAAATTCCGGTAGATTCCATGAGCAAAATTCCGGTAGATTCTCTGAGCAAAATTTTGGTAGATTCCCTGAGCAAAATTCCGGTAGATTCCAAAATTCTAGTAGATTCCGTGCGTCGATATCCAGTAGATCCCCTGATCTAGCCTCCAGTCAATTCCCTGAGACAAGTTCCGGTAGATTCCTTCAGCAAGTTTTCGGTAGATGCCCTTAGCATAATTCCGGTAGGCTCCCTGAGCCAAATTCCGGTAGATTCTCTGAGATCTCTGAGCAAAGTCCTGGTAGATTCCCTGAGCAAGATTCCGGTAGATTCCAAAATTCTAGTAGATTCCGTGGGGCAAAGTCCGGTTAATCCCCTGATCCTGCCTGCAGCAAATTCCCTGAGATAAGTTCCGGTAGGTGCCCCGAGCAAGATTCCGGTAGGTTCCCTGAGAAACATTCCGGTAGATTCCCGAAGCAAAATTCCGGTAGATTCTCTGAGCAAAATTCCCGTAGATTCTCTGAGCAAAATTCCGGTACATTCCAAAGTACCAGTAGATTAATCCGTTGGGCAAAGTCCGTTACCTCCCCTGATCCAGTCTCGAGTAAATCCCCTGAGACAAGTTCCGGTAGATTCCTTGAGCAAGATTTCGGTAGATGCTCTAAGCAAAATCCCGGTAGGTTCCCTGAGCAATAATCCGGTAGACTCCATAAAAATCATCAAGTTCAGGTGAATTTGGTAAAAAAAAAATTCCTCAGACAGTCTGGACCTACGTAAATTTAAAGATCAAACAATGTAACGTAATACATTTTCTTTTTAAGGAGCACCAAACCAGTATCCAGGCGTTGCTCTGTTTCTCCAGAACCTGTTCATTTTCTTTGGATCTCTAGTATACAAGTTTGGAAGGAACGAAGATTTGTGGAGCTGAACCCACTGTCGTCCCGCACGCCTCAGTCCTCTTCCTTCGATGAACGTGGTAATACAGGAGTTATAAATAATCTTTAATTTCCTTAATAGCTCATAGAATTCACTCGCTATCGTTGTATTGTCGTACAGTCAACCACTGATAACATGTAATAACACTATACAAAATATTTTGATAATAGGTTTAAAGCAGAACTCCTACTAGAAATGATATTTTCACTATGGAAAGGATCAGAACACTTCTCGAAAATATCATTACTTTCCATCTGAATTTAGCGATTTTCTTGTTAGCGCTTGCTGATTCTATCCAGCCTTCCTGCTTTCCGACGCGGCGGCTGGGCGCAAGACATTTGAAAACTGAATGCCTCGTGGTTAAAAAGTAGGAAAACCAAGCGAATAAAAAAATTAATAAACAGATGATTCTCGTATCCTTATGTGTGAGAGAGTTGACAGTGGACGTTCAAGATTCTGGCAAACTTTGCGTTGTGTAACTGGCAAAATTCGGCACGGCCGAGAAAGAGCTAAAAATTCGTAAGTGCAAAAAGAAACAATGGAGAAAGGTGTAGATTTTAGAAGCTTACAATTCCATAAGGAAGCTAGGTATATTATAAAAGGCAGAATAAGCAAGAGGGGTCCTAGAATTGAAGTGGTTTACGAAGTAGGGTACAAAAGACTTGATGTACCTGTTCGTTGAATGAATGAATGAAGGGTTTATTAAAAAAATATGGAATCTTCAATGCCCAGAGGCGAACCTGTAAGGGACTAATTACCCTCGAAACAAAACATTAATAAAAACAAAACTTCGACAAAAATAAAGGAAAAAAGGGAAAGAAAGAAAGAAAGGAGCTTGACTTACGCGGTCTGGGACGCCCAACCAGGAAAACAACCAAAAAACAACAACTCATTTTCCACCAGAATCACTACTAACTATCCAAAACAAAAACTTAATGATAAAACACTTAAACGGCTGAGAATAACGCATCAAATTCATATACAGCAAAACAATGAACCTTTAACATGCTACGAAAATCTAGTAAAATACTACATGACCTTAACTCTGTCGACAAACCTTCCCATACTAAAGGCCCCACATGTCTAATGCTAAATCTCGATCTACTAGTTACTACAACCGGCCTACGGATGAGCTGCGAACTACGAGTTCCATGTTCGTGAAAAGATGACGCACGGGAAAAATACTGAGTGTTTTAGCGAACAAGTTAGCATTCATCTGATTATCGAGGGCCCATATTTAATTGTTCATGGCTTAGTTAATGTTTGTTCGCCTTCCACTACTTATCATCCGACATCGCCCCGTCTATATTTCCTCACCTCCTGAGTTGACGCCGAAGGACACCCAGGGACAGGTAGGGGCGTCACTATGGGGGGAGGAGGGGGGAACTCCCCCCCCCCTTCGAAGGTCTTGAGGAAGTATTCTCGTCGGGCGAAACCCGGCGAAAATTCACTGGTTTGTCGGCGCGTAGCGTCGGAAAAGACAGAAGGAATAGAATTTTGAATGCTTTTGTCGAGCGTCGGTCGACTCGTCGGCAGATCGAGTTCTCAAGAAATAAAATCCTGCAAACGTTTGTCGGGCAAAACACAGAAGAAATCGAATTCTGCATGCTTTTTGTCGGGCCTCAGTATTCTCTATGGCATATCGGTTTCTTTTTATACATAAGGAATACAGAAGAAATAAAATTTGTATGCTTTTGTCGGGCGTCATTGACTCGTCGTCGAGATCATGGGTTCTTTTTATAAGCAAGTAATAATATCCTGCAAATATTTGTTCGTGCAAAACAGAAGAAATCAAAATCTGCATGCTTTTGTCAGGCCTCGGTATTGTCGTCGGCACATCCGGCTCTTTTTGGGATCCCAGAACGTAAGTGGAGGGACATCTATGACATCGCAAAAGTTGTCCGTCCGTCTGTCGGCACGATAACTCTCGAAGGGAACGAGATATTTTGATTAAACTTGGTGTAAGGATTCTTCGAGTCAAGGGAAAGGTCATATTCGTAGATGGGCCCGGTAGCTGCATATTTAGGGGAGGCGGAGGGGTTTCGAACTAAGGGGCAAAAAAGATAGTTTTTAAAAGCTAATGAGATAGTGGATTAAGGGGTAAGACGAAAAGCTGAACAAGAATATGAAAACCATTTTCTTGCCGGACAAGTATTTCACCTGGAATCCGGCCTAAGCCGGAAAGTTTGTTAAAAGTAAAAGTTTTATCTGAAGTTGATAATATGAAAACCATTTTCTTGCCGGACAAGTAGTTCACCTGGAATCTGGCCTAAGCCGGAAAGTTTGTTAAAAGTAAAAGTTTTATCTGAAGTTGATTAGATGTCCGATTTAGGGGTAAGGAAACATGCTGAATCCGAATCAGAAAATGATTTTCTCGCAATGGACAAATAGATCACCCGGAATCCGGCCAAATCCCGAAAGTTTGCCAAAAGTTAAAGTTTAATCTGAATTTGATTAGAGGTTCATTCTTAAGGATAAGGAAATATGCTGAATCCGAATATGAACATTGTTTTCTCGCCGGACAAGTAGATCGCCCGGAGTCCGGCCAAAACCGGAAAATTTGTTAAAAGTACAAGTCGATTCACGGGTAAGAAGACATGGTGAATTCGTGTATGACAATCGTTTTCTACCTGGACACATAGTTCGCTACGAATCCGGCTGAAATCGGAAAATTTGTTAAAGGTTGAAGTTTTATCTGAAGTTGATTGGAGGTTCGACATAGGGGTAAGGGGATACGCTGAAACCGGAAATTTGGCAGAAGTAAGGCAGGCACTTTCGTCAAAGTAGATATAATGCAGGCTATAGAGGTAAACACACGTTGTGAATTCATATTTGAACTTGGTCTTCTTAGATGATTACTATTTGCGTTAGCCTGTTTCTAAATTTTATTAGTAAAGTGCTAAAGGAGCCTGGCGAAGACTGGACCTCTAAATCTGGATCAAATATTCAATTTTTGGGATCCGATCGAAACCTTTGGTCTTGTTATATATAAGGAATACAGAAGAAACAACATTGTGTATGCTTTTGTTGGGTGTCGGTCGACTCGTCGGCACATCGGGTTCTATTTATACGTAAGAAATCAAATTCAGCAAACTTTTTCGGGCGCACCCTGGAAGTTCAAGTCTCGTCAGCACAAATGGTTATTTTTAAACGTCAGAGGTCAACTTCTGTACAGTCTAGTCGGGCAAACCACAGAAGAAATCAAATGCTGTATGGTTTTTTCGGGCGTCGGTATTCTCGTCGGCACATCGGGTTCTTGTTACACCTAAGAAATCAAATGGTGTAAATGTTTACCGGGCGCATCCCGAAAGTTTTAAGTTTCATCGGCACATCGGCTTCTATTTACATGTAAGAAATAAAGATCTTTACAGTCTCATCGGTCAAAGCACAGAAGAAACCGAATTCTGAATGGATTTGTCGGGCGTCGGTATTCTTTCGGCACATCAGGTTCTTTTATGCGTAAGAAATCAAATTCTGCAAACATTTGTCGGTCTCAAATTTTTACGGAAAAAAAAAAATACAGACATTTCGCATGCGGCGCTTAGTTATTCTGGGTATTTTTTTTTTTTTTTTTTTTTTTTTTTTTTTTTTTTAAATTTTAAATTTTTTAATGCCGCGTAGCATCTCTCCCGTTCTTCCTGTCCAGTATGATTTGGCCAGGTGACTACGCTTCCACTTCCCTCGGTGACGCCAACGGTCCTAACATCTGATATTTAATTTTTTATGGCACTTGCCCTTCGGCCAAGTGCCATATAGCGATTGCAATTTCTGTCCGTCCGTCGGTCTGTCGGTCTGTCCAGGTTTTGCTAGTTCGGGCACTTCCACATAAGCTAGGACGATAAAACTTGGCAGGCATATCAGGGACCCCAAATGATTAAGTTGGAAATAGTCACTTCCCCGATCCGAGCACCGTGGGGGGAGTGGAGGGAGGGGGAATCCGGAATCTTGAGGTATTTTTAACTTTTGAACGGGTGATCGGATCTCGATGAAACTTGATATTTGGAACGACCTCATGCCTCAGACGACCCACTTAAAATCCGGACCGGATCCGGTGACTTTTGGGGGGAGCTGGAGGGGGCAACCGGAAATCTTGGGAAACGCTATGAGTGGAGGGATCGAGATGAAACTTGGTGGGAAGACACCTAGCAAACACTAGATACATCATTGACATAACCGAGCCGATTCGGGCACTGTGGGGGGAGTGGAGGGAGGGGGAATCCGGAATCTTGAGGTATTTATAACTTTTGAACGGGTGATCGGATCTCGATGGAACTTGATATTTGGAAAGACCTCATGCCTCAGACGACCTACTTAAAATCCGGACCGGATCCGGTGACTTTTGGGGGGAGCTGGAGGGGGCAACCGGAAATCTTGGGAAACGCTATGAGTGGAGGGATCGAGATGAAACTTGGTGGGAAGACACCTAGCAAAGACTAGATACATCATTGACATAACCGAGCCCATTCGGGTACTGTGGGGGGAGTGGAGGGAGGGGGAATCCGGAATCTTGAGGTATTTTTAACTTTTGAACGGGTGATCGGATCTCGATGGAACTTGATATTTGGAAAGACCTCATACCTCAGACGACCCACTTAAAATCTGGACCGGATCCGGTGACTTTTGGGGGGAGCTGCACGGGGCAACCGGAAATCTTGGGAAACGCTATGAGTGGAGGGATCGAGATGAAACTTGATGGGAAGACACCTAGCAAACACTAGATACATCATTGACATAACCGAGTCGATTCGGGCACTGTGGGGGGAGTGGAGGGAGGGGGAATCCGGAATCTTGAGGTATTTATAACTTTTGAACGGGTGATCGGATCTCGATGGAACTTGATATTTGGAAAGACCTCATGCCTCAGACGACCCACTTAAAATCCGGACCGGATCCGGTGACTTTTGGGGGGAGCTGGAGGAGGCAACCGGAAATCTTGGGAAACGCTATGAGTGGAGGGGTTGAGATGAAACTTGGTGGGAAGACACCTAGCAAACACTAGATACATCATTGACATGACCGAGCCGATTCGGGCACTGTCGGGGGAGTGGAGGGAGGGGGAATCCGGAATCTTGAGGTATTTATAACTTTTGAACGGGTGACCGGATCTCGATGAAACTTGATATTTGGAACGGCCTCATGCCTCAGCGACCCACTTAAAATACGGACCGGATCCGGTGACTTTTGGGGGGAGCTGGAGGGGGCAACCGGAAATCTTGGGAAACGCTATGAGTGGAGGGATCGAGATGAAACTTGGTGTGAAGACACCTAGCAAACACTAGATACATCATTGACATAACCGAGCCAATTCGGGCACTGTGGGGGGAGTGGAGGGAGGGGGAATCCGGAATCCTGAGGTATTTATAACTTTTGAACGGGTGATCGGATCTCGATGGAAATTGATATTTGGAAAGGCCTCATGCCTCAGACGACCCACTTAAAATCCGGACCGGATCCGGTGACTTTTGGGGGAGCTGGAGGGGTTAACCGGAAATCTTGGGAAACGCTAGGAGTGGAGGGATCGAGATGAAACTTGGTGGGAAGACACCTAGCAAACACTAGATACATCATTGACATGACCGAGCCGATTCGGGCACTGTTGGGGGAGTGGAGGGAGGGGGAATCCGGAATCTTGAGGTATTTATAACTTTTGAACGGGGGACCGGATCTCGATGAAACTTGATATTTGGAAAGACCTCATGCCTCAGACGACCCACTTAAAATCCGGACCGGATCCGGTGACTTTTGGGGGGAGCTGGAGGGGAGAACCGGAAATATTGGAAAACGCTATGAGTGGAGGGATCGAGATGAAACTTGGTGGGAAGACACCTAGCGAACACTAGATATATCATTGACATAACCGAGCCGTGCCTACTCGTAACAAGTGCCATATGAGCTCGTAGCTCTTGTTGTATTTTTGATTTTCAATGACCGACTTATATATTTAGCGTCACCTACACTTTCCTCTATCTCTATATTATCTTTTTTTTTAATATTCTTTCTTATTCCCTCTTTTAACCCTTATTTCTCATTTTACCATTTCAACACAAATTTTAAACCTTTTCTTTGTTTTCCTTCCTTAATATCTCCTTTCCTTAAAATTTTCATTCTTTGAAAACTTAATATTTACAAAATACTATCCCTCGTTATTTTTTTTGCAACCAAACCAAAAAATGGGTTTCTGGGTATGATCGCTGGAATCTCCCTTTCTTCGGGAAACATTTTGCTACACCTACGATACAAGCTTTTTAGCGAAAGCTGAAATGAAAAGCCGAAAATGTGAACTTTCGTAGACAAAATTACAACCTAGCGATTCTGAGCAAACGAAGGCCTGTCCCTGCAAAACCCCGTGCGTCGCCAAATGTTTGCCATCAAGTGTGCCAGCCAAGTTTGCGAATGCGAAAATAATCCGCCACGGGACAAAGAAACAAGAGCTGTAAGCTCATATGGCACTTGCAAGCATACGCAGTAGGTAATAGTAACAGCTAAGATTCTTGCTGTGTTGAGGAACAGACGATTATGAACCTTTCGGATTCATGAAAATCTACTTCCCTCTTCGCCTTTGCGCATACGAAAAACTATAGAGGACCCTCTCTGCATCACGTCACAGTGGTAGACAACCAATCAGCTGTAAAGGACGACTCAGACGGCGTTCACAAGGAATTTCTTCTCCGTGGCTATACTGCGATATAGCTGGATAGATTGTAGATAACGAATTATGATATCCGCGTAGCTCCTACCCTACACTCGATTAAATCGAGCAGGGTATCGAGAATATATTCGACTACCCATGGTGGTATTATAGAGATGGTTCTTGCGATAATTTGTTCTTGTCCGTATGTTCTTAGTTCTACCAGGGACCCATAAATTTCTTGTAATGACTCGCCATTCAGGGCTTGTCATTTCCTATGCTTCTATGTTGCCCGAGCCTCATTCTAGTTTCCACAAATTCCGCTTGGGTCGAATCGGCGTTCTTGCTCAGATAGACAAAATTGCCAGCATGCCACCAGGTACCTAAGCGAGGATAAAAGATCCAGGATATTCTTCCATTACAGAGAAATATTCTTAGTTTAGCACAACAGCTGCGAAAAATTTTGTCTATCTGGATAGTCGGGTATTTTATCCCCGTGGGTATTTCTCGAGCTATCTGACGCTCGGTCAAGAGCGCAAAAGAAATCTCTTATTGACAAGCCCCCTGAATGGCGAGTCATTACAGGAAATTTATGGGCCCCTGGTTCTACCCAGAGCAAAATAACACTAGGGTGTAACGCCAAGCCTTGACAGAATTGACTCGGATAGTAGCGATACTAGCACCACTAGCGATAGAGAACGTCCCTACTGAACCTCGTTCAGTCGTTCACGAGCGCTGGCTCCAATAACTTCATATTGTGAAGATAGCAAAAAATGATACATCCTCCATCGTTTCCTTGGTGTGTGCAGACCGCACCTTTTCTTTAATAGAAATTTCTAACCCGCAATTTTGTCTCACTTTAAATGCCGTAAGCGTAGTGTGCGAGGTTATGACTATGACCCGTTTTCAAAGCATGGGAAGCATAGGTCTTGGCGTTACTCTCTAGTGTTATTTTACTCTGGTTTAACAACATTGCGGTTCCTTTTCAAAATATGATAACTTTTATTTCAGGAACTCTTCAAGGGGAAATAATAACTGAGACGGGACCGATTGCAAAGAAAACTGTATTCGATATATTTGACCTTAACGCTTACGTTTTGTACATATTTTACTTTTCGTTTAATAAAACCCGAGTATTTGCACGTCTGGTGGTTTGCCAATGGGCACTTGCCGTGGTTATCGAAGTCCACATTTGAGGGTAGAAGTGTATACAAACAAGCTGAGCCAACTACCGCTAGGTAAGCTTACAAGGAAAGTTGTCTGTCCGTTGGATTGAAAAATCTGGCCAGAAAACATCGATCGGGGCTAAGCATGGGCACTGCGGGGCACTGTTTTTTTTTTTCGAAAAACACAAGAACAGAAAACTCGGCATTTTGAGAATCAGAACAGAAACAGAAACAGGTGTTGCAGAAAACAGGTAACCTGTTCTGTTTCTGTTCTGTTTTTCCCACACTACCTATAACAAATCGAGTTGCGTGTTTGTTTCAAGCGAATAAGGTTCCCTGTCTCAGTTCTAAGCAAGCTTGTTACTAGTCAAACAATTACAGGAGAAATACCAAGAGCTACGAGCTCATATGGCACTTGTTACGAGTAGGATGCACAAGAAAGTACATGGGAACGTCACAAAATACACCCGCCATCCAAAAATGCGGTTCGGAAATATAAATAGGATCTTTAGTTTCACTTACTTCTGAGCAGTTCCGGCATCGTCTCGATTATCTGTTGCAAATGCACATGACTGTTCAAACTTTCAGCCCAATAACTCCACTAGTTTGATCCCTAGACGTGCTACACGATTTCCGGTACTCCCTCTATCTCCCTCTACCGTGGCCGAATCTGGTTCGGACTAAAAAATGGACCATCTAAAGCATCATCTTTTATACCATCTATCAAGTTTCACTCGAATCTGAGAATTTTTGGAAAATTCCGGTACCCCCCCCCCCTCCCACCAACGTTGTCGGATCCGGTTCCCAAAATATGTCATCTAGGGTATGTGCTCTCGCTATGTTCCATGTTTCATTTAAACTGATGCACTCGTTTGACCCCTATGCGATCCTCAAAGTTTCCGGCAATCTCCATCCAACTCCCCCTACTGTTGCCGAACAGGACTTGAAAATGTAAACGTCGTATCTCTTAATTCCCTGTTCCCGTCCATCAAGTTTTACTGAAATTGGAGCATAGCCTATCTGCAAGTTTCCAGTACCCCCCACCCCCCTACCGTGGCCGAATCCGGTCCGGACGCCAAATAACAAATCTAGGCCGCATAAGCTCGGCACTGTCGAACTTGCACCTCATTCGGTCCATCCGTTTGGTTTTTGTGCATGTCAAAAGTCCCCCCCCCCCAATTCCCCCAACCGTGGTCGTATATAGTTCGAATGCATGTTTTACATGTTGAGGCTACCGATTCGTATCACCCATTAAGTTTCACTCGAATCAGACCACTCGTTCGCAATTTATCCAAGTCAATTTCTCTTCTCTTGCTCCCCCAAAAATGCTCCGATCTAGGAACGGAAGTTTCCGGGGGTATGTTGTGTCAGGTTCTTAAGTCAATTAATTCAGGTCGCGAATATGCCTGCAAAGTTTCGTTGTCTTTTTACATCTGGAACTATTCAAGCTCACGACTACCGGAATTCCAGGAAACCCCCTCCAGCTCCCCCCAGACCAGCCCCGAAACCATCTGGCTCCGTCAATTTCATCTAAGCCTGATGCTTTTTCTCACCGTTAAGTTCCGTCCCAATCCCTCTGCTTTTAGAGTTCCCCCCCCCCATCCCCACAGGTATCGGACCCGACCTGGTTTTGACACTGAACGTCCGAGGCGATAGCTCACCAGACAAGTTTCATTCAAATCCGATCACCCGTTCAAAAGTTATGCACGCCACTAGATTCCTGCCTGACTCCCCATCCACCCACGATGGTCGGTCGGGGAAACGGCTGTTCTCAAGTCAATCTGTACGGATCCCTGACACACCCGCCAAGTTTCATCGCCCTAGCACATCAGGAAGTATGCCGAACTCGCGGGATCCCTAGAAATCCGGAAGTTTTTACCATCCGAAGTTTCATATGAATTGCTCCACTGATTTGAAGTTATCGAGCTTATTATTCCCATATCAACCGAGATGAAGACATCTTAACTGTTATGACTTTTTCGAACGGAACAAAAACAATTAGTCACGTGCAGTTACATTATGATAATCGTCAAACTGTTATTTAGTAGATCAACCTCCATCGTGATAAAACTAGCCGAGTGTCATAAGAACCTAGTTCGGACCCAAAGAAATATGTCAAACACGAGTTCGGCCTGGAAAGGGGTCAGTAAAGTCGAAGTTCGCGTCTACTTTTGAAATAGCGATTATTCCCAGAAGCTCGTGTACAACCGTAGGGAACCTCTTTGTACCTACAAATAAAGAGAACCCGAATAAGAATGGCCCAAGCGATATGGTTGCCAGCCTCCACGTTCAGTAGTATGCAGCAGTAAAGTGTAGGTAGGATATTGGAAAAGTTTGGATTTGAGTTAGGTAAAGTTTGGGGTCCCGAGAAAACGACCAAAAAAGCCACATTTTAACAGAACAAGCCCACTTTCCCGCTCCAAGCCCGCCGCTAAAATGCCCGCCAGAGCCAACAGAAACAAGCCTATCGGGCGGGAAACATCCCATCTGGCAACACTGTTTAGAGCTAAAAAAAAAGAAAAAGATCAAGATACAACTAATTCGGAATGCTGTCGTTTTAAATTCAGGAGATCAATTAGAGCAAAACATCGTGTATATTATGTTACAGGAACCCTAATTGCCTAATTACAGTCTGCTCATTATCCCCAAGCTGCCACAAAGCAAATCAAATCTCACGTCCCCTACGGATGTTCAGTGGTTTGTGGAATAGGCGGCTTTTTGGGCCCAGTCTGACCAACCTCTTCGCGCCATCTATTCTGAGTTTTCAGATCTAGCGAAGACGAGATTCCGACTAACAGATGGCATTTGAAAAGCCGCTGCTAGTCTTTCGTCAGAACGCCGTTAACCGCTCTCCCACACAGCTGAAATCATTTCTTCCAGACATTTTTTGGGTGTTTTGTTGACATTCTCTACTGGACATTTCACTTCTGAAGAGGTGCCAGTTCAGTTCATTGATTGATTTTGGATTGAAATTCGTCCAACATGTTCAGCTGGATGAGTGGCGACGAGAGTCGCAAGAAGATTCCTGAAGTTTACGAGAATGTTGCTGAAGGGCTGAAGAAAGTTTACAAACAGAAGATTCTGCCACTAGAATCACAGTATTTCTTTCATGATTTCCACTCTCCAGCATTGGATGATCCTGACTTTGATGCAAGGCCTATGATTCTCTTAGTTGGACAGTATTCTACTGGCAAAACAACTTTTATTAGGTGAGTTTCAATTTTCAGTTTGGACCCCTCCTCTGCCTCTAAAGACAGGACTAAAAGACCAATCTACGAACTTGACCTGTAATTTACCAGTGAATCCTCATTGAACAGCATCCTCACTTGAACTTAATATATCAACCAGTTTGACCTTCCCTGGACCTTCCATTACGGTAGATCTCTCCAACGTCACACAGAATAAACCAATGAATCGGGGCACCCAGGCACAGAGCTATACTAGTTTGAGAATAAAGGGGTAAGACTGCTGGGGTACGACTGGCAGTACGCGGAGGGCAGATAAACACGGGCACTACATTAACCAGTTCCGGCTGGCGCCTGGCCAAGAGTTAATCTCGGGCACGTGGTTTAAGGTACCTGATTTTTCTTCCTCCTCAAGTAATTTTAAATATTGGGGCTGGTATATTCTTTTCTTCTGCTGAAGCTCAACATCCGTCCACTATTGCCATCTAAAAAACAGCAGCACAAACCACCAGAAGTGTCAAAACCGAAATGAAGCTGCCCGAGTTTAAGAGTGACTGCCTGTGGTTATCTGAGCACTAAAAGGACCGCCCATGAATATAGTTTTGGCAGAATATGTGAAAATCAAGTGGAGCATTCTTGTTTGGCAACAGTGGTGTCAAGAAACGGCAAAAAGAAGCGTGATCTTCAAATGAATTTTTTAATGCATAAACGAGATCTGTGAGTTGAGTTGTTTAGTTTTTAAAGCACAACTCTTGCTAGAAATGATCTTTTCCCTATGAAATGAATCAGAAAAAACTCATTTGGAAATACCATTCCTTTCCACCTAAAACTAGAGATTCTCTTGTTAGCACTTGTTGACTGTATCCAGCCTTCCTGCTCTCCGACGCGGCGCCTGGGCTCAAAAGATTTGAAAACTGAACCGCGCCTTGGTTAAGAAGTGGGAAAACTAAGCAAATAAAAGAAGTAATAAACAGGAGAGTATCATATCCTTATATATCAAAGAGTTGTCAGCGTACATTGAAGATTATGGCAAACTTTTCGTTGGGTTACGGGAAAACTCGGAAAGGCCGAAAAAGCGCTAAAAATTCGTAGTTACAAAACGAAACAATGGAGAAAGGTGGGGATTTTAGAAGCTTATAGTTTCATATGGGAGCTAAGTATATTGTAAAAGGCAGAATAAGCAAGAGAGGTCCTTTAAGGTGATTCAAAGCTAAGTGAGGAGTTAACTGCCAGACTACCGCAGCACATACCCTATAGCCGAAAACTGGTTGACAAATTTTGTGTCTGGCTTTCGCCGGATTCCAGGTGAACTACTTGTCCAGCAAGAAAATAACTTTCAGATTCGGATTCAGCATGTCTCCTTACCCCTAAACCAACTATCTCAATAGCTTTATAAAAAAAAAAAAATTTGCCCCTTTGAACCCCCACCCTTAAATATAGAGCTACAGGCCCATCTTCGAACTTGACATGTTTTTTTTACCCAAAGAGTCATCGTGCCAAATTTGAACAAAATATCTCAAGCCCTTCGAGAGTTATCATGCTTACAGACGGTCAGACGGACAACTTTTGCGGTGTCATAGGTATCCCTCCACTTACTTTTGGGATCCCAGAAACTAAAACCTATGCAAGGCAACAAAGCCAAAAATGTCTGATGTATATCCTGACTATTCATGTTTTACTATTTTCTTTCGGAGATTTTGCTATTAGTCTTGTAACTGCCATCTAGTTTTCCTTTCACCAAGTAGATAGCCGTTCAGATTAGCAGACACTTCAGATTAAGAAGAAACATAAAGTGTGGCAAAAGGTCCTTCATACCGATAAAGGTTCAGCTATACCTCCTTCCGCGCTAACTATGGCTGACTGGACCGGCCACTACATTGGTCTATTCAGTGGTTGCAAAAAACATTCAGCAGCACTTTGAAAATTTACTTTTTAGATACCTACCAAGGAAAAATTTCAACCTTCTGTTCTTACCGTTACTTGTTCTTCCATCGCAGTTGCTTTCCGAAAATTAAGAAGAACTGATTCTACAGATTCTGATGGCCTTAGTGCCGATTTTTCCAAAATTGAGTGTCCAGCTTTTAAACAACACCTTCAGCTGCTATTTCAAATTTGTTTATGCCAGGGTTTAGTTCTGAATAGTTTCCTCGTGGGTACTATAACATTAAGCGAGGGAAAGACGCGGACCTTTGCAAAAGCTATCGGCCAATTACAGTTTCTTGTATCATACGCAAAATTCTGGAATACGTCCTTCTTCCAGAAATAGTTTAAAAATGTCGGTTTGGTTTAATGCAGTTTGGATTCCGTTCGAGCGCCAGTTGTGCGCACACTCATCACATATTGACAAAAATGATGAAACAGGCTACCCGCGACAAGTCTTCTACTCATATATGTTCTGTAGATATAGCTGGTGCTTTTGACAATATAACGCATTCCCAGGCCCTATTTTTTCTCATTACTTCTGGCGTGAATCTGTCTGTTGTCTATCTGTTAAAATTTTGGTATGGTCATTCTTGAGTAAGGTTCAAATGGCAAGGTAGCTTGTCAGAGAGTATTCCTGTCCGAACTGGTGTTCGCCAAGGGGGGAGGGAGTCTTATCTCCCTACATCTTCAAATCGGCTATATCTTCTTGTCTCGATTCTTTGCTCCTGCTTACTCCTGTAAAGAATATGCCTTCAGCTACATAGCCTACGCGGACGACTTGCTCTTAGTAAGCCGTAGTCTATCAACACTCACAAAAAATGTAAGTAAGCTGTCGTCGGAACTTCTCAAAATTGGCCTTGAAGTTAACCTGTCAAAATGTGAGTACCTGCATTTCAACCCTTCGTCAAATGGTTTGAATGCATCCAAAGCTTCTATATTTCTTAATCGTTCATTGTACTCTCTACGGTGGCTCGGCATAACATTCAAATCTTCATTGTCAAAATTTTGCTCTTCGTTGTTCAAGAAGTTTATAAATCAATCCGTAGCGCCTATGGGCGCATCGTCCCCAACCAGGAGCGCTATAATCGTAAAGCATTGGGAAATTTGTACAGCACCTTCTGCACTCCTTCTATACTATTTCGTTCTGCCGTCACTCATGTTCTGCGAAAGAAGGAGATTAAAAAGATGAGATCATGTTATTTTAAATATGCGAAGCACCTGCTCCACTTGTTGAAATTACGTCGCAACCATACATTGACGGAGAAATTCAAGATGCAAGTGTGACCCTTTTGGATGTTTCCTCATCGCTTTCCAAAATCATGGACAACTGGGCCCAACCAGCGCACGACGTCGTCCACTGCTTCCTGACCAAAGATTGAAAATTAAGTGTCTTTTTCTGCGTGTTTATGTGTTTTGTTTATTTATTTTTTATTTTCTTCATTTACTCCACCTTTTCAAAATGGCGGGTCATAAATAAATTACTTACTTACTTATATTTGTAAATCCAAAATAATATCAAATTTGATTGAATTTCTGCTCGAAGTTTATGCCAGAACAACCCTGAAATAGTTGGAGTATTAGGCATAATTAAAACATCAGAATGCCTGCTAGTCTAGTCCGTTCACACTGCCTATGGGCACAAGATTCCAACTTCGTTCAACTTTTCTTGTCAACATAGGCTAACGAATAGTTATTCCAGATAACAGGTAATTTGTTACACCCCTTCCTGAACTTAAAGACATCTTTAATTTTTTTTTTTAAAGGATAGTGAATGAGCCCTGCTACTTTACAACAAGACCAAAGGTTTCAATGGGATCCCAAAAATTTGACATTTGATCCAGACAATTGGGTCTTGTCTTCGTCAGATCCAGCCTTTGCCAGACTTTTACTATTAAAATTTAGAAAAAGATTAAGGCCAACTCATCTGAGAAAACCAAGTTCAGATATGGATTTAGCATGTGTCTTTACCTCTATAAGTCATATCTATTTTGACCAAACTCATCAAAACTCCCTGCTTTACTTCTGCCAAATTTCCGGTTTCGGCCGAATTCCAGGCAACTACTTGTCTGGCAAAAAATAAAGTTCAGAAACGAATTCAGCGTCTCTCCTTACCCCTATATCGGACATCTAATCAACTTCAAATAAATCTTTAACTTACAACAACTTTCCGGTTTTAGCCGGATTCCGGGCGAACTATATGTTCCGGTAAAAAAATTTTGTCATATACTGATTCAGCATCTCTTCTTACCCTTAAATCAAACATCTAGTCAAATTCAAATAAAACTTTTTCAGGTTTTATCCGGATTCCACGCTAACTGCTTCTCTGGGTAGAAAATGATTTTCATACAAGTGTTTAGTATGTTTTCTTACCCCTAAAACCGAACATCTAATCAACTTCAAATAAAACTTTTCCTTTTAGCAAACTTTCCGGTTTTGGCCGGATTCCGCACGAGCTACTTGTCCGGCGAGAAAATGGTTTTCATCATCGTTTTCAGCGTGTCTTCTTACCCCTTAATCGACTATCTCATTAGCTATTTAAAGATATTTTGTTTGCCCTTTAGTTAGAACCCCATCCCCCACCTCTAAATGTAGGGCTACAGAGCCCATCTACGAACTAGACCTTTTCCTTAACCCAAAGAATACTCACACCACGTTTCATCAAAATTTTTCATTCTTTTCGAGGGTTATCGTGCTGACAGACGGACGGACGGACAGACAGACAACTTTTGTGATGTCATAGATATCCCTCCACTTACGTTTTGGAATCCCAAAAACAACTAAAGACAACAGTGGAAAGATATAAGTGGTAAGCAAGAAGCCTCCAACAATAAAGGCACACCGGCCTCAGTCAAGATTGGTTGTAAACACATTAAGGTAGATGACGACACTGGCATAGACCATGACTGGGTCCGGTTGCATTTTGTATTATTAAAGGCAAAAAAACCCACAAACAAACTCCACAAAATTCTGTGGCTCATTACATAGGAGTGAGTATGAAACATATGACCAAATAAAAGGGTCTCTTCAAACATAAAAAAAAACAAAAACAAAACACTAGCAGAGGATTGCTCAGGTGTGACCAGAAAGTTCGCTATCTTGGTGTATCAAACATTTATATTGTTCTGTTTCAGGTATCTACTCGAACGTGACTTCCCTGGTATTCGAATCGGACCTGAGCCAACCACTGACAGATTCATCGTCGTCATGAACGGAGAGAGCGAAAACATCATCCCCGGCAACGCACTTGTCGTCGACCCTAAAAAACAGTTTCGCCCCCTCTCCAAATTCGGAAACGCTTTCCTGAACCGATTCCAGTGCTCATGTGTGGACTCCCCAGTGCTGCGGGGGATATCCATCGTTGATACCCCGGGAATCCTCTCAGGGGAAAAACAGCGAACTGATCGAGGCTACGACTTCACCGGGGTATTAGAGTGGTTTGCCGAACGGGTCGACCGAATCATCCTTCTCTTCGACGCACACAAGCTGGACATTTCTGACGAGTTCCGTCGTTCGATTGAGGCGCTCAAAGGTCATGATGATAAAATCAGAATTGTCTTGAACAAGGCTGATATGATCGATCAGCAGCAGCTGATGAGGGTTTATGGAGCGCTTATGTGGTCCTTAGGGAAGGTTATCGGGACCCCAGAGGTAGCTCGAGTGTATATTGGATCGTTCTGGGATCAGCCGCTGAGATATGATGGAAATAGGAGGTGAGTGAACTTTTTTTTTGTCCGTAGAGACTGACTTCGGTAATCTCTTTCAACTTTGTCGAGTAACAAAGGCCCCCCCCCCCCCAGTGATGGCCCCAATTATATTTGCTTCCAGAAATTTGCATGCGGAAATATCGGCAGACCCTTTCATACCTTATTTTTTTATTCTGTGGGGTAGGCCAGACACTCCATTCGAAACTCAGGCCACAAATTTCATGCCCAATGGAGCAGCCAAAACCATGATAAATTCATGCCCAATGGAGCAGCCAAAACCATGATAAACAACGAATCAAATAGCCCCATAGTTTCGATCTTTGTGTCTTCCTAACTCATAGAACTTGCCTGATCTCCGTCATTTTTTCCCGCTTTGCCTTGCCAATACCGGATGCATCTCTCCATTGTAGTTTCAACATTTTTTTCCAACAGTTTTCTGCTGCTGATCTACCTAGCTGCTTTGTTCAGTTCAGTTCACGCAACGTTATTTAAAGAAAAATATACAAACCGGACTGGTCGATTTGCGACAGTTTTGGGTGGAAACAAAACCAACACACTCAAGTTCAAAACACCAATGTCGCATCAAATGGAAATACAAATCCCTGGTTAAAAAAAGAGGACCAAATTCAAATGGCGAAAGCCAGAATTGTGTATCCAGCTGAAGAATGGGTCTTCTTCTCGGCTTTGAAAGTATTGTGTACATAACTAACATTGGACTTAAAAAAAAATACTCTTTGAGGCCAAGCTGACTTTGAAACATATATTCAAACAGTGTTTACAACGGATATAGCCTACGTCAGCTCCGATTCTTCATCGGCGATATTTCGGCCCTTCTTGGCAAGGGTCTTCGTCAGACTGTCAATTTTCTGGTTCAATTTTCGGGGAAGAAAACAAACCTGTAATACATTTTTGTTGGACCCTTGCCAAGAAGGGCCGAAATATCGCTGATGAACAATCGTAGCTGACGTATATCCGTTCTAAACATTGTTTGAATATATTGGACTCCAAATTTCATCAGCGACTATACAGCCAAGAATTGTTAATAAACCTGTGGAGAATATCCAGCTTCTGTAGATAGGTAATGTTTTCGTAGTCTTTATGGTTTTTTTTCCCTTATGATAGGTAGCGTTTCCTTCTTATTTTCTTTCTTTGTTCCTACTCCGTGCCTTGTGCATAGAAAAAAAAAATATTTGTTATAGGCGAACGTGTTCGAAGACGCGTCTTTTGCCTTTCTTCGGGACTACTTCGGGAATTCGAACGGAACCATGAAAATACGGGGAGTCTCTTCTTTGGGTCTTTCGGTCTCCCCTCCGTATGCATTTTGTCTGACCATCAGAAATGCTAGCGTTGAATCCTGTGAAAGTGTTACTGAAATCAGTTATTTATCATTAATAAAAATCGTCGTTGAAAAAAAATGAACAAATGTGAAACCCGTGAAGCTTTAAAATTATTTGTTATAGGCGAACGTGTTCGAAGACGCGTCTTTTGCCTTTCTTCGGGGACTACTTCGGGAATTCGAACGGAACCATGAAAATACGGGGAGTCTCTTCTTTGGGTCTTTCGGTCTCCCCTCCGTATGCATTTTGTCTGACCATCAGAAATGCTAGCGTGGAATCCTGGGAAATTGTTACTGAAATCAGTTATTTATCATTAATAAAAATCGTCGTTGAAAAAAAATGAACAAATGTGAAACCCGTGAAGCTTTCATCTGTCCTGGCAGTCCTGAGGGGGCGACCCCATAGTAAATAGTTGGAACGTACATTACGTTCTTCTGGTTAAAAGTTACACAAAATAAAGAACGGCAGAGAGATCACCAGCAAAAAACATCTAAGGTTTGACGAATGACACTAAAAGAGTTTTTTTATGGCACTTGAGCATACTCAAGTGCCATATAGCGATCGTAATTTCTGTCGGTCTGTCTGTCGGTCTGTCCAGGTTTTGCTAGTTTGGGCACTTCCAGACAACCTAGGACGATGAAACTTCACAGGCATATCAGGGACCAGACCAGATCAACTTACAAATAATCACTTCCCCAATCAAACTTTCCCCGGATCCGGGAGTCCGAAAACTATAAAGTAAAACGGGAGCAAAAAGTAAAACGGGAGCAAAAAAAAGCGCTGCCTGAGCGCGGAATCGAACCTGGAACCTTCGTGTTGCCAGTCGAGTATTCTACCACTGGCCATGCGACGATGTACAGAAGGGAATGCGGGAATGCATGTGGTTTATAATAGTCAGTCCAAGTCAAACAAATCTAGTGAAACGCTTGGCAGAAATATCAGGGAACCGACAACTATTAACATGCATAACTTTGGAAAGGGTAATCAGACATACGTGAAACTTGACCTTTGTGTTGCCAGTCCAGTTTTCTACCACTGAGCCATGCCCTGATGTATAAAAAAGCGAATGCGAGAATACATACGGTTTAAAGATGGTCAGTCCAAGTCAAACAAATCTAGTGAAACGCTTGGCAGGAATATCAGGGAACCGACCAGATTAACTTGGATATAATCATATTCCGGATCCGATCATAGTGGGGGGAGTGGGGGGAGTGGAGGGATGGGAAATCCGGAAACTACGGTATGTCCCGGTTTTGCTAGTTTGGGCACTTCCACATAAGCTAGGACGATGAAACTTGGCAGGCGTGTAAGGGACCGAACCAGATTAACATGGAAACAATCACTTCCCCGATCCGGCCATCATGGGGGGGGGGGGGGGGTGGATCAACAGGAAATCCGGAAACTAGTAACATGCATAACATTACAACGGGTAATCGGACTTGCATGAAACTTGACATATGTCAAGAACAAGTGCTTCAGATGCTCAGTTTCAAATCCGGACCAGATCCGATAACTGTGGGGGGGGGGGGGGGCTGGAGGGGGGCACCCAAAACCTCGTGAACCGCTTCCACATAAGCTAGAACGATGAAACTTGGCAGGCGTATTGGCAAACCGACCAGATTAACTTGGAAATAATCACTTCCTCGATCCGGCCATCTTGGGGGGGGGGGGAGTGGAGGGATGGGAAATCCGGAAAGTAGTAGCATGCCTAACTTTGGAACGGGTAATCAGATATGCATGAAACTTGACATATGTCAAGAACAAGTGGTTCAGAAGCTCAATTTCGAATCTGGACCAGATCCGATAACTTGGGGGGGGGGGGGCTGGAGGGGACACCGGAAATCTCATGAAACGCTTCCACATAAGCTAGGACAATGAAATTTGGCAGGCATATCAGGGAACCGACCAGAAGAACTTGGAAATAATCACTTTCCCCATCCGGCGATCGTGGGGGAGTGGAGGGATGGGAAATCCGGAAACTAGTAACATGCATAACTTTGGAATGGGTAATCAGACATGCATGAAACCTCGCATGAAACTTGACATATATCAAGAACAAGTGCTTCAGATACTCAGTTTCAAATCCGGGCCAGATCCGATCACTGAGGGGGGGGGAGCTGGAGGGGGAACCGGAAATCTGGTGAAACGCTTCCAAATAAGCTAGCACAATAAAACTTGACAGGCATATGAGGGAACCAACCAGATTAACATGGAAATAATCACTTCCCCGATCCTGCTATCGCGGGGAGAGGGGGGGGGGGGGGTGGAGGGAAGGGGAATCCAGAATCCGGAAACTAGAAACATGCATAACTCTGGAATGGATAATCGGACATGTATAAAACTTGACAATTGTGAAGAACAAGTGTCTCAGATTTTCAGTTTCAAATCTGGACCGAATCCGAAGAGAGGGGATTAGAGGGGGGACCGGAAATGTCGTGAAATGCTTAGGGTCGAGGGATCGGGATGTCACAGTAGAGGGGTTGGAAGGGGTTTTCTCGGACTTCCGGTGATCACGAGTTAGCTTCCACATGTACTAGGACCATGAAACTTGGCAGACATATTAGGTACTCTTCCAGGTCAACTTGAAAATAGTTCTTTTCCCGATCCGACGATCATGGGGGAGATTCTATTGACATGCATAACTTTGGAACAGGTGATCAGACGTGCATGAAACTTGTCAAGTGTCAAGAACAAGTGACTCAGATGATCAATTTCAAGTCTGGAACGGACCCGATAACATCGGGAGGAGCTGGAGGCGGGGGAGAAATCTCTTGAAACGCTTAGAGTCGAGAGATCGGGATGGGACTTGGAGGGAAGAACAAGCATAAGCCATAGATACATTGTAGAGGCTTAACGGACTGCCTTTCAATTTGCAAATATATTATTATTATTATTATTATTATTGACAAAACAGGACCGATCGTTTCGCAGTGGGGGGAGTAGGAGGGGGTTTTCCCTAGTTCCGATGATCACGAGTTAAGGTACTTCCAGATGTGCTATGACCGTGAAACTTTGCAGGCATCTTAGGGAATCTATTAGATCGGCTTGCAAATATAGTCCCTCCCCGATCAGATCATCGTTGGAGGAAGATACAATTTTCAATGAGTGGTATAACCATTTCAGATTTACTAGATCAAGCCCGTTATCTGATGAAATAAATATCGGGAGAGAGATCCAGCCTTGAAAACTGCAAACCGTATCTGACAAACATGCTAACTGTTCTTACAAGTGCCATATGAGCTTTCAGCTCTTGTTGTGATGGTAGTGGTATTTGAGCATTCCCGATAATGCTGGAAATAAGTCCGAGGGACAAGAAAAAAAAAAACCGGGCTAAGTAGCCTACTGTGCGAGGGTAGTTATTTATCGAAGTTTGATGATGACGATAATGAGGCACCGAAAGAAAAAGAATAATTACACTAAGCTTTTGAAATGTAGAAACAAAAAATTATGCACCTGGAAATACAGCTTATATCCTTTCCCGCTTACGCTGAAATTTGAACGAGATGTGCTTACAATCAGAGATTTAAGGGTCATGTTCTTAGCTATACTGTTTTATTACTGCCATTTCCTTCCGTCACTCGTGTAGTGCTGACCTGCAATTGTATGGGAAACGGCTCGACATTTGAAACTTACGGAAATCTGAAATGCTGATTGGACTTTGTTTTGT
Source organism: Branchinecta lynchi (assembly GCA_023053575.1). Classification (NCBI taxonomy): domain Eukaryota; kingdom Metazoa; phylum Arthropoda; class Branchiopoda; order Anostraca; family Branchinectidae; genus Branchinecta; species Branchinecta lynchi. Next base: position 28,338,391 of record JAKZAP010000003.1, read on the forward strand.
TCCGGCTAAGTAACATTGCACGTAGAAGTATTACTTTTATTGTGAACCGGCTTTTGATCATTACATCCTCGAGGGTTGCCCACTCTAGATTTTGGTACACATATAGTGTCCCGGTCCGCGGTGCCTGGCCGGTGTTGGCACCGTCTGATACTAACCGGCACCGGTTGCCACGTGTTATTCTCAATTCCCATTCTGTGTTGTTCTTCAACATAGTCAACATTCAACATGTTCCTTTACCAACAGCCGTCTTAAAATGTGACGACAGGTCACCTGTGCAGAATTGTCAAAAATAATTTTTTTTCTTCAAAAACTTACTTCAAGCGTGTTCCACCCTACTTACGACGCATGACGTCACGAATTATGACTTTTTGGCGTCAAGTCTGGAACGTATTTTTTTGTTTTCAGAAAAATATCGTGCCACGGGCTAATCCGGCCAATCACATCACAGAGATTCGTAGTTACCACGCTTACTACGCCCCCGAGCGTGGTAAGGAAATAATAACTATTAGTTACTATTTCGACAAGGTTGGAACGGTCAGAGTAGTAACTTTTCACGAGGATGGAACGAAAATGTAACTAATAGTTACTATTGTTAGAAGGGTGGAACACGTTCTCCAACTCATCCCAAATCAACTTCCGTCACTGAAACGCCAGAACATTAAAACCAGTTCTGTTTAGAAGCGGAGTCGCCTGATTTATGGCTGATTTCGGCCGGTTTCAGCAAAGGGTATAGGCTACAGCAGGTGCCGGGGAGCGGATAACCCCTAGAGTGTTCTGGGTCGACTTGTACTCCGACTACTGTCAGGAGAAGAGTATTGGGTTTTATCTGTGACCCTTGGCTCCCACGTTTATGCAGCGTTTACAAGTAGAGGAAAACTTGATGAGAATCCGGTCTTGGTGACAAGATGATGTTTACACGCAGAGGGAAAAAAAAAAAAAAATTCTTCAAGCCAGAAATCTGACAAAACTAAATTCACTAGCCAACACAGAAACATTTTGAAAGCATTTATGACATCAGTAGTGATGACTGCTGCTCTCAAAAGCTAGCTATACTTTTATTTAGTCTTTTCAAAAGCGCCGACGACGAGATACGTTTCAAGGAGACCGGAGTTCCTTTCATGTTGAAAGGAATTCTCGTCCTGCTAGACTTTTTTTTCTAGTCGTCTTCACGAACAGAATCCTTTCAAGTCGACCGGAATTCCTTTCTACTCGATCGAGTTTCTTGTCCGTGTAAACACTACTTTATTTCAGTTATGTCTGTATGAAGCGCTGCTAAAACTAGAAATGATTTTGTCGTGATAAATGGTTCAGATACATCAGTTGTGGGTTCGATTCCCGCCTGAGGATCTTTTTTGTCGCTCCTCGCACCAAATCCTAGAGAAAACAGCCAGAAGCGTCAGTTGGGCAGATTCCGAACACGCGACAAATATGTTAGTCAATCAATAATGTGTTATAAAACCAAAGCCGGGTGTAGCCGATAATTCGTTTTTGGGATCCCAAAACGTAAGTGGCTGTCCGTCCGTCCGTCCGTCTGTAAGCACGATAACTCTCTAAGGGAATGAGATATTTTGATGAAACTTGGTGTGAGGATTCGTTGGGTCGTCGGACCAGTCAAGTTCGTAGATGGGCTTTGTAGCCCTACATTTAGGGGTGGGGGAGGGGGTTCAAATTAAGGGGCAAACAAAATATTTTGAAACAGCTAATGTGATAGTCGATTATGGGGTAAGAAGACATGCTGAACACGGTGGTGAAAACCATTTTGTCATCGGACAAGTAGTTCGCCCGGAATCCGGCCAAAACCGGAAAGTTTGTTGAAAGTAAAAGTTTTATTTGAAGTTGATTAGATGTTCGATTTAGGGGTAGGAAGACATGCTGAAGACGATGGTGAAAACTATTTTCTCGACGGACAATTATTTCGACCGGAATCCGGCCCAAACCGGAAAGTTTGTCAAAATTAAAAGTTTTATTTGGAGTTGATTAGATGTTCGATTTAGGGCAAGAAGACATGCTAAAAACTTATGTGAAAAATATTTTCTACCCGGACATTTAGTTCGCCCGGAATCCGGCCAAAACCGGAAAACTGTTGGAAGTTAAAGTTTTATTTCTAGTTGATTAGATAAGCGATTTAGGGGTAAGAAGAGATGAGTCCCTGTATGACAATCATATTTTACCCGGACACTTAGTTCGACTGGAATCCGGCTGGAATTGGAAAATTTGTTATAAGCTAAATTTTTATTTGAAGTTGATTAGATGTTCATTACTGGGGAAAGAAGATACCCTGATTTCGTCTTTGAGCTTTCTTTTTTCGCCGGACAAGTAGTTCTGGAGTTCGGCCGGAACCGGAAATTGGCAGAAGTGGCAGGAAGTTTTCGTCAAAACAGGTATGACTTATAGGGGTAAACACACATGCTGAATCCATATCTGAACTTGGTTTTCTCAGGTGATTAGCTATTTGGCCTTAATCTGTTTCTGAATTTTAATTGTAGAAATGTTCAAGGAGTCTGGCGATGACTGGATCTGGCTAAGACAAGACCCAGTTGTCTGGATCAGATATTGAATTTTTGGGATCCCATCGAAACCTTTGGTCTTGTTGCACTGTCAAATATGATTCGCTGTCAGCTTGGGCAGAAGGAATATTTGTGTTTTCTTTTTCTGTCCTCACTCATACAGACATTAGTTGCCTTTTTGCAGATACCGTGGTATCTGTTACCACGGTTACTGGGTCTGCAATTATTCGTGTTTGAAGTTATCGTGGTATCTGATATACGATTGCTCTGCAAAAACGACAATAGCCAGATTTGAGCTTTTAGGAATCATCCAGAAAAAAATACTGATATCCACTTATATCTAGAGTGACATAAATTCTTTCCCACCCATTCGACAGAAAACTAGACCCCTTGAGATGAATTTTTAGATACCCCGATCGAATATCAGATACCACGATAACTGGCCAGATACCACAGTAACTGCAAAAACGCCTTTTGATCGTTGTATCAGATACCACGGTGATTGCGATAACGAGTTTAGATTGTGATATCAGATACCATGGTATCTGCAAAAACGCGACTATTATTACCTTTATCATTTTCTCAACAGCACAGGGCCATCCCTCCGGACTTCGTTACACCCTCTCATGGACCTAATACGCGAAGCAAGGACAACCCGAAACCCAAGCTTGTTCCCCACCTACGAAATCTTCAGAAAGATACCTGAATTCATTCGTTCCGTATTTTACTAAACATTTCAACAGTTCATGATTTATGTTCGTTTCTTATTTATTGTTTGTTAGTTTGTGTTTTATTTGTATTGTTAGTCAGTGTTTATTTTCCCAATTGCCGCCCGTGTTAGCCTAGTGCTATTAGGGTTGAAAATAAAATTGATTGATTGCCTTGCGTAAAAGCCGGAACAGACAATTTTTTTTTTCTAGGCTATTCGAAGCTGAAGAGCAGGACCTGTTTTCTGATCTCCAGTCTCTTCCGAGAAACGCCGCACTTCGGAAATTGAATGATCTAATCAAACGAGCCAGATTAGCCAAAGTAAGAATTAAACCGTTTCTTGGGATTTTTTTCTGCTCGTACTTGGATGAGTCACTTGTTGGAGAAGATTTTTTTTTTGGTGCTAGTCGTTAAACTGACATTCCACTAGTGAGAGTTAAGACTACAGTGACGTTGGTTAGGGGACATTAGTTGACATCAGGCGTTTAATCTTCATCCCACAGATAGGGGAACAAAGTTTTTCCGTGGTCGTTTGTGTGGCGTACAAGGTTTTAGTGCACTGTGGCTACAGTTTGACCAAAAAATCGAAGTGATTGCGGTTTTGTGAATCGTAATTTGCCGGAAAATTCTGACTTTTGCGGCGAATCTAGTTCCAAATCGGTCCAAATTATAAAATTAGTTATTTGCAGTAATTTTGCATTGTTCGGTGAATTCATTTCCAAATTGTGCAAGTAGTGAAATTCGTTAAAGCAGATAGACAAATCCTTTTCGGGATCCCACAGCGTAAGTCGAGGGATACCGTAAAAATTGTCCGTCCGTCGGTCTGTCAGCACGGTAACTCTCAAAGGGAATGACATATTGTGATGAATCTTGTGTGTGAGGATTCTTTGGATCAAGGGGCAGGTTCGAGTTAGTAGATTTGCTCTGTAGCCGTACATATAGGCTAGGGGTGGGGAGGAGGCTCAATTTAAGGGGCGAACAAAATATTTTCAAACATCTAGTAATATAGTTGCTTTAGCGGTAAGAAGACATGCTGAACCGTATATGAAAATCATTTTCTTGCCGGACAAGTAGTTCGTCTGGAATCCGGCCAAAAGCAGAAACTTAGTTAAAAGTCAAAGTTTTATTTGAAGTTGATTAGATGTTCGGGTTAGAGGTAAGAAGACATTTTGAATCCGTATATGACAATCATTTTCTACCCGGACATATAGTTCGCCCGGAATCCGTCTGAAACCGGGAAACTTGTTGTAAGTAAAAATGTTTATATGAAGCTGGTCAGAGGTTCGATTTATTGGTAGGGAGGCATGCTGATTCCACAGATGAAAATTAAAGTTACAGTTTTATCTGCAGTTAATAAGAGGCTGGATGTAGGTGTAAAGGGATATGCTGAAATCGTTTTTGAACTTTAGTTAAGTTTCTGGAATCCCCTCGAAACCTTTTAGTCTTGTTAATATAGAACGGAAAGGTCGGAAGTCTGGTGTTCTATTTATTGACATTCTATTTTTGGGATCCCAAAACTTAAGTGGAGGGATACCTATGACATCGCAAAATTTGTCCGTCTGTTCGTCCGTCTGTTATAATAATAATGTACTTTATTTCCTTAATAGCTTGTATTATACACGCTAGCACTGGATCGTCATTCACACAAATAACATATCACAATTACATAAGTAGACATTTCATACACGTTCAACTTGAAAATATAATTTGACTTAACTTCATCTACACGTACACAACTTGAAAATATAATTTGAATTAACTAGAATTAAAATATTGGGTAAAATAGGGTACAAAAGATTTCAGGTAACGATCTGTCGAGTTTATGGGTGGTCTTTCTAGTCTCTGGGAATCAGCGTCTGTTCGTCCGTCCGTCCGTCTGTGCGCACTATAACTCTCCAAGGGAATGAGATATTTTGGTGAAACTTGGTGTTATGATTCTTTGGGTCAAGAGTAAGGTCAAGTTCGCAGATGGGCTCTGTAGCCCTACATTTAGGGGTAGGGGAGGGGGTTTTAAATTAAGGGGCAAATGAAATATTTTTAAACAGATAATGTGATAGTCGATCATGGGGTAAGAAGACATGCTGAACACGATGGGGAAAACCATTTTGTCATCGGACAAATAGTTCGTCCGGAATCCGGCCAAAACTGGAAAGTTTGTTAAAAGTAAAAGTTTTATTTGAAGTTGATTAGATGTTCGATTTAGGGGAAAGAAAATATGCTGAACTCGGAAGGTGAAAACCATTTTCTTGCCGGATACGTAGTTCGCCCGGAATACGGCCAAAATTGGAAAGTTTGTTAAAAGTAGTAGTTTTATTTGGAGTTGATTAGATGTTCAGTTTCGGGGTAAAAAAGCATGCCGAACACTTCTTTGAAAATAATTTTCTACCCGGACAAGTAGTTCGCCCGGAATCCGGCCGAAACCGGAAAATTATTAAAAGTTAAAGTTTTATTTGTAGTTGATTCGATATCCGATTTAGGGGTAAGAAGAGATGCTGAATCCACGTATGACAATCATTTTTTACCCGGACATAAAGTTCGACCGGGATCCGGCTGGAGCCGGAAATTTGTTTATAAGTTAAATTTTTATTTGAAGTTGATTAGATGTTCAATATTGGGGAAAGAAGATACGCGGAGTTCGTTTTGAGCTTTCTTTTTTCGCCGGACAAGTAGTTCAATACAGATATGACTTATAGGGGTAAACACACATGCTGACTCCATATCTGAACTTGGTTTTCTCTGATGATTAGCTATTTGGCATTAATCTGTTTCTGAATTTTAATAGTAAAAATGTTCAAGGAGACTGGCAAAGACTGGGTCTGGCGAAGATAAGACCCAATTGTCTGGATCAAAAATTGAATCTTTGGGATCCCATCGAAACCTTTGATCTTGTTACTTTCGGTCTTTAGAAAATTTCCTCCAAAAAAGGACTAAACGGCGTTTTCGCTAGTTTCAATCTAGTGGGCCGAGCGGGTCGGATGTCATGAAGGTACCATAGAGGCAACTCGTTTGAGAGACCGCGAAAGTGATTGACAGTTGTGGATGGGATGCCAGAGATATTGGAAAGGCGGCATCTAGGAAAAGCTGAAGAAAGTCAAAATTCGCTATCAGCATTATCATGAAAGTCTGGAAAGGTTGCTTGCCTATGCGGAAGGCCCGGACATCTGGTAATCTGGAAGGTCAGGCCTGTCTTCAAATAGTACTCGTGAAGTATAGAGTTAGTTATCTACGGTGTGTGCTTACAATGCAAACTTTTCTTGGATTAATTTGGATAAGGTAAGTCCTCCATCCACATGCCGTGTTAACAGTAATCATTTCGTCACTTTTCCAGGTCCACGCTTACATTATCAGCGAACTGCGGAAGGATTTCCCCACGATGTTCGGAAAGGACGCGAAGAAAAAAGATCTAATCAAAAATATTGACCAAATTTACGAGAAAGTTCAAAGGGAACATAACATTTCCATTGGGGACTTCCCGGACAAGAAGAGAATGCAGGTAAGTGATGGGATGGGAATGACCCTAGCCTTCTCCAGCGTTTTTTTTTGACAAACGGAGAAGTAACCTCCAATTAAAGAATAAAAAAATCCTGGAACAAACACAATAGTCAAGAAGGATCCTTGTGGGGTTACGGTGTACTTTACAATATGATATGATATATTGGTGAAACTTAAAGGATGCCCCACACCCCATAATGTTTCTACTAAGATGTACTGAGTTGACTTCTTTAAAACTGGACGAAAATAAGGTTTAAAGTTTTTAGTTTTACAGTTTAATAAATGTAAAAATCACAGAATTGTGTATAAGCACATTTTAAACACGCGCATTTTATAATTTTAGTAATCTTTGTCATGTTCCTCATCTTTTTCTTCTGGTCATCTTATGGGTTGTCGAGTCCTCGTCGTTTCCTCTGTTGCTGTTGTGTTTGATTGTGTATTTTAAGTTCTTCGCTGAAGACGGTTGCAGGAAGTGCAGCCGAAATATTCAAACTTATATTGATCCGTCGCATAACATCTTAGAGCTTAACTACAGAAAAAATGTAAATCTCGTATTTATTTCTTATATTCAAAGAATTAGATTCGCATAGGGGGAAGGTGGGAGTGACCATTATCTTTCGATGGGTAAATTTTTTACGAACACAGATACCTTCGTTTTCTTCAAAATCCTCACGGTAGCCAAGGTTATCCACAAATTACAGGAACACAGTTCACTCTACAAAGCAAGGTCGCCATTGCTCATTCATTACTCAGTGATCTCCCGCCGGAGGTTGAAAGGGATACTAAACCTTCCAGAAGATCGAATGGGGAGTAAGAGGACTAATACAACTAATTTTATTAAGAGACATGTCCCGTGATAGTTTTAAAGTCTATTACGAGAAATATCCCGTGATCGTTTAAATATGTCAGAAGAGGAAATCATCGGCCAGTTTGGCATTTTTATTTTTGTGTGGGGGGGGGGGGGGGGGGGGGCTTGGAAGCTGATTATTATTTAGCAGAATTTCAGAATGTTCAAGAAATCACTATAACGAACTTAGTACAATATACGACGTTTGTTCGTTGATGATCATGATAGATGTATTACCGACATTTATGACATTAAACCGTCCTAAATGGAGTTAGAGGAAGGGAGGAAAGAAAAAACAAAACAACAACTGCAATAGATCTACATCAGATAAATACATAAAACACAAATACTAAATTACAACCTAGAAAGACATAAACTGTGACTAATGTCCAAGCCCGCCGCAAAACGATCACGCCGGTCTTTTATTTGCTGATTTGGATTTGCAGTACCTTATTTTATTGCAACATGGGTGTTTCTAATCCACAGTGGCAATTTCTGTAAAACTGAAACTATTATAAAAACATTATTGTGGTCCATGTTAATCCTTTCTTCTTTGGGCTAAGAAAAGAAATTACGAAAAGAAAACATCCAAATCGATAAAGCTATTAACTAGTCTTCGATATACCTGCTAAAACGAAACACTTTTGTTAGATCGATCTTCAAACTATGATTCCAGCCTCCCCATGTCGGGTCCTTCCAACCGCGCCACTTGACGACACAGCGGTCGAATCGAGTCGTGGCTTCACCTGGGGTCTTGGTTAAGGTGGTGGGGGGTCTAGACGTTGCAAAACGATGCAACTCCTTTAAATTTAGCTATACTAACAAAAAGTTACACAAGGCTTTGCCTACATTAGCCTCTTGCCATGTCCCTTGCCATGGACGAGAAACGTTGCAAAATCTGCGTAACCAGTTTGCTGACCAATCAGCTTCTCGGAAACAATGATGGGGAGCTTGATACGTCACGTGAAGAGAACAAACGTGGCAAGCGTGATGATTGATGTAGTGCTAATAGAGGAGACAGGATACACTTATGAAGTGTGGAATATCGGGAACGAGAATGGATGTAATTATTACTGAAGTAGAATGAATCAATACGACGCGTCCTTCAGAGCCCGAAGGTACAGAAAAAAAACAATAAAAACTCTTCTAACAAGGCCTACCTATAAAAATCAGTCTATCCTATCCCAAGTTCATCAACAGCCTAGTCATGCGCAAATCTACAGTTTGGAGTGCGATGCTTTGAATTTGTATACATCCCAACAAACGGGCACAGTGCTGCGCGTTGGTAGTACAGTCCCTGTCTACAAGGCCATTGCCACCCCACCCCCCTGTTTGGAGAGCAGATGAAAGTTTCCACGGTTTTTTACACCTTCGTCATCGCTGTTTCTGTGCCGCTTTTTTATTTGTTCACGAAAAATTCATCGTTTCCTCTCTTGTCTCATTAATCTTTCCCACAATTGGCTTTTTATTGGAACGACATTTTCTTATTAGCCTGTATGGACTGGCTTCTGGTGGCTCAAAGATCAAGAGCTAGAAGCTCATACGACACTTGCAATGCTGGGTCGAATGATGGAAGTAAGAATTTGCCAATTCGTGGGTTTGTTGTGATAATTTGTAAGTAAACCCTTGAAATAAGAATGACCATAAGCCCTTGGAAATCAGGACAATGTATTCTTTGGTAAAAAAAGCATTTAATTTTTGCGCTTGGCTGTGAACTAGAAATTCATCTTTAAGCAAAACCCTCTAGGCAAAAAATGACCCCTCATCGGGATCATGGAAATATATATTTGATCAAAAGCATTAAGGAATTCACTTTTAAGGAGAAGATGCCATGGAAGTAGAAAGCTGTAAATTTGACGACACATAATATAACGTATATTAAAATATGTAAAAAGTATGTGGTTAAAAAGTTCTGTTTATATGGTTTAATGTTTGTATATTTTTCTACAATTATTTTAGTATATATGTATAGTTCGTTGCCCGGGAAAACGCAGAAGAGAGAGAGAGATTGGTATAATTTGAAACTATAGTACATATAGCTAATTTACACTTTCATAACGTCGCCCGTCAGTAGTTTTGATTCAATTGCAACAAACCTTTTCACACAACTGGCAGCTTCTTAGAATAGAATTTTATTTTTCAAAAGCAGCTGTCACAGCGTTGCCGCCGAACTTGACCCTTTCGTCATATAATAATGATGAATAACATAACACTCATATAGTCTCTAACACTCTATAGTCTTGTCATGAAAGAAAAAAAAAACACTATAAAGGACTAAATTATCGGTTATTTTACAACTCAACAAATGCTGGAATAAAACTCCTTCTGTTTACTTCTAAGAGGGATAATTAGCTGATCACCCCCCCCCCCCCGAAAATCTGGTTTTTTCTTTCGATTCGATTCAGTTGTTCATTCTTCAGCATAACCTAACATTAAACATATTCATATACAAATTGTCCTTCCGAGTAAGTGACAACAGGTCACCTATCCAAGACGGACGACACATTTTTTTTTAATCGAAAACTTACGCTATGATAGCCCTGGTCCCCGTCCCCGGTTGGGGTTTAACCTTATGATTCCCGAGGTTATCTCATTCATTTCTACCAAAATTGAGCGATGGAAACTCGCTGAAGCTTTCGGCGTAGTTTTTAGCTCCGTTACTGACAAACCCGGCTCAGCCCAAAAATCCCTAAAAGTACTAGGTGCAAACAAAATAATGGCGAAGGGCGGGGATTTTTGAGCTTGATAATTCTGTAAGGGAACTAGGCATACTGAAAAAAACAGAATAAGTAAAGAGAATGTCTTGGTGGGATAAGTAGCTGATTAAAGGCGTTTTTCCATGCTCCCACAATCAGTTTGTGGGTCGTTTGTGGCTTGAAAAGAGCGTTTCCGTGGTCTTTTGTGCGGCCCACAAAGGTGTTTCCGCGATCAACAAGATTTTTGTGGCTATAACTCGACAAACAACTGCCGAGGTGAGGTCGATTTTGTGGCTCGTTTCTGGCGGGAAATTCAAATATAGCAGCAAAATAATTTAAAATAATAGAATTAACTACTTTATTAAGCACGTAGACGTAAATCCTTTTTGCAGAAAATGGTAAGGGCGGAAGCCTGAAGTTATATTTGTTAAGATTTTATCTGAATTTATTTTAATTTTATTTTCAGAAATTTGAAATTACCGCCCCCAAAATAGTCAAAATAGCGTTTCCGTGTGTTTCAACTTGTGGCCCGACTGTGTGGCACATAGTCTTGTTTTCGCGGCACACACTCAGAAGTGTGTGACCAACAATTATGCCACGGAAAAACGCCTTGAGAAACCCCAAAATTTCGATTTTGTTTTATAAAATATGCCGGACCACTCGTCCACTGTCGGGGTTGAATCCTGAGATTCCCACGACTTTAGCTCTCTCCTTCACTTCACCTTTCCCTTTTTTTTATCATTTTCTTCTCTTACCTTTTTTCCCTTTTAGGAAATCTTAGCCAAGCACGACTTCACGAAATTCCCGCCCCTCAAACCCAAACTCCTCGAAGCAATCGACCGAATGCTCGCTGAGGACATCTCCCGCCTTATGCAGATGATACCTGCAGAGACCGCCCTACCCGCCAACAATGAACCCTCTGTCAAGGGTGGTGCTTTCGACGGGGTGGATGATAAAATGACCCCCTTCGGGTTTAAGAAAGGGGAAGGGGTTGACGCCGGTTGTGGAGAAGTGGAGTGGATTGTCACAAGGGAAAGGGCGAAATGGGACACTGCTTTCGATGACCTTGGGCCGATTGATGGGAAGGTCTCTGGTGCTGGTAAGTTCTTGTTCTTTTACAATCCTAGGATGAAAGGAGAATTCGACCCCTTGTCTTTGCTTGGAAATTGTGAAATATTCCTGGTTTAATGATTAAACGTATATCGTATATTGACGAAATAGCAAAAATAGCTAACAAATAGTCAGCCGAAAAAATTTAAATAAATAGAAAACTTGTTAAGAACAATAACAATGAAACTTTTTAACGTTTTAACGAAAAGATAAATTACGCTATGTTTGCTATTTTCAATGCATATCGTACTCCTGACGACTGTTAACGAGAAGCTCAGTCGTCAGAAAAATCAGTTATATAAAATAACAGTGCGTGGTGTCGTTTAAGGTTGTTTATAACTAGAAACTTAATAATGAATCAACAAAACTACTAACACTTTGGTTATTTTACGAACAAGAAATCAGATATTTATATACGATCAGGTGGAAATGAATTTGAATCAACATAATTTGAATCAAAACTTAATAACGAATCAACAAAACTACTAACACTTTGGGTTATTTTACGAACAAGAAATCAAATATTTATATACGATCAGGTGGAAATGAATTTGAATCAACATAATTTGAATCAAAACTTAATAATTAATCAACAAAAATGCTAACACTGGTATTTTACAAAAACAAGTCAGAAATTTATATAAATCAGGTGGAAATGAATCTGAATCAACAGACCATATTCTGGCTTCGCGCTGACCAGGGGCGTCCCGAGCCTTTCGTCATTGGGGGGGGGGGGGCGTACCTGGTAAAATTGATCGAATCGGTAACTGATTATTACTGAATTTATTTTTAAAAAATTCTAAAAACACAGCGAGTTACCGTCATGAAGTTATAGCGTAAAAAGTTGCAGAGTATATACAAATAAGTGGAAAGGGAAGAATTGGCGCGTTTTCACGCTTTTCCGCTTCTGTTTTTTTTTTCATGGATACGCCGTCACTAGCCTTTTACCTTTGGAAGACCTTTCCAGTTTAGCCAACATGACTTGAAATAATCGCAAATAAGGCGTTGTTGCGTAGCGACATCGTCGCTAACGGCTGTACCCAGGATTAATTAAGGCGCCGCAGGCATTTTGTAATCCCCCGTTTTTCTGGCAACATTTAATTAGTTCCCATGCAAATTCTAGCTTTAACATGGTTCAGGCCCCGCAGAAATCAAAGCCTCAAACGACAGCTAAATGACGCACCCTTTTCTAACTAGTGAATACTGCGAAGTGCGCCGCAAGCGAAAGTTTTTGGAAACACTGATGGTAAAAGTGCCTTTTTGCGATCCCAAGATTACCTATTAAACCCAGAGCTGTCGGCGAAACGAAAGGGGCTATCGAGGGTGTACAGACAAAGTACATTTGTTCGGAATTTACAGCAAACAAAAGTAGGCTAGTTTTCACGTCAAGAGAGGTGCTTATTCCTGAAGTACTGCAATCCTAAGAAGTAAAAAAAATGAACAGCAGCCAGCTGAAGCCTACTGTAGAACGAGAGCTAAATAATTCCACTTAAATTGCCGAACTCAGTAACTGGGTTGAAGCAAATATGAATTCGTACTATACCGAAACACTAACTAAAAGAATAAGGAACAGATCGAGAGCGGATAACAACCGAATTTCGTAATGGAAAAACATAAAACAACCGAATTTGGCAAGTCTAGTAATAGAAAACTAAAGAAAAATCCGATGAATTTCCGTATTCGGTGACGATCAGAACCAAGTGAATCTCACCGAATTTAATTATGAATGGACTGACCGAATTCGGTAAAGTATGAGACCAAATAAACAGGTTCAGTCGACGAATTTACGCAGGGACGGACCGAATGCGCTGAAATCGATGCGGACTGAACTAAAGTTGGGTGAAAAATCGAATTTGGTTACGAATCAGAACCAAATGAATCTGATTAATGACCGAAATACGAAATGGATTGAGAGAATGCGATAGAACAAATACGGATTTGAGTCAAGTCCGGCGAATTACCGAATTCGCTAACGAATGTGGTCAAATAAGCAGGTTAAATCACCGAATTTACGAAAGGACGGACCGAATGCGGTGAAATCGATGCCGAGTGAACAAAAGCTGGACGAATTAGCAAATTTGACAAAGAAAGGGGAACCAATAAACACGTTAAATCACCGAATTTGGAAATGCGGGGATAAACGATTTTATGAAAACGGCATCACAGCTTCGCCACGATGCCCGTTTTGACCCAATTTTTCATCTTCGGTGAAAGTTCGACCGAATGCACAAAACGCACAAACGTACCCCCCCCCCCCCCTCGGGACGCCTCTGGCACTGACTAAGAAAGAATTTAGTATAATTTGAAGAAATCCGAAAAAAAAATTGCTTCAACCAACAAAGTCACGACAGGTATAACGTCTTACGAAAGAGGGAACGAAGCTCTTCTCGTGGAAAGCTCTTGATTGAAATTTTTCTTTTGAACCCTCTTTTTTTAGCTGCCAAGTCTGAAATGGTAAAGTCAAAGTTACCGAATACGGTTCTGGCGAAAATCTGGAAACTTGCCGACGTCGACCACGACGGCATGCTGGACTCCGACGAGTTTGCGTTGGCAATGCACCTTATCAACGTGAAATTAGACGGCCATGATTTACCGGAAAAGTTACCGAGCCATCTAGTGCCCCCATCAAAACGGGGATTTTAGGTTTGTTGTGTAAATTTAGGTTTTTTATAATGCTTCCAAGCAGTGGCGTATTTTGGGCCGTGTTGGATTTATCTGACGTAACCAGTCAGCCGTGGAGCTGGCTTTTCTTCCCGGCACTGTCTGATTTAGTCTAAAATGAGGTTTCTATTAACAACGGATCGAACGACAATCCTTCTCGGTCTTTAATAGTCGACTACCTTAACATCGACCCGAATGGATCGAGTGCTCCCATTTAACCGAGAAGTGCAAAGAAGATGTTGGCCACATTGTCAGAATTTTCATAACAGATAACATTCGCGGTTTCAACATAACATTTCATGCAAAACGTTTGCGCGACAACAGATAACATTCCAAGTGCTGTCTGTTGCATTTTGTCTGTTGAAACTGTTCATCCTTGTGTTGTCTGTTATTGAGCTTCTTACAGCGCAGACTGGCGAATCGAACGCGGCTCAGTTAGGGTGTGGGGGAGGAGCTCTCAGGGGGTTGCCTTGGTAACTTTGCCTTATGAAGTAGTGTGTTTTCCCCAAGCTTCATGTGGTTGAGAAAGTTTTGGAGAAGATACGTCCTTGCTATGGTGTACATAGTTCGATGAATGTGTAGAAACGTTGCAGTAACGTTCGGGGGCTAAAAAACGACTTTTGGGATAGTTTCCGAAAATCCGGCGGAAATTGAGAAGAATGGAAAGATGATGATTCCGGAAGTCGGATGCTTTATGAGTAATCAGTAGCATACACTTTTTTGTATGTGTTGGGGGGGGGGGGGGAGAGTCTGTTGACGGTGATTCTGCAAAGGGAGGGCCTTTGCAGTAAACTGTAGGCCATTACTGAAAGAAGGACAACGTCGTATCCACATTTACTGCAATTTATATAGTTACATGCCTCTGTAAATATAAATTGGAGGTAAATATAAACTGGAGGGGGGGGGGGGGTCGAAACGTGCCAGGTGGGTTGGTCGGTCAAGGTTGGGTTTTGAACGATTCACACTACGCAGTTTCTTCTTAGGCTGAAGAACTTCCTAAATTATTTTTAGGGAAGTTAGACGTGGCAGCGGATGCACAAAAAATGTCAAAAAGTTGAATTTCTTAGCTAGGGTGATAATAAAGCTGAGCGACCTAAGAAGCAGGTTACACTAGGATAAAAATAGTAGGGCGGCTTTTTGGGCGATAAATCGGTACTGCATGCTTGTATTTGTTTATGCCCCGCTTCTTCGGCACCGCGGAGTAATAAATATTAGTAAAGTAAAAGGCACGAAGGAAAACATTTAAGAACCTAATAGTATGATTAAGTTTGTTACGTTCTTTGAATACAAGAAAGGAGCTTGCACCAAGAACAAATAATCTGATGGAACCTCTGTCTTTTGTCCCATGCAGCGACTATGGATACCGCGATAAAAATGAGCAGTTGGTAGAGGTACTTGCTGTGAGGTTTGAGTTGATAACCGTCTACTTCCCTCTTCGCCACTGCGCATACTATGTGAAAAACTGTAGGCTGTCTGCAGGGGTAAAGAGCGAGTTAGACGTGACGTTATACTGGTAGACAACCAATAAGCTGTAAAGGACGACTCAGATGGCGTTCGTATTCTTCTGCGGAGTTCAGCTGCGATATAGCTGTTTGTAGAGGTAAAAATTATGATGTTCTTCTTAACGCCTCCGCTCGTTTGCATCGGGTAGGGTATCATAATATATTCGACTCCGCATGGTCATATTACAGAGATAGGGAGACGGAGGTTCTTGTAGATTCTTTGTTCTTGCTTATATCCACGCCATAAATTTTGTCAAGATGGTGTAGACGCGTAACGGTCCACTTTCAGTGGTCGTTTAGAACCGTCAGATGTACTCGCAGTTATTTGCGTACAAATGTATATACAGCGGATATACTTAGCTCACTGCAGTGCCGAAGATCCCCCTAGACTCGTTTTCAACAGAGACATCTGCGCAGCGAGGGTTTTATTTTTTAATGGAGATAGTTGATTCATTTAATCTGTTTTGCACTTGTATTTCTGTCCAGCTGAGAATTGAGAGGTGCTTTCTCTTGGCGACTTGTCGCCTTATTTTGTACGTGGGATTTTTTGTGTCTCTGTCGGAGTAGTTGATCTGAGCTTTCCCCATTCCTTGGTTTCGACTAAACTTCGTCAGATCATTTGAGATTAGACGTCAAATTTCATGACTAAGATTAAAAGATAAGAAGCGGATACTTATTATAATAAATAAATATTGTGTCTGATTCACTCACGGCCATGAGCATCGCAGCATTATTCTGCCTGTGCTACCTTCATCGAAATAGAACATCAGACGAGCATAGCGAGTCCCTGTCCCCACGTCTCAGTAAGACTTACATAAAGTAAAACACATTGAGATATTCTGACGAAGTTTAGTCGACACACATTCCTCTTGTGATGTTTATTTGTCGTTTGACAATCAACTGGTTTTCTGTTGGGTCTGCCTACCTCGGCCCTATGCCGTGTTTAGTATAATTCTTTCCCGTGTAAGCCTGGTCGTGTCGTTGCACCTCCCTTACTAAAGTGATAGGGATATTGTTTGTGTTATTTTGTTTTCAATAAAGAAGTTATGATATGCCATATCACTTCAACCCTGCACCATAGATTTGTGGTATTATTTGTTATGTTCAAATAATGTGTAAAACGGATACGTCAGCTGCGATATTTCGGCCTTCTTGGCAAGGGCCCGCGTCAGGCTGTCAAACTTCAGGGTAAACGTCTGGGAAGGAACAAAAATGCCAAGGCAGGTTTGCTCCTTCCCCAACGCTGATCACTCTTGATGCAGCAGAATATGAAACGTCGAGTTCTCGTGCAACCTCGTTGAGTTTGTCAATTGGGACGGGACCTTGTACCTGGTTGCGGGGTCCAAGGTAATCGTACCCGGGAAACAACAAGCCAAGTCTAACAACGTCCAACGGAGTCTGAAACTCTGTATAGCCTCACCGTCACTGGGTGTATAAGGCTTGGTGCGTCCACTCTTCTTGGTTGCCCCCTATGCTCTAGAATTTAAACCCAAAGAGACTGGGGGGGGGGGGGGGGCAGTACCCCTCGTACCTCTTGATCGCAGGGCCGTCGGCTTCAGAGTGGCAGTTGATCATGAATTCGTGCGGCCATCGGCCTCGCGGGATTTCGGCCCTGAATCGCGCCTCTAGCGGAGCTTTTCTGATTTGTGCGAATTGATGGTGGTATTACTCACAAAGCGATTAGGATCATTCAGACTGCGGTTACTGCTCCAGCTCACGGCCATGAGCATCGCAGCATTGTTCTGCTTGTGCTACCTTCATCGAAATAGAACAGCAGCAACAACAGTCTGAATGGTCCTAAAAGTGCGCAGGCGCCTTCCTCGAGAAAATATGCGCCAGGAAATTTCAAAATGGCGCAATTGCGCCCAGTTTGGCAACACTGCTCAGTTGTGCCTAACTTTGGCGGGGATTAAGACGTGACCCTGAACCAGCCAAAGTACATCGAGCTTCCAATAGTGTGTTGTTGTTTGTAGATGTATATGGACTTGTCGGCCTTGATTGAGTTAAATAAATAAATCGGTACCTACCCAGAGAAGTCTCGGGAAGGTGACAGGAAGGTTGTCAAGCAGAAAAAGATCAGTTAATTGTTGCAGGTCTTACACAAAAGCTTTATTTTTTTTCAATACCTTTATTTGTATCTCCAAAGCTACGGGGTCGCCGTAAACACAAAACAAAACGTCAAAGTCAAAAAATCATAAAAATAAGTCACCAATTAGAGGCAGTCATATAACAAACTAAAAGATAAAGGCGCTATGTCGGAAAATGGAAAAACAAACTAAAACAAAAACGGACAATCGCTTAGACAATTGTTATGCATAACCGTGTTATAATCTGTCCTTTGATTGCTTGAATAGCCTATAATTATTTCTACAATACGACCGGGTGTGCAGAACCTATCCGAAAGTTCGCATACCGGGAACACATATCGCACTTTACGTTTAAGATATGACTTTCGCGATGCTAGCACCAAGTCAAGTAAGCCAACGTTGGCTAATAACTAAGCACTAAAGGCACTGTTTGAATGCACTCTCTCCGTTTTTCAAACGAAAATACTCTTCTCATTTTAATCTCTCGCTTCCTAACATGTTCCCTAAACGTGATGGTAAACCGTCCAGAGAATTGACCTACTTTCGGAAGCAATCGTGAACGAAACTTGGGTATATGAGTGTTTCGCCCTCTCGTAAGCTGCGTTGTTTACTACCCAAATATAGCCTCCAATGGTATCTGAGTTTTCCCATAGAGGCGTATTCTCGCCATTCCCCGAGGACTCCTTGGAGGAGTCCCTGCGTTTTTGTTTGTCCCAGGAATTCACTCCCAGTATTCTCGCGAGTCCCCACGAGCCGGGAATGCTCCGATTACTCCAATACTATCATCAAAAAGGGCTCCCTTTCAGATTGGGATGGGAATTAATCCTGCGCTGGTGTCAAATCAATTGCTGGCGTTGGTGCAATGTAAAATTAATTAAAAACAATCGGAATACACACAAACAAAAATAAAGTGGATCCAGACTAATTTTGTCAATGACATATTTTTTTCGAGCAAAATCCATTTCGGAAGCATTCCCCTTGTTCTCGTTGCGGCGTCCGCGTGGAGTGACTCGTTATCTTCTCACCATTCTTCTGACTCCCCGAGTAGTCCTCCGGGAACGGCACATGCTTTAGGCGTTTTTTATTCACAAGGGACCAATCCCTACACTGTCAGAAGTCTCATAACAGACAACACAAGGATGCGCGGTTTCAACAAACAATGCGTAACAGACAACACTTGGAATGTTATCTGTTGTGTTTGAAAACGTTATGCATAACAAGCATTGCCATGAAGAGCCGTAAACAGAACAGATAACATCCAAAGTGTTATCTGTTACACAATGTCTGTTGAAACCGCGCATTCTTGTGTTGTCTGTTATGAAACTTCTAACAGTGCAGGGATTGGTTCTTACACCAAGTCCGTTATTTGAAGTTCTACGTAGCCTACACTATAAACTCCCCTTAACACTTTTATCCTCTAACACATAAGGGTGTAAGCATCCCTTCAGGCGACGCTGACTGCGAGTCATAATTGACGGCGCTAAACGGATACGTCAGCTGACTTTTTTCGTGGGATACTTCAGTTTCGCTGTTATGAGCCTGAAGACGACAATTTGAAAGGACACCGAAATATCACTCAAGTAAAATCAAGTGACGGATCCGCTGAGCGCAGCCAATTACATAAGGGTGTGTACAACACTAATTTTTAAATCTTCGGTTAGAAATCTGCTTTTGTCAAAACTGTCATTTCGCAAGAGTACAGTAGAGGTATGTTTATGTGAAGAGTACTTTAATGTGAACAGTGCAGTTTTCGGCTAAATGGTAGAATGAAGATCCATAATACCTATTCAGGTGCCTTTAATTACCTAATTTGGCTAACTGGTAGTCAGCTTTAGACTCAGCAAGTGCATGGAAATGGCAAAATCCAATGTCAACAAACGTCCACATAAGTATACCTCTACTGTACTTTAACTTAACTGGACCATCTAAGAATGGATACTTAATGGATACTTTTTCGAAAATGTACATATAGAAGTCCATTTTAAAGGTTCCTTAGGCACCCATACTAAAGATTAAAGACCCACAAATAATTTTGAATCCATCTGGTTGGAAAAGTTGTACAGTGTTTTTTGTTTGTATACTAAAACAAATGACACGCAACTGATTAAAAGAAAACGAGGTAATCTAATTAAAACAACCTCTGGCGTTGCACTGAATGCAAGCATCCCCCCCCCCTCCCGACCAACCGTTTCAATATCTTCAACCAAGAGACGAACCTTAAACACTCGTCAATCGAACTGATAGACAGTACAGGTGTGCTTCTCTGAACTCCTTTCCAAGTTTTCTATCCACTTAATGTATGTCACATGTTACATGTAGCTAGTGGAAAGAAGAACAACATATACAGCCAAGCCAAGCGTTTAAGCTTCTTTCTACACAAACAATGAGTTTAATTTTTCTACTTTTCCCCTATCTACTTGGGACAGTCTAGCAGCGTAAATCATGACAGTCTAATTCGTTAGTGTGCTTAAATAGTTGTTAGTTACATTTTGATTTTTACTATATTCTTCTTGTTCACGTGTTCCAATATTCTTGTTCCAATATTACGGAGGAATGAGTTTATTTTTTTTTCGTGAATGTTACTAGGTCTCTGGAAAGTTACGAATAATAAATCAATCACATTCAAAATGCCGATTTAGTTTGGAAGGTTTGGTGAGGTCATAAACGTACAGAGAGCATCGCCGACCGCAACCTATCCTCAAACTGTGAAACTGGGGGTCACTGTAAGATGGCAGTGAAGATTAATACAAGACTTCGTTCCACAATTTTTAAATTTCAACTCTCTCCTTACTTTTTTCGTAATGTTCCTTGGATTCATCTTTGCTAGGTTTATTTTGGCTTAATCAATTCACTACAAAAAGTTTCTCCGAGTAAGGATTAAAGTAAACTGCAGTATTTGCTACTTAGATTAACCTTGTCTCTACTAAGATAAGATTAATCCGAATTAGAGATAAGATTATACTTAATGGTGCAAAACGGATACGTCAGCCGAATTTTACTGGAGCTATATTTCGGCTGACGTATCCCCTTTGCACCATCAAATATGTGGAATATTTATTGAGATAAGATTATCTTTTTAGGGACATGATTCATCCCAGTAGTAAATACTGCAAGATTTTTTCTTACAGGGTATACGTCCAAAGTTTTCGATATCCAAAGAAGCAAACCTCTACTGAATCTCCCTCTCAAGATCCTTGATTCGAAAACGTTCACCCAGGATATATTCCATACGTTCTGGCCACCTCATTCTTCGCGCCCTAACGTCGTTGCACTATACTAAAAGCGAGCAGCCATAACCCGGTCCTCTTCATCGACTGGATACTATGTCCGGAGCTTGCATGTTTGTTTTCTCAACAAGCTCCTGGCAGCAACAGTCGGGTAGCGACCTGGAGCGCGGGTACACACTGTGATGTCACTGACGAAAAACATGGTAGTCTCGACTTCCGAGAATGTACCGTTTGGGAATGTTCTTAAATCAAGACTTCGAGGGCCATTCTGTTCTCTTGCTTTACGGGCTTCAACCGAAAACCCCTCATCATTTTCTTGTCGGAACAGGCACCTGATGAACGCTAAACCAATTCCTTTCGTATACCACACTTAACGCACACTAAAAGATTTGCACTTTCACGAACACCAAGGCTTTACATAAGGCACACCTTTGAGTCATGGCTCATATTATCACGATGTTTCTGGTGCCAGTTCGCGTTTGCATGGACGAATTTTACTGCGCCTAGGGGACACTTCCCGCACTTCTATTTTTCTTTATGCCTTTTGAGGTTCACTTGATTCTTTGGTAAGGGCCTCCAAGCTAGAGTTCACCAGGTCTAAACAAGGCTGGATCTCGTCGGCTTCGGCAGCGCAATCCCCAAGCCTGAAATAAACATATGAAATAAAAGCTAGACATTCAGATTATCGTTTTCAGCAACACTCCAAAGTGCATCTGAAGGCGTTCAGTGCAGTGTTGCCACTTGACCGTCACCACTTCGCGGAGCCGGCCTCGTGAAAACGCGGTATTTCCGCGGTTTGGCTCCAACCAAAATGCGGTAAAATCTGCAGTATGCCCGATAGACGCAAATTTTGTATTTCTGGGAAAGTATAGGTGTCACAAATGTCATCTGAAATGGGTTTGACACTTCTGAAGCGGCAGGCTTTGTGAATTCCTTCAATTTGAATGCGATAAAATCTGCCGTAAATGCGCTAAAACACGTGCTAGCTAGGTCATTTGTGGAACCCGGGGTTGTTTTTAGTTTAAGCTTTCAACTTCACAACGGGAAACCAACGAACCAATAAAAACAAAACAGAGCAGAAAACCAACAAGAAACTGAAAATTAAAACAAAATTGCAACAACTGAAAGCCTAAAATAAAGACAGCGAGCCGCTCACCAATACCTGCGAATAACAATTACGACTATTCTCGCTCGGTACTAGCGAACCCCTTTTTCGTTGATTTTCTGTGATATAATAATAATTTTATTAAAACCCTCCATACAAATACAATGTAAATGGTCGAAGGAGTTGGTAAAGAAACAAAAGAAAAAGAGGATTACACAACACTACGATACAAAATTAAGCTGCGATAACTAAAAATAACCACAACAACAACAAACTTGAGTCACATGACTATACCAGGCTAGCCAGTGGAAAATCGTGCAGTTTTCTACTTCGATTAATGAAACGACTGGTTAGCTCAGGCCATGTCATGTCAGGCCAATGCGGTTTACGAAATTGAGAGTGTTCCACTCTAATTACCGTAGTTACTACGCACGACGTCACGAATTCTGACTTTTTGCCGTCAAGGCTGGAACGATTTTTTTATTTTCCAGCAGAATCTCACGCCAGGGGCGAAGCCGACCAATCACGTTACAGAGATGCGTAGTTACTACACTTACTACGCTCCCGAGCATGGTAAGCAAATAGTAACTATTAGTTACTGTTCCGACAAGGTTGGAACGGTCAGCGTCGTGAGGATGGAACGGAAACAGTAACTAATAGTAACTATTGTTAGAAGGGTGGAACACACTCATTATCTTAGCTTCCAACTTGGGCATTCATAGCAACAAAATTAGCTAGATCATAAGGCCTTTTTCCGCGACACAACTGCGGGCCACACACTTCTGGACACGACTGTGTCACACACAGCCGAGCCACGAGTTGAAACTCGCGGAAACGGCCTTTTGTCTATTTTTTTTGCGGAATTTTCAAACATATGAAAGTAAAAGTAAAATTCATCTCCATAAATAGAACTCCAGAGCCTCGTTTTTGTTGCAATAGCGCTGCCGCATCGCTGCTGCAGCACTTCTTTGCTTTTGCATAATATGCGTTTTTGGAATCGCTTTCTTCTTGGTTGAAGCGGCAGCGCTGCAGCATCTTTCAGGGAAGCACGGACTTGGTCGGGGAGCAAGTCCGTGATTCTCGAGAAGCGCTGCCGTCTTCCTCGGAAGCGCTGCAGTGCAAAAACGGATGTAGAAATAATCAGTCCGGAATCGGCCGAGAAGCGGACCTTCAGCATGCAACAAAAACGAGGCTCAGGCTTATTTCCCATTATGTGCAAAAGTGATCCTCAATGTCAAGTCTATACCCTTGAAAAAGTAGTAACTTTATTGTTTAGACACTATTTTGCTGCTTTATTTGAATTTCCCGCCAGAATCGAGCCACAAAATCGACAATCACCTCGCCAGTTGTTTGTCGAATTTGAGCCACAAAGCGAGCCACGAAAGTCTTGTTGGTCGCAGAAACACAGTTGTGGGCTGGTTGTGGGCCGCACAAAACACCGCGGAAACACTCTTTTCGAGCCACAATCGAACAACAAACTGTTTGTGGGATCACGGAAAAACGCCTCTAGTGAAAACGGATATGTTCCTTCACTTTCAAGCAGCAGAACAGGTCCTACCTTTCTTTGATATCTTCAAACGCTTCTGTGTCAAAATCCCCCTTTCGTAGAGCCAATGTGAAGTAGCTAGCAAGCATACGGAAACAGTGGCGACGTACTGAGTTGTGCGTCGCGTTCTCCCACATTGGCGTAGCACGCACGTAGCTCCATGCAATGAGGCAGTAGCGAACTGTAGCCGCCCATTGCTGGCTGTCTGTGAGAACCTTCCCGTGCTCCGCTATAGCTTTCTGTAAGTAAAAATAGAAGTTAAGGGTAAGGCAAGGTAAGTTACAATGAACTGTCAGAAGTTTCATAACAGATAACATAGATAACACGTGTTTGCGCATCGCTGTGTTAAACCATATGAGAATCAGAGATGTCAGAATAATTCGGATTAGAATCTTCTGCATGTCAGGCTGGATTTGGATTCAGATTCCAAACCCTCAATCTTACGAATCCGCAAAAATTTCTAGTATACACCCTTGCAGTTTCCGTCTTCCAAATTTTAACACAGTGTTCTTAGGCAATCCAACTTTTTGTCTCCACCACCAACCGGCAACCATCTTCAGTAACCTATCAGACATCAGTGCTTTTTGTCAGCTCTGACTTTTAAGCTATAACCTATTTATATACGATTTGATTTTTGTTAAGGTTGGATTCGAATCCTCAACACGAAATGGTGGATTCGGATTCGTATCTAGCCTTGGATTCGGATTCAAATCATTCCATGACCGGATTCGCCCATCTCTGATGAGGATATCATTTTTCCCCAACTGGTAGCTATGTAACACACATCAACCTATGTCCCATAGATAGTTATAGTCTGGTAATCTCAACTGACTTTTCTAGGGGTGGAGATTAAAGTACTATCCACTTATCCATATCGACAAAATGCTTGTCTTTGTTCGATAAAAAAATGTTTGTCTTTGCTCCATAAAATAACAAGAATTGAATGAACTGAATGAGAGCTGCAGAGTAAAAGTAAACGCAGAGTTAATGTTTGGAATATGAGTAACCAATCCTACATATTTCCGTCTTTTTTTTTGAAAGAAAGAAGGGTTTATTTAAAAGAAAATTAGAATCTTCAATACCCAGAGGCGAACCTGGAAGGGACTAATTACCCTCAAAACAAAACATCAACAACAATGAAAACTTCGACAAAAATAAAAAAAAAAAGGAAAAAGGGAAAGGACCTTGACTTACCCGGTCTGGGACGCCTAACCAAAAGAACAAAACATTTTCAACCAGAACTACTAACTATTAAAAAAAAAAAAACTTAAATGGCAGAGAATAACGCATCAAATTCATACATATAAAGCAAAACAATGAACCATCTCAGTGATGTCGGGATAACAATATCGACTTAGAAGGTTCATAATACATACATACATATGTTCTCATAACGTGTAACACATGAACGCACAAACAGGTGTTAATGTTACCACGCTTTTGCCAGTGGTAGAAGGTAAATTATAAGTTCTTAAATTAGACTAAAAGAAGGATAATCACCTTAAAATCAATGAGGTGAATGCAGGCTCTGTTGTACGCAGGAGAGTCGGTCCGGGAGGCAAGACGATTGCTCGGCAAAGATCGGAATATATTTTTCTTCAGTTTGCTAAGCTGTTCTTCGTAAGCGGTGATGTCAGGTTCGGGAAGGTCTATTTCCTATGGAAAAAAAATAATTAAAGGACCCCTCGCACTTATTTACTCTTCAACTTACAATATTTTACAATATTTTAATATTTTAAAACTAGGATGTCTTCTCAACAAATGACCCACGGTTTTGGCAGTTTTAAGCCTTTTCCGAGACAGGCAATGGCCTTATAACGAGAAGAGGGAAGCAATTTACAAAACCGGTTTTTCTGAAAGGGAAGCAATTTACAAAACCGGTTTTTCTGATGGAAAACTTCTCGCAGACAACCGTCGACATCGCGACACACATCGAAGGTAGCAAAACACGGCAAGTGAGAAAATCAGCGTGGTTTTGTTAGAGCGGTTAGACTGTACCCTACGAAATTGGTGTCTCCAGGTTTAGAAATATATCGAGTGACTATGGAAGTAGGTTGCGTTAGTATTTTAGGTAAGACAGGTCCTATAAGAATATTACTCACACTGTAACACCCATCATACCCCCTCATAACACCCATTGGCTGGTAATATAATTTCGGAAACTGATAGAAACTGGAGAATATTTATAGGAGATAGTTACTCAGGGAAGAGTATATGTTGTGTTGTATTGTATGACAAATGCTATATATAACTTACTGTCTACTAAATAATATCATTATATTCTACATAGTCATTACCTCTTTCAGTTCCGGATGTGCTGAGAGTAGCTTCTGAAGAACGTGAACGACCTGCGGCTGGGAGAGCCCTCGAACTAAGACCTCCACTGGCGCATTCTTGTGGACGGATTTGGACTCGAAACGAGGTCTCTTCCCAAGTGGAGATCCCTGAAAAAAATTAAACGATTAAGAGGGAGCTTGAACCAAGAACTCATAAATTAACCCTTCTTTGATCTGACGAGTGGACGAACTATCGAAAAAAAAAAAAAAAAAAAACGATTAAGAAGGGGCTTGAACCAAGAATTGATTAGTATCCCTTCAGCGGCTGATATAATATGTAATTACAAACTAAGACCGACGGACAAGGAAAAACACAAAAAGTAACAGAACAAGAGCTACGAGCTCATATGGCACTTGTACGAGTAGGCTGTACAAGAAAGTAGATGAAAACGTCACAAAATACACCCGCCATCCAAAAAGGCGGTTCGGAAATAGAAATAGGATATTTAGTTTCACTAATTTCTGAGCAGTTCCGGCATTGTCTCGATTGCAAATGCACATGACTGTTCAAACTTTCATCCCAATAAATCCATTTGTTTGATCCCTAGACGTGCTACACGATTTCCGGTACTCACTCTATTTCCACCTACCGTGGCCGAATCTGGTTCGGAATAAAAAAAATCGACCACCTAAAGCATCTTCGTTTATACCATCTACCAAGTTTCACTCGAATCTGAGCATTTTTGGAAAGTTCCGGTACCCCCCCCCCCTTCCCACCAACGTTGTCGGAGCCGGTTCGGGCCCAATCTCTTAATTCCCTCATCAAGTTTGACTGAAATTGGAGCATAGCCTATCTGCAAGTTTCCAGTACCCCCCCCCCCCTACCTTGGCCGAATCCGGCCCAGACACCAAATAACAAATCTAGGCCGCATAAACTCGGCACTGTCGAATTGCATCTCATTCGGTCCATCCGTTTGGTTTTTGTGCATGTCAAAAGTCCCCCCACCCCCAATTCCCCTAATCGTGGTCGCATATGGTTCGAACGCATGTTTTTCATGTCGAGGCCATCGATTCGTATCACCCATGAAGTTTCACTCGAATCAGACCACTCGTTCGCAATTTATAGAAGTCCATATTTCTCTTCTCTTGCTCCCCCAAAAATGCTCGGATCTAGGAACGGAAGTTTCCGGGGGTATGTTGTGTCAGGTTTTTAAGTCAAGATAATTCGGGTCGCTAATATGCCTGCAAAGTTTCGTTGTCGTTTTACATCTGGAACTATTCTAACTCATGACTACCGGAATTCCAGGAAACCCCCTCCAACTCCCCCCACAGAGCCCCGAAACCATCTGGCTCCGTCAATTTCATCTAGGCCTAATGCTTGTTCCATCCATTAAGTTTCGTCCCAATCCCTCTACTTTTAGAGTTTCTTGAGTTTTCCACCCCCCCCCCATCCCCACAGGTATCGGACCCGACTCGGACGTGACACTGAACGTCCGAGGCGATAGCTCACCAGACAAGTTTCGTTCAAATCCAATCACCCGTTCAAAAGTTATGCACGCCACTAGATTCCGGACTCCCCATCCACCCACTCCCCCCACGATGGTCGGGTCGGGGAAACGGCTGTTCTCAAGTCAATCTGTTCGGATCCCTGACATACCTGCCAAGTTTCATCGCCCTAGGACATCAGGAAGTATGCCGAACTCGCGGGATCGCTAGAAATCCGGACCCCCACCCCAACTCCCCCACAGTGCCCTGATCCGGTCCGGTTATGTCAATGACGTTTCTAGGACCTGTGCTTGTTTTTCCCACCAAGTTTCATCCCGATCCCTCCACTTTAAGCGTTTCTCAAAATTTCCGGTTCCCTCCTCCAACTCCCCCCAGTGTCATCGGATCCGGCCCGGATTTAAAGTGAGGTGTCTGAGACACGAGGTCATCCTAAATATCAATTTTCATCAAGATCCGATCACCCGTTCGCAAGCTAAAAATACCTCAAATTTTGGCTTCACCCTCCCTACACTCCCCCCCCCCCAGATGGTCGAATCGGGGAATTGATGATTTCCTATTTAAGCTGGTCGGGTCCCAGACATGCCTGTCAATTTCCATCGTCCCAGCACATCAGGAAGCACGGAACTCGCGGGATCACTACAAATTCGGACTTCTCCCCCCCCCAACTCCCCCAAAGTGAGCGGATCAGTTCCGGTTATATCAGTCACGTATCTAGGACTTTTGCTTGTACTTTCCACCAAGTTTCATTCGGATCCCTCCACTCTAAGTGTTTTCCAAGATTTCCGGTTTCCCCCTCTAACTCCCCCCAGTGTCACCGGATCCGGTCTGGATTTAAAATGGAGGGTCTGAGACACGAAGTCCTTCCACGTATTAAGTTTCATTAAGATCCGATCACCCGTTCGTAAGCTAAAAATATCTAATTTTTCCTATTTTTTCCGGATTCCCCCTCCCTCCACTCCCCTCCAGATGGTCGGATCGAGGAAGCGACAATTTCTAATTTAATCTGGTCCAGTTCCTGATATGCTTGCCAAGTTTCATCGTCCTAGCTTATCTGGAAGTGCCCGAACTAGCAAAACCGGGACCGACAGACCGACTGACGGACAGAAATTACAATCGCTATATGGCACTTGAGTAAGCTCAAGTGCCATAAAAACATTGAAACAACAAACAAAAA
The DNA here is from genome assembly GCA_023053575.1 of Branchinecta lynchi. Lineage (NCBI taxonomy): Eukaryota > Metazoa > Arthropoda > Branchiopoda > Anostraca > Branchinectidae > Branchinecta > Branchinecta lynchi. The sequence goes on from JAKZAP010000003.1 coordinate 28,366,835, forward strand.
CACAAAAACATCAGAGCATAAAACTTGATTTCACATTTTTGGCCAATCAATCCTTGCCAGTGAAAAACATACAGATATTCTGCCCAATCTAGCCCCGGCGACAGGACGGACGAGGCACCAAAGACTTCTGGTGCCAATTATATGTCACACTAACCACTGAGAAAATTAACAAAAAACAAGTGAATTCCAAGAGATTTATTTTCTGTTCTGTAATAATTGTATATATTCAAGTGTTTTAACACATTAAATGTAATGGTCGACGTGTGCCATGTCGGCGCTACGAGTTAGTTCAATAAAAATATTCAAGCATCTTCCAAAGTCAAAATCAAATGTTAAAGATCTCCCGATGCTTCAGAGAAACTTGCGACTTTTATTCAAACAATGTTTACAACGGATACGTCAGCTATGATTTTTCATCAGCGATATTTGGGCCCTTCATGTTTGAATAAATGTTTCAAAGTCAGCTTGGGCTCAAAGAATATTTAACTTGCGACTTCCGGTAAAGAATTCACCCTTCATCCCTCTAACCATCCAATCCTCGTCCAAACACTTCTTCTCCCACCCCATCCAATTCTTTACAGTCACACACCATATGTACAATATTCTCGTCCATCTCTCCAATCCTGGGCAGAAGTATGCGCTAAGTATCGACATCGGGCGACGGCAGGTTTACTGTACTACAGGGTGGGGAATGTGGTCCACCAGTCTCATTCGCGGAACACACCAGTCTCACTGTTTTGAACCATCAGTCTCAGAAAAATGGCGCCGGGAACCACCAGTCTCGGAAACGAGACCAACAGTCTCAAATTCAGACCAACAGTCTCATCTAATTTCCAATTTATTTAAAGTAAAAAAGTGTTTTCTTTGTTTTTCTCTGTCAGTCCCTTGAATTACGCGCTTGTGTCAGCACTACAGGTAGAGTGAAGCTTGGGCTTTCAATACATGTATTCATCTCTGCTATTGGCTTGGTACTTCTCAGTGAGTAGGGCTCTGAAAAAGCAAACAAATTTTTTGTTTTGTTTTCTGTGTTGTTTAATAGACTTCTGCTACTCTGCCAACTACAACAGGTAAAGTGAAGCCTGGGCTTTCAAACGATATATGATTCACTGTTACTGGATTACCAAGTGTCACATTGGGTGGCTCTGAAAAAACTGTTTTCGTAAACAAATGTAATTTCTAGGCTGTCTATGAGATTTCTTGGAATTTTCTAACTTTGCGACCAGTTTTGGTAGATAGACATCCATGTATCTCTGATACTGGCTTAGTCAGTTTGTTGCTGGGTTCCTATGGTAAACTCATTAGCTGTTTTTTTTTAACTGCCTGCTTGATACTGTTGAATGTTTTGTCGCCTCTGTTCAGTTCACCTGACTGACTGGTCCGGTATTAGTTTGTTCCATTCTTTTTCCATGCTTAAAATACTATTATGAGGCTGTCTCTACACAACTACAGTAAGCGGTCAAGTAACACTCAATGGAACCTATTATCGCTCACCAGAGCTGCGTTTTATTCGCATTTCTAGTTGACTTAATTGATTTATCCAGTCGACATAAATTGTCGATTAAAAGCTGACTTTTGACAACCAGATTGTCCACTAAAAGTTGACTTTGGACGACCGACAACAAATGGTCATTCGTTCCATGGATCACCGGTTAACCAACAGTGGAACATTTTATCCTCACCAGAGCTGCGTTTGATTTGCATTTCCAGTTGACTGAAATAATCTTTTTGCGGTTTTATTTGCTATTCATAGTTAGCATTCAATTTATCCAGTAGACTCAGGGTGTCGACAAAAAGTTGACTTTTGCCGATCGAGATAAAATGGTAATTCATTCCATGGTTAACCAGTTAACCTACAGTAAGCAGTCAAGTATCGCTCAATGGAACCTATTATCACTCACCAGAGCTGCATTCTATTCGCATTTCTAGCTAACTTAAATCATCATTTTACTGTTTTATTTGCTGTTCTCAGTTGATTCATATTGTTCGATTTAGCTCTTGGGTTATCCAATCTATTGAGACTGTTGACTGAAAGTTGACTTTTGACAAACGAGAACAAATGGTTATTTGTTCCATGGTTGACCGGTTAACCTACAGTAAGCTGTCAAGTAAACTCAATGGAACCTATTATCGCTCACCAGAGCTGCGTTCGATTCGCCTTTCCAGTTGACTTAAATCATCATTTTTCCGTTTTATTTGCTATTCTCAGTTGACCGAAAGCGATTGATTTATCCAGTCGACATAAATTGTCGATTAAAAGCTGACTTTTGACAACCAAGAAAAAATAGTATTTTAAGCATGGAACCCAAAATAGTATTTTAAGCATGGAACGAACTAGTACCGGACCAGGCAGTCAGGTGAACTGAATAGTGAGACAACAAAAGATTCAACAGGGTCTAGCAGGTCAGTTAAAAAAACACAGCTAATGAGTTTATCAAAGGACACCATGAGCAAGAAACTGACTAAGCCAATATCAGAGATACACATATCTGTGGAAAGTCCATGCTTAAATCTACCAAAACTGGTTGTAAGTTAGAAAATCCCAAGAAAGAGAATCTGAGTCGACTGGATAAACTGAATGCTAACTGAGAATAGCAAATAAAACAGCAAAAAGATTATTTCAGTCAACTGGAAATGCAAATCAAACACAGCTCTGGTGAGCGATAAAATGTTCCATTGAGCGATACTTGACCACTTACTGTTGCTTAACAGGTTATCCATGGAACGAATGACCATTTGTTGTCGGTCGTCCAAAGTCAACTTTTAGTGGACAATGTCAGTCGACTGGATAAATAGAACCTATCAGTCAACTGAGAATAGGAAATAAAACTGCAAAATGACGATTTAAGTTAACTGGAAATGCAAATCAAATGCAGCTCTAGTGAGAGATAAAATGTTCCATTGAGTGATACTTGACCGCTTACTTTAATCGGTTATCCATGGAACAAATGACCGTTTGTTCTCTGTTGTCAAAAGTCACCTTTAGTCGACAATGTCAGTCGACTGGATTAATTGAACGCTATCAGTCAACTGAGAATAGCAAATGAAACAGCGAAATGATGATTTCAGTCGTCTGGAAATGCGGATCGAACCCAGCTCTGGTGAGCGATGATAGGTACATTGAGCGTTACTTGACCGCTTACTGTAGCTTAACCGCTTAACCATGGAACAAATGACCATTTATTCTTGGTTCTCAAAAGTCAAATTTTAGTCCAAAATCTCAGTCGACTGGATAAATCGAACGCTATCAGTCAATGCAAATCAAACGCAGCTCTGGTGAGCGATAATAGGTTCCATTGAGCGATACTTAACCTCTTACTGTAGTTGTGTATAGACAGCCTCAGAATAGTATTTTAAGCATGGAAAATGCATGGAAAAAGAATGGAACAAACTAATACCGTCAGTCAGGTGAACTGAACAGTGAGGCGACAAAACATTCAACAGTATCAAGCAGGGCAGTTAAAAAAAACAGCTAATGAGTTTACCATAGGAACCCAGCAACAAACTGACTAAGGCAGTATCAGAGATACATGGATTTGTGGAAAACTCATGCTTAAATCTACCAAAACTGGTCGCAAAGTTAGAAAATTCCAAGAAATCGCATAGACAGCCTAGAAATTACATTTGTTTACCAAAACAGTTTTTTCAAAGCCACCCAATGTGACACTTGGTAATCCGGTAACACTGAATCATATATCGTTTGAAAGCCCAGGCTTCACTTTACCTGTTGTAGTTGGCAGAGTAGCAGAATTCTATTAAACAACACAGAAAACAAAAAAAATAAATTTGTTTGCTTTTTCAGAGCCCTATTCACTGAGAAGTACCAAGCCAATAGCAGAGATGAATACATGTATTGAAAGCCCAAGCTTCACTCTACCTGTAGTGCTGACACAAGCGCGTAATTCAACGGACTGACAGAGAAAAACAAAGAAAACACTTTTTTACTTTAAAAAAATTGGAAATTAGATGAGACTGTTGGTCTGAATTTGAGACTGTTGGTCTCGTTTCCGAGACTGCTGGTTCCCGGCGTCATTTTTATGAGACTGGTGGGTCGAAACAGTGAGACTGGTGTGTTCGATTTTCAAAACGGCCGTGAGACTGGTGGACCACATTCCCCACCCTGTACTAACGAACGGGGATGGCCTGGTGAAGCTTGACCTGCCAACCCTTGCTGAAAGACGGCATCAGCTGACAATAACGTTTGGGAGCAAATGTTTGCAGCAAATAGCACGCCGAATACGCGACAAAGACAGAGCGACGCTGCTTCCCGGAGACTAGTAAGACCACCCATACACTCGACTGATCGATATCTGAAATCTTTTGTACCCTATTTCACCAATATTTTAATTCTAGTTAAGTTAAGTGATATTCATAAGCTGTACGTATAGATGAAAATGTAACTGGGTCATATGTTATTTGCGTGAATGACGATCCAAGGCTAGCATGTAGAATACAAGCTAATAAAGTACAAATAAAGTACATTATTATTATTATTAGAACGGCCACCGTCCCTATGTTCATCCGTCAGGTCGCCCACTCGAAAAATACGACAGTTTGCCATGTAATCCTTATCCTGCAAAAGTTGCTATCACTTCCTTTGGGACATTATCAGAAAAAACCTAGTATGTCTACTCTAAAGCATGGACACTAAAATACAAAATGGTTTGTATGGCATACGGTACCCTGCGAATAGGCTGATCACTTACTATGCAGTGATAGAATTGAATTGTATAATTGTCTTGGACACTGCACTACGTAACGATAAGGTGAGGGGGGGGGGGGGATAAGGAAGAAGCTTGCAACAACGATAATAGGTTTTACGTAGAGTAAAACTGTATTATTTTTCCTTTATGTTGGTCGTTCGTCGTGTTTGTGGGAAGCGCCGAATCAAGCATAATCTTCGTAAAATATAGAATAAAATAAAATAAAAATACGGATAAAGTAATGATACTACATATCCAGTGAACAGGGTTTCGCCTCAATGAATTTAAACAAAGATTATAAATACCTTTTTGGGACTAAAGGCAGATGATAGGTCATAAACAGGTAATCTTTTCCGGGGGCTTTGACGAGTGCTATACCGTGGAGGGGTGGTTTTTGAGGGGGTTATGTCTCCTCGCTTCGACGGGGTAGTCACCAGTTTACTTGGTGTCCTAAAAAGAAAATCAAAGGATTAGCCTCTCAAGCACCGAGTTTAGTAACCTGCAGTATCAGCGTATAGCATTCTTAGGAATATTGTTAAGGCACACACAGGATTTACTGTTTGTGTCCCAATATTAAAAACTATTTGAAAACTGTAAAAGTAGGCTCTGCTTTCAACAAACTATCCAGGGCCTTGGCCGTTTTAAGCCTTTTGCGCAGACCCATTGGCTTCTACCAAAAACTAAATATTTAGACACTCGTCGAGAGCATAATGCGCATGGAAAATAGTGAAGTAGCAAGTGCAAAGATTAGTGAGGTACTAGAATGTGTGGTACGATAACATCTTAGAATGTGTCTCCCGGGTTTAAGAATTAATGAATGCAATTACGGAAGTAAGTGGCATTGGCATCAAAGACACGACGGGTCCTTTAAACCTCCACCTTATAATGGCTCCGGTCCCTTCAAACTGAAAAAAAAGTGTAACCTCCTGTGAACTGGAATGACACCTCCCTTGTGGACATTATCATTTTGTCATCTAAATGTACCCTATTTACTTTTCATTTATTTTTTAATGCATGTATGTACATTCTATATAACCATGCAGTTACATTCAAACTGAACAAGAACGGGGAAAAGATGGATCAGTGTATTTTACACAAAATAACAACAAAGATATTTATCATAAACGCTCAGACTTCTTAATTCTAAACATGCATCTATATTGCCTAAGCAGATAAGTTAAACATCATGTCTTGGAATATAAACGGTGGAGTGGTGAGTAAGTTGCCCATTCTTACTGAAATTTGTGCAAAATATAATATTGTGCTGCTACAAGAACACTTCTTAACTGGGGATAAGAAATCCCTTCTATGTATACCTGGAACTCATTGTATTTTGATTCAGCCTGCAACGCGCCAGCAAAAACGCGGTCGACCTAGTGGAGGCTTGGCCATAATTACTAATCACCCTGCTACAATTATTGAACAGTCCGAGAACTTCATGGCTGTAACAATAGCCGATGTAGCTGTCATAAATGTTTACCTCCCTACAAATTATGGTGATCAAAATTCGGATAACAAGTTTAACCTGGCTTGCCGAAAACTATTCAAAACTGTGAAGCGAATTTTGAAGCGATATAAAAACTGTGTGATAGCTGGTGACTTTAACTGTAATCTGTTGGATGAAAAGTGTAAAAGAGCAGCAGTTATTAATAAGGCATTTAATAGAAATTTTAAGGTATTGCCCAAGGATAAACCGTATTCATTTGTATCGTGTAAGTAGTACGACATCAAACTTGGACCATATATTGTTTACTATGGATTGTGATTCTGTTGTTTCGGTTGGAGAGGATGGGTTTTATAACGATCACCTACCGATCTCGGTGTCTATTCTCCCCGGAAAACTTCCCCCGCATACGCAAGGTAAACCAAAATGGCATACCCGTAAATCTTGGAAAAATATTAATACTGATCTATTTTCTAATGTTTGTGATGATCTACTGGGTAAAATTAAAGTACCATTCCATCTTCTTCAGATCAGTGCAAATAAGATTTATGCAGAGCAGGAACTTCGGGCATCACTCAATATTTATTCCGCGGAAATAACACATGCCCTAAAGTGCGCCGAAAAGTGTGCACAAAACCTCAATTTTTGGGGACTAGAAAAGAAGTGGCCTCTAAAAAACTCTATGTATCTTGGAAGTGCTCTAAAATTTTGAAAATTGGAAAATGTGGTTGGATAGGAAATAAACTCAGGTATCTTTTGATATAGGACAGGAAGAAGACCCTATTTAGGTATGTAGCCAGTCTCAGTTTAACCAAATTTCACAGGGGCACCATGCCCTTACGTCCAGGCATGCCCAGATGTTGGGGCACCATGCCCAAAAATTGAGGATTTGTGTACGACTGCACCAACACCAGCAAAATCGACTACCCTCCGAATCGGAAAGCGAGTCCTTTTTGATGATGGTGACGATAACCGGAGCATTCCCCGTCCGTGGCGAATCGCGAGAATACACTGTAAAAAAAAATCTTGCAGTATTTGCTACTGGGGTTAATCTTATCTTTATTGAGATAAGATTACCCCTAATTCGGATTAATCTTATCCTAATAAAGGTAAGATCAATCCCAGTAGCAAATACTGCATCCTTATTCGGAGAAACTTTTTACAGTGTACGGGAGTGAGTCTCCGGGACAAACAAAAGCCCGGGGACTCTTCAAGTGGATTCCTCGGGAATGGCGGGAATACGCCTGTATTCTAGACGGTCCTTGCCTCCAAATACGCACCATGCTTGCCGTTCTGCAACTCAAGGTAAATAAAAACGTGGCAGAACATACCTTTGTTGTTTGGCATCATTTTCAGGGCTATATGTTGGGGGAACCTTTCTTCGACCCCTCAATCGAATAATCAGCTCATCAGGGGAAGGGGAAGGGGACATCATGGACGACGGGACTAGACGGCTTCGAACTACACAAAGAGTTATTCACGTTAGTAAAAGCAGAAAGACTTGGAAAGCAATCCTCCCTCTCTCTTCAACTTCTATCTCTACCACAACAAGTCCGTCTAGTAAATTTGGCATTTATTATTGAGAGCTATTTAGCCCCGTTAGGAAAATTTATCAACCTCTTCGCCGGACAGCCAACTATGCAAAAGCTCCAAAACTGTGAACACCCTTATATGGAGCATGATTGCAAGGCTGCCAACAGTCAGAAAAGGGATATATTACAGTGGGTCGAGATACGGCATCATAGGGGGACATCTCTAGAATTCCTTTAGTTAGATTCACAGTTTGACACTGAATGATTGGATACAATCAGCAAAGAACTCTTTTTTAATATATTTATTTTTCTAGTTCAAAAATGTATGCTCCAGTCTTTTCTCGTTTCATTGCATTTTTAGGATGTATAATGTTCTGTGATGTTGGCAATACAAACACATAATACACGGATAGCTAATCAATATGTTAGAAGAAAGACATACCTTGGTTTCCATTGGGGTCTGTTACAGCTGTCTGCCTCTGAAGTTCTCCTAAAGCTCTAGTTCGTCTCTGAGGGGTCACAAGTATTTCTTCCATGTTTTCTGTCTATGCCAACTGTAATATCAAGAGTATATACTGACACAGACCAGCCAAGATTTAGACAGGGGTATTCAAGAGGTAGCATCAAATAGCCGCGTTTTTTGTATAACTCCGTTCTCTTCACGCCGTTCTCTGTTCTACCTGTAAGGCCGTTTTTTGTTGAATTGAGTGTCCTCTATCTCCGTTGAGATTCTTATAAAAACACCTATTGCGCCAATATTAAATAGAGGGGCTAGTAAATAAAGAAATCAGTATCTGCATACAACTTCACACGTTTTTTTGCCACTCATCTGCATATAAATTAACACAAATTTTACTGCAAGCTACACCTGTTCATAAACTGTTTTTTATCAAAAGATATGTTGCAACAAAAACACAGTCCTTTTTTCCAATTTTGGTCTCCCCTACTCTTGCTTTCCTATAAGCAACAATCTCCTCTTTTGCTTTCATAGGTGCAAGTACCAGAGGCGTTACTAGCCAAAATATTTGGGGGGGGGGGGGGGTAGGTATTTAACGAGTGGCTGGTCATTTCTACCGACTGTTTTTGCAGAAAAAAAGACCGATTTTCAGAAAACTCCACTATTTTAAAGAAGGAATCTACTTTAGTGATGCAAAAAATCGGCTGATTTTCAGAAAACCAAAAGATTCGTCCCCATCCCCACCCCCACCCCAGCTCCCCATATGTGACGCCCCTGGGAGCAACCATCCATTTTAGCATCGCGTAGACAACTTCCTAAGACTACATGTCCTTGTCATTCACGTTGAGGCCCACCCTTTGTTAGCACTGATTACAATTTTTTAATCTTTTTTCCTGAGTCACTGAAAATAGGATTGAGGATCCTTGACACCCTTTTTATTCTTCATTAATTTCTGTTAATTTCGTACAAGTTGGGTGAATTTATCCATTTCTGTAATCTTGCTGAAGGACCTGTACCTGATACTTTACGATTGTAGCAAAACGGAATGAGAAGGTGTTCAGAACTGATGTTCCTGTTCTGTTGATCATCCAGCGAAACAGAACTAAGGATGAGATACAACTCATTCTCCATTCTGTTAAAACGGACAATAGCACTATAAAGTTGTACAGAAAATGGCTTATAGAACGGGATAGCGAATGGGGGAGGAGTTGGTAAAAAAAAAAATGCGGCTAAAGCAAACAGTGTTTTGAAATCTTTAGCATCGTTCAAAACTTCTCACTGCAATAGGCTAGCATCAAACTGAACTGGGTCATCACTATTACATGGTAGATTTGGGGTCTTTTCCTTCGATAACTCTGATCAGCCTGAGTCTGGTAATCCAAGAATTCCTTTAGACAACAGAGTTACAGTAGCCTGGTAGTTGGGCACTGTACTATGAAAATTCACTAAGTGCAGTGTCAGAAGCTTCATAACAGATCATCAAATCAAATCAAATCAAATCATTTAATGTAAACAAGATACAGTCTCTCATAGGCATAGCCCAAATATGGTATCTTTTAGTCAAACAGTTAATACAAGAAAGATTTGTCAACGAGAAAAACAAAAAGAATAGGATAAAACGCACAAGTTACGAATTGTTAAAAGTACGAACAAAACTCGGCACAAACACAAGTGTTGTCTGTTGAAACTATACATCCTTTTGTTATATGTTATAAAACTTCTGAAAGTGTACACCCTTAGGTTGGAGCATACCCCAAACTTACAGCATTGTCTCCTAGACTAAAATCCACTTCACATAACTTCCTGTCATAATGCTGTCAACAAATCACTTGGTTTCTAATTTTATTATTTTTCATGGGTTGCTTTGGGCCCCCTTGGAAAGCAAGGGGGACGCAGCTCAATCACCCTGCACCCCCAAATGATGCCTCTGGCTTGATTACTGAATAAATGTACATAATTGGATGAGCCTTGTTTGCCCTTTTTTGGGCAAAGCTGATGGCAAAAAAAATTTGTCAAAACCAACCCACTTTGATTGACTGTGGTACAGCTTTCTCAGGAGACCACAAATAATTGCTTTTTTTTTATCTCAATTCTCCTCTTGATTCTCTTCTGAATTCTCCTAGTGAAGGTAATTCTCCTTTTCTTTCATTTTTGTCAGAACTGAGAATGGGAAAAGCTTCGCAGAATTGAGAAGTTGCTTTGATATTCAATTCTTGATTTTCTGTTCTCCTTCCTTATTGTTCAACAGAGGGTGGATGTTCCAGATATTACCGAGTTGCAACGAGCTGCCAAATGTGTGTTATTGTCACAATGGAGAATGGAGGCGAGAACCTGGTGGGAATTGAGATACAAGGCATTTTTTTGTGCTCCCACAAACAGTTTGTGGGTCAATTTTGGCTCAAAAACAGTGTTTCCACTGTCTTTTGTGTGGCCCACAAGTGCGTTTGCATGACCAACAAGATTTCTATTTATTGAGATTTTACCTGAGTTTTATTTTTATTTTCTGAGATTTGAAATTACCTCCGAAAATATAGACAAAACAGCGTTTTGACAAGTTTCAACCAGGTTTCAACTTGTGGTTGACTGTGTGGCACACAATCATATTTCCTTGACAAACATTAAGAAGTGTGTGGCCCACAATTATGTCACAGAAAAAATGCCTTTAGTCTATCTGGTCTGATGGAGAATATGATCTCCTAGGCCTGCCAAACCTCCCCAGATAGAGGTTTGGCAGTTCTAAGAGACCATACAACTGATCCAATGACAACAAAATTGAGGTAAACCTCCAGTCCAAGAGAACACCAGAGCAGCCAGATTGGCAGAAACCACACAGATAAAAGGTTAAGTAAATATCAGGACAAACCTCAGCTTCAGGCGATTATTTTACAGCCAGATTAGGGGAAACCTACCACAGTGTTTCCACTTGGTGATGGCAGGTTTTCCGTTCTTGTAGTCCAAAAATCCGTAAAAATCCGATATTGCAAACGAGAAATCCGTCAAATTATCCGTAAAAAAAACCCGTCAAAAACCATAAAAAAAAGACTTAAGCAGTAATGGCTGCGTTTTTGATCGAAGTTTTGTTCGCTGTTAACGTAGCTGGTTGCTTAATTTCCGTTTTCAAACGCCATCGAAGTTCACCGTTTGCTTAATTAGTGTTTGTACGACTCCGGAGATCCTTGCCAGGTTGACGTTTCTTCGACGGTTCAAGCAAACTTCGAACTTGCTAGCTCACGAAGTTCGACGGTCAGAGTGTGAAGGACAAAGGAACTGTGACCGGCGACCAAAAACGGTAATTAAACAAAGACATTTGAGGTTGAAGGTAACTTCAAACTTCGATCAAAAACGCAACTAATATATCGAAGTTGTTTCATGCAGAATACTGTGCTCTGTAGATACGGTCACTTAGCATGGAATAAATGCCCTAGTGAAATTCTTGCTATCAGCTATGTTGCCGAGGCAACATGCAAAGTGGTGAAGCAACCTTTGTTGTCAACCCATCGAAGCTAAAGACCGTTAAATTGCAAGAATTTACTGGTTAGAAACAATAGACAAGAAACGCAGAACCTAGGGTGATATTTTTTTCCAACAAGTAAAAAAAAAATATTACAACTGATTCCTATAACTCTTTTAAGATTAGGTAAAATGTCTTTCGCAATAATAGGTAAAATGTCTTTCGCAATAATAGCTCTTGCAACCAGGGGCGTCCATGTTCATTTTCGTGTGTGCTGGGGGCAGGGGGGTGCAGAGACAAAGTGTTTACCGGATCTTTAAAAATTTTGGCTGAATCCTAGAAACTGATAATTCGAGCTTAACAGAAAGGTCTACGTACAAAGAGCAACGCTAAAGGGCAGCATGAAAGATGGTTACCCAGCTACTATAGGCTTCGGTTTTCCGAAACCCGCTTGGACAATATATTGCCGGACACGATATATACCAAGGAAAAATTAAATCGAGCCCAGCATGCGAACTTTTCTAAATCCAATTTTTTTTTCTTTTGGTTACAATTTAACTGCTTCTCATACAAGCAAGTCCTATCTTTTACTGTGGATCACCAAGATCCTAAGAATTTCCAAAACTGGATAGAACAATGTCCCGGCAGCATCAGCAACTGTATGGTATTCAGCACTACCCATGATAAAAATAAAGTTAGTGCACCAGGTAAGATTTTTTGTTATTTTTTCCATGCCAAATTAAACCATTTCCATGCAGGTTCTAGCTTTTAATGTTTCTCAAATCCCAATCCTAAAAAAGGCTTAGAGCCCAGTTAAATGACGCGCCCGTCCATAAAATAGAGAATATCACAAAAGCGCCGCAGGCGAAATTATCGAAACATTGTTGTGAGGACTGTCGATGAAATCATAGATCAGTCCTTGTGTCTACAACCAGTGTTTCACTTGACCTATCCGAGTATCGAGGTTCGTGGTAACTACCGAATCCTGGCAATTCTACCGAATAGATTACCGAATCCCAGTTATTATACCGAATAAGTCAAAACAAAGTTCAAGCCTAAAACCTCCTTTCCACTAAGGGGAGAGTATATAAAAGGCACCACAGGCAAAATTTTTGGAACACTTGTCATCACAGCGTCTTTTAGGAGTACAGTAGAAGTATGCTTATGTGAATGTTTGTTAACAGTGGACTTTGCCATTTTCAGGCACTTGCTGTGTCTAAAGCTAACTACCAGTTAGCATCTGAAAACACCTGTATAGGCCTAGGTATTTTGGATCTTCATTCTACCATTTAGCCCAAAACTGCACTGTTCACATTCAAGTAACTGTTCACACAAGCATAGCCTACCTCTACTGTACTATTTGATGCTAAAATGTTCACGAAATTTTTCACCATTGGTAAAGAAAATTCAGAAACATCAAGTCATCAGAAATACTGATTTTATGCATCTTCAGAAATCCATCAAAAATCCAGAAATCCGTCAAATGAAATTCTCATCCATCAAGACCCAAGAAATCCGTTTTTGACGGACAAATCCATCAAAGTGATGGATAAGTCGCTGACCTACCAGGAAGGTGATTACTGCAGCGGCAAGATCAGGATAAACCTCCAAGGTAAGAGACTGCAAGAGTGGTACAGGAGTGGTACAGACTGCTGAGATCTACACTGTTCTACTACAGATCAAAAGTGCAACTATTTTAATAAACAAATGGCACTAGGCTAAAGTGATTCAAAATAGCAAATTTTGATCCCAGTAGATGGATGAAACGCATCCAATAAAAAAGTAACCTAACACAAGCTTAGCCTAGACCCTAGCTAGTTCTGGGCTAGGAGGATATTTCCACAGGTTTATCCTCACCAGGAACTTACTTTGACACAGGCAATTTCTTTGGCAAAAGCCAAACTTAATGGCTCCTAAGTACGAATTGGGTAATTACAGACCAAAACACGCATAAAAGAACTTACACAAACTTTCCCACAATGATTTCCCGCAATTTTCCTCTGATAGAAAAAAGGTTAAATTTGGCGCCAATGTGGGTGGATGCGTGCTCTATTTTAATAAACAAATGGCACTAGGCTCAAGTGATTCAAAATAGCAAATTTTCATCCCAGTAAATGGATGAAACCCATCCAATAAACATCAAGTAGAAATACTGATTTTTCGCATTCTTCAAAAATCCGTCAAAAGAAATTCTCATCGATCAAGACCCAACAAATCCGTTTTTGACGGACAAATCCATCCAAGCGGAAACGCTGACCTACCAGGAAGGTGATTACTGCAGTGGCAAGATCAGGACAAACCTCCAAGGTAAGAGACTGCAAGAGTGGTACAGAATGCTGAGATCTACACTTCTACTAGCCTAGTTCTAGCCTCAGCCTCTAGCCTCAGATCAAAAGTACAACTATTTTAAAAAACAAATGACACTAGGCAGGCACTAGGCTAAAGTGATTCAACATAGCAAATTTTCATCCCAGTAAATGGATGAAACCCATCCATTAAAAAGTAACCTAACACAAGCTTAGCCTAGACCCTAGCTAGTTCTGGGCTAGGAGGATATTTTCACAGGTTTATCCTCACCAGGAACTTACTTTGACACAGGCAATTTCTTCGGCAAAAGCCAAACTTAATGGCTCCTAAGTACGAATTGGGTAATTACAGTCCAAAACACGCATAAAAGAACTTACACAAACTTTCCCACAATGATTTCCCGCAATTTTCCTCTGATAGAAAATAGGTTAAATTTGGCGCCAATGTGGGTGGATACGTGCTCTTAAGTATCGAGATCAATCTGATTATTAAATGAACAGGAAATAGCAATCTTTTGATCATACAGATTGTGCCTTTTCTCAAATGAAATAAATCGATGGAAATTGGAAAAAAAATCATGTTTCATGTCCAAAATACCTAATTATTACCAAAAATTGTGTCTACTTTTTCACTATCATCAAATTCATTTGGCCGTCGCGGCACTCTTGTTCCATCGCTAATCTTAACTCTTCCTTCCCTTATTTGTCGCGTCGAGTTTGAATTTTTCGAACGTGAAGTGAAAAATTAGTACATTTGTCTTTCATTTTCTCTTTGTGAGACTCTGTAGCATTTAATAATGTAAGCTACAGTCGGTTTCTGGGTAACGATCCATTTCATTAGGTTAGGGGCATCGGAAGTTAGGACAAGTTTGTTGTATTTGGTTTTCCGTTAGTTGTTTGTCACACTTCGACTCTGCTTCGACTTGGCACTTGCATTGTACTTTTTAAATTATCATTATAATAGGAAGAGACTATGCCATATTATGAATTGTTTTGAAATTGTTATTATGAAAAAGGATTGTTTTCATGAAAGAAATCAATTATTTTTCAGAAAAATTGTGGTGCAGTTATTTTTTTCTGACCGGTAGCGGAAATAAATTTATGACAGGTGCAAAAGAAAATTGCAAACGGAAAGTGGCACTAAAAGAATTCGAACGTGGTCAGGAGGTGTTCAGAAGACTGGCATTTGCCACCTCTCAGTTAACCACAAACCCCTGATTTTTGGATACCCTATGCCAAACGCTAGATATATCTAGCGTTTGGTATATCCTATGCCTAACGCTGGATGCCCTTGTGCCAAACACTGGATGTTGTCAATCTAACCCTGGCCTATCCCACTACAGATCAATTCTAAATGGTTGATTTCTGAGCCTCAGTCAAATCATCAATATTTTTGGGTTACAGTATCCAGCATTTTAGCATACTGTATCCAGCTTTAGGTATAGGGTATGCCAAACGCTAGATATACCCAGCATTTGGCATATGGTATCCAAAAGTTAGGCATTTGTGGTTGACTGCAACTTTGTTCAGCGAACAGGGACAAATATTAGATTGTAGAGAATAATTCCTTTCAATCAAGGCCCAGTTTCACACATTTGGTAAGTGTAGAGGCTGGAAAAAAACTGTGAGAATTTGGTGCTTATATTTCGTTCATGGGGTGGTGCAAATGGCAAGGTATCCTATATGTACTGACTTCTGTGTTTTTCTGAGCATTCTCTTTTAAACAAAATTAGCCTAGCTAGACAGTACTAGTTGCTAGGCTAAGTAAAAACAGAAAAATTCTCCTACCTTCATTTTTTATGATATAATGCTTTTTTGAAAATCTGGACATTGGTATTAATATTATCACCTTAGAGTCTGCTTAGAGTTAGGCTAATCAAGTAACCCTGTTCGATACAGCAGCTTAGTAAAAGAGAGATCTTGCACTTGGGAGGTTTGATGCTGGTCTACCACAGACCTCCGATTTTGGGATACCCTAAGCCTAATGCTGGTTCCTCTAAAAATGCTGATGATTTGATTGAAGTTGAGAGATCAAGTAACGAGAATTTTCTTATAAAGGAGGAGTTCAGGGTTAGGGTAGTCACATGTGCCCAGTCAGGCCCGTATCCAGGAATTTATTTTGGGGGTGGGGGGGTTTGCCTGCGGATTGGACTAAAAAAGACATATATCAGAGGGAAAAGCCTATAAAAATGATTGTTTTTGTATGTTTCAGGGGGAGAGTCAACCCCCTACCCCCCCCCCTGGATACAGCCTTGTACCCAGTATTTGGCATAGTAATCCAGCATTAGGCAGTGGCGAGGCATTAGGCATTTCCACTGCATAGCATAGGTTATGCGTTATGTCAAACACTGGATATATGGTATACCTATTACTTGTCATAGGGTATCTCTAATATTTGTGGTACTCTCTCTGGGATGTTCGAGCTTGTGGTTGAGTGGTAAAATATTCATGCACAACCCAGTCACTTTTGGGAGACAAATTTGTATCACAGTAAACGAATGAAAGAGGCAGCACCAACTTGGGCGTGGGAAGTTATATACTGCCTTTTGCGCATTGTATGTAAACTTTGTTGCTGAACTACATTCTGAAAAAAGGACCTTCCACGCATATGCTCTACATACTTCAGATATCTGAGATTTCTGCTCTACTTCCCGCTGCGCACGTAGAACCGCTATCTGATCCGCCGTTTTTTTTTATTTCCGACCCATTGTTGACGCTATAAAACCTCTCCTCTAATTTGTGTTCTCAGATTGGAAACTTACCTGTCCATGACTCCATCAATGTGATTCTAAATTATTGAATTAGGGAAAATATTTTTGAGTGTTTTTTAATTATTGACATTTCTGTGTCCTTTTCTACTGCACCTATGCCCTTGGACAGTGCGTGATTAATCATTCATTCGTTCATTCAAACCCAGGAAAATATTGATGATTTCTGTTGTGCTGCTCTGTTCTGCATTACCAGTACCTTGTAGAAAACATTGTAAACAATGTGTGGCATCCAAAAATCAGGCTATTCTGGTAGACTGATTGGGGGGGGGGGGCATTCCATCAGAATTGTGGGTTATCCGTACCACAATGTAATGAAGATTACAATTCACTATTCTCTGTCTTATAAAATATTTTGGTTCTTATTAAAAAATTCTGGTGAATGCTTTTTCTTTCTAGGGATCCATCCTATGAGTCAAGTGGCCACTGTGCTAGCTATAAGAAAGACATTATGTATGAGGCAGTGGCGCTTGGACTTCTGTTTGTTTTCACGATAGCCTCAAATCTGTTCTGGTACGTCAGGAATCGTAGACTTACGTCGCAGCTTAGCTATCTCGGAATTGATATTGAAAGGCAGAGTTTGATTCAAGAGGATGGAAATGCGCTTCCTTCAGAGTCAATGGCTCCCACAGTGGAAAGAGGTAGGCCCTGTTCATTTTACAAGGATTTACCAGTCTCTTGGCCAGAGCAAAGTAACACTAAGGAATAGTGCCAAGACTAGAAAAAAGTGACACGAACTCGAATAGTAGCGACACTGGCACCGCTAGCGATAGAGAACGTCCTTATGCTGTCGTAGTCTCTATGTTGTGTTTGGTTCCTCTTGTTGTAGTGTTTCGTTCTTCTTTTCTTTCTTTATGCATACTGCGTCTATGCCATGTGCTTTTTGATGGGTGAAAAATAAAATTATTATTAATTACAGATTAATTATTATTATTATTATTGAGACTCGATTAGTAGCGTACCAGCGCTGGCTCTGATAATTTCATATTCCGAACTCAGCAAAAAAAAGACACAGCCTCCCTGTTTCCTCGCATCTTGTCTGTACTGTAAATTTCTAAAAACCGCAAGTTTGTCTCGCTTTGATTTTCCCGAGCGTGGTGGGCGGCACTACGAGTAAGGCCGTTTCCCATGCAAGGAAAGCATAGATCTCGGTGCTACTCCCTAGTGTTATTTGCTTTTCTCTAGATCAGTTGGGGCAGGCTACTATTGTCATTTTTTACTAATTTTAATTTCAGGGGTAGGGGTAAGGTAAAATTTGGAGCAGCGTAAAATAGAAAAGAAGAATGAGAAAACGAAATACAGTTCGACTGTCTAATAGGATATAAGACGAATGCATAGTCTGGCTGAGGATACAGCCGCGTTCGATTCATCTGCAGTAATCTCTACGTGATCCTAGAATGTCTATAGTCGTTAACTTGTATCAATCTTGTGGCACGGGAATACAACGGGGTTACAACAAAAAAAGCATCTCAGCCAGGCCATCTCTCTTGCAAATCTCTTGAATCCAAAGATTATTGGCCAACAATCTCCCCTTGCCCAACCAAACACCCTCTTGAGCTGTTTTCATGAATAAGGACTTCATTGTTGACGAAAATAAAAATTATTTTTCGTTGGGCCAGTAGAACAACAACAGACGAATGATTTTCATCATAATCTGTTAAAGTCTCAGAATGTATTCCGTCAAGAATTAGGAATATTATCAGACAGTTTTGCAGTACTGCGACAACAACAGCAACAGCGCTACGCCATAGATGAATCAAACCAAGAACAATAATCAAGAACCTTCGTCTCCCTATCTCTGTAATACGACCATGCGAAGTCGAATATATTCTGATACCCTACCCGGTGCAAACGAGTGGAGGAGGAGATGTGCAGAACATCGTAATTTGTTACCTCTACAAACAGCTATATCGCAGTAGAACCCCGCAGAAGAATACGAACGCAGTCTGAGTCGTCCTTTATAGCTGATTGGTTGTCTAGCATTGTGAAATCATGTCCAAGTCGCTGCAGACCGGGTTGCCCACCCCGGTAGGCATCCGACGGATTTTCATCTAGTATGCGCAGCGGCGAAGAGGGAAGTAGACGGGTATCAACATTAACCTCACAGCTAGTACATCTAGCTCCGCTTAGTTTTATCGTGGTATCCATAGTCGCTGCATGGGACCAAAGACGGAGGCTATATAAAAAACAGCATCTAGGGCTGTAATAAATGACCGTTGTTGAATCGAACGCGTCTCAAGTTTCAGTTTCTGAAAATAAATTCTTCTTGTACTACACTGTAAAAAAAATCTTGCAGTATTTGCTACTGGGATTAATCTTGTCTTTATTGAGATAAGATTATCCCTAATTCGGACTAATTTTATCCCAATAGACATAAGATTAATCCCAGTAGCAAATACTGCACCCTTATTCGGAGAAACTTTTTACAGTGTAGGATCCTTGAGACGGTGCAGCATACTACTACAAAATAATGTAATTTATTTCCTTAAAGTTTAACTGAAAAGGGCGGAGAAAGGACTATCTAGTTACCCGTTACTCGTTCACTTAAAGAGGCTTGAAGACCTGATGAAAATGCGTTGCTTTGTTGCTCCGCTATTCACGAATACCGATTTTCATATAGTGGAATTTCCCTGTCGGATTTGTGGTAGGCTACCTCTATGCGCTTGTACTTGTGTTGTATGCTTGACGTAAAAGATTTTCGACAAATAAGTGTTCGTACAGTGAACAGTGATCACCTAGTTCACCGCTGGCCACTGAAAAGCCGCGTTTCTGCTGAGATCCAAATTGTCCGCGTCATAGTAGAATTTTGCATTGTGAGAACGTCCGTAGATATTCTGAACGTCAGACTGAAGCAAATAGTGAAAAATAGAAAAAATCTCGTAACACAATCCAAATAATGGAGTGTATTCAACTAACTGATACAATTATAGTTGGCTTTTCAGTTAAACTTTAATAGCCTCGTATCCTACGTGCTAGCATTGGATCGTCATTCATTGAAATAGTACCTGACTCAATTATATAAATAGACCTTTCATATTACCATTCCTAGACTTAACAACTAGATTCTAGGGCTTTCTTGGTGTCAGCAGATTAGTAGGGATGTTAGGATCCTGGTGCGTGTATGAAATAGGTAATTATTTTTTAGAAAACCGTGCCAATTCAACAAGAGCTCGAAACGTAAAAGATGATGTGTCCATGCTGGAATAGCAGTAACATCTCTAGTGTGACTCTTAAATGTGACTGAAATTCAGTGTGAGGAAGAATGCACATTACCGTCGAGGGATAAGACCAAGTGCAAAGAATCACAAGCTCGTTGATATTTGTTGCATTACTTGCATTGAAGTGGTTAATATTTGTGTGATAGTTTTTACCAACAGGAGGGCTGTCGGCAGGGGCGTCATTTAAAGAAGGGGATGGGGTAGCAGTCCCAGAGCTACCCAGAAAAAAAACACACTATAAAACCTAGTTGACTAGGCGCAAAACCGAATATGTATAAACTCTTTGCGCAAAATGTTAGTTTTCCATGTCTTCGTCAGTATATTGTTCACTTTTATTCCGCGTCGTGCTAATTCACTTAATTTTAGGTCTCTAAGTTTAACGTTAAAGAGTGCGAAGGGGGTCGGGAAAGCTCCACTCCCCCCGTGTAGGTTTCTGCGAAATGACGCAGCTGACTATCGGTAAGTAGACTGGCACTAGCGGCCAAATATTCGTATCCTTCATGTACAAAAAAAACTCCGCTTTCTTATCTTAATCTGCAGTATTTTGCATTCCTGCGTTTTAAACTTTCATCAGGTTTTATCTCTTCGAACTCGGATTAAAAATCTGCGAAATCCGTGATGCAAAATTACGAAAGTCCGATGTAGGCTAGGAAGAACGTTTTACAGTGTTGTTTTGTAGGCTAGTCCGTCCAGACTTAAGGCTTGCCTGTAGGCAAGTGCAGTACGGATGTACATCCGAGATGTGTTTGAGGAAGATGCTCCGACGCAAAATGAGTGGTTTAGGTCTAAAAGGCTATCTTTCAATACTTTTACGATCTTGGCTTCACTTGATAAAATAGGCTCTTTCAGTGTGCCCTGGGTTGTAGCTCGGACACAACATGAGTTTGGATAAGAAAAAAACATTTTAACTGTGATATAACTGGGTCTGATTTGCCAATATGTACCTGATCCTTCGTTTTGAAAGACGCCTTTAAGGTACATTCAGGCAGCTAGATTTTCACAAGTAGGATAGGAATTTCCTCCGTCGCTCCGAAATTGTGACACATCGCATCAAGAACAAATAAGCACCAGAACCTCTGGCTCCCTATCTTCGAAATACCACCATGCGGAGTCGAATAGATCCCTATACCCTGCACGATGCTAACGAGCGGAGGGTAAGATCTACGCGGAACATCACAATTCGTTACCTCTACAAACAGCTATATCCCAGTAAAGCCCCGGATAAACAATTACCAAAGTAAAAGCCGATTGGTCACATGTAACGCGATCCAGAGTGGGTCAGCGCGTCTCCTGCACTTTTTCGTCTGATATGCGCAGCGGCGAAAAGTGAAGTCGACGGGCATCAGTTCAGAGCTCAGTAAATAGCTAGCCTATAGCTCAGCCCAGTTTTGTCGGGGTATCCTTAGTCGCTGCATGAGACCAAAGACGGAGGTTATGTTGGCTTATTTGTTCTTGATCGCAGGCAGGTTTTCATAGTGACGAGAACAACGCATTTGTATTTTCCGGTAGGAAATCTTATCGGACTTTGTTTTTACATAGCTTTAATAGTTGTCGGTTCTTTTATTTGTTGTCTTTTCGTGCAACTTTGTCAACGAAGCCGTTTACTTTGCTTTGTGTGCTTCTGATCTGAATCCTATCGAAATGCCATGAGTTTAGGAACATCCACCGACATTCGTGGATTATTTTTAGGGAGACTTTATTGTCATGGGATTTTTAAAAAAGTGCGAAAGGTTAAAACAGGTTTCCTCTTATCAAAGAGCCTTGTCGGGTCGGGAGCATCTCTCCTCTTTCCTCGACTGGAACGGTGGAGGGGACTGTTATAACATCAGTACAGGGGGGGGGGGGGGGGGGGGGGAGACGTACACCCACACAAGGGACTAGGGTTTGTGATGAGCCATTTAGTCGTGGAGACGGATCTTTGAAGAAGTGGATGTGACGGTTTAGGGGTCGCCGAAGGCGGCAACGCCACCACACTGTAAGAAGTTTCATAAGAGACAACAGTAGCATGCGCAGACAAAAAGCATCTGCTGACTTTTTTTTTGTGTCGTCATGTTGTCGGGAAAAAGTCTCAGCAGAGACTTTTTGGGCGTTTTTGGCTCTTCCGCGCATCCTTGTGTTGTTTGTTGTATTGTATATTTAGTTATTTCCACATAATCGAAGTTGATCTTAGCCTATGTCATATATAGCATATAGCCTGTGTGTATCGTATATCCTTTTGTACACTAAATGCTTGTTTTTATTCGCAAATAAATGCTTACACCAACAATTGATATTATACGAGTCCGGAGCGTGCCTGGCGGTGTCCAAGGGAAGCTCACCGTGAATGTGCATTTGCTCGAAAGGGCGATCTGGAAAGCTACGCATGCTTGACAGTGTAAAACGGATACGTCAGCTAAATTTTTATTTCCAGCCAACCAGCCTGAGCGGCTTGAAGCTGACCAATGTCAAGAATGGCCGAAATACAGCTCTAATAAAATGCACCTGACGTGTTGTTTTGCACTGTCAAATATGATTTGCAGTCAGCTTGGGCTCAAGGAACATTTAGCTACGGATGTACCGGCTGTTCTTGCGACTTCGATTCAGTTTTTTTTTTTTTTTTTAAACACGCATCATAAATATGCGCAAATCATAGTAAAGGAGTAGATGAGCGAAGCGAGGACCTGTCACGATTCTTAACGCTTATTTAAAGCGGAACGCTATGCGCTTACGTTATGTTGACAGAATTAATGGCACGCGTACGAGCAATACAGTATTGATTTATCGCACCAGAAAGCTGTAGACCTCTTAAACTCTATTCTCGTATTCTTAAATGGCCACCGCTGGTCATTTGCCATATTAGGCTAAGGATACTTAACTGAGAAAAGAAAATCTTATCAGGTACTCATACTCGTATTCCTTACTTTTGGGCACGGATGGCATATTTTCTTTCTTTTCTTATTACCTTAAATCGCATTGTCCAGCGACAAAAGTGGATGGTACTCCTGTGGTTGTCACTGGTTTGAGTGTTGTTAGTCACACATGATGTTGGGACTGGCTTTTGGTTAGTGTCTGGTAGAGGATTCCGGGGCATCACACTCGTCTTTCCAGGGTTTGGCTTGCCACTCCTTGTCAAGCTTGGATTTGAAGGAGTCCACTGTCTGTACACTGACTGTGTCCTCTGACAGGGTGTTCCAGTTTTGCACTAATCTAGTTGAGAAGAAGTGGTTTCGGGTCCTGGTGTGAGCAAATGGCTTTGGAATCTTCTTACTATGACCTCGAAGAGTTTTTTCAGCTTGGTTTGTAGAGGTGTAGAGGTGAGGCAAGACTTGATTTTGTATGAGTTTGTACGTTTGTATAACATCACCTCTACATCTTCTGTACGCCAAGCTCGATAGTTCCAGTTGCTGCAAGTGTTCTCTGTATGGGACATCCTTCATACCTGACACTATTGAATTGAATTGATTTTTGTTGTTTTTTGTGTATGTTTATGTGAATGGCCCTAGTTGGCCCTTAGACAAATAAATTAAATAAATTGTCCTCTCGGTAACCTTAATATTATAATCACTGCAGTTTCTAATTACAAAATTTCTTCAAAAACTAAATCTGCAATTCTTTCAGTTTTAACCACCAAACCATTCTTCAAAATAAACATTATTTTCACCGCTATATCAAAACTTTTCAGATTCGAAACGCCATAACCATGTACTTTCCTTCATGTTTTCAAACAATAGTTGCGTTTTTGTTCGGCTTTTGCTTTTCCCTTTTTATCGTTTTCAGGCATTTTTTTTAATGTATGTATGTATATATGTATATATTTATTTCCCATCAGATGAAAACAGATGGAGTACAAGATAAAAAGAAAACGAGAAACACACTACGAGAGAATACACTAACACAGAAAAACAAAGAACATTCTCGCGTTTTCGCAAGTTGCCGTTACTACTAAGGACCTTTCCCTTTTGTCGGATGAAAACACTATTTTGATCAATGCCATTTTGTTTGTATTTTACTTGCACTTCAAATTTTTCATCTTTAAAATCCGGGACAGTCTCGAAATACTGATTTTCACTTTGAATCAAATTCCTCTTTTATTGGATTCTGGGATAAACTGGCTAAAGTAGCGAGGCAAAAAGCCAAAAGGAGAGCGTAACTTGGTCACCTACCAAGTTTGCCTTTTTGCAAAAAGCCGAGAGAAAAGACGAAAGTCGGGGTTTGCCTTTTTGACAAAAAGGGAAATTGTGCTTAGGACCGTTTTACGAAAACGCAAAAAAAGTGAAAAGGCGAGTGAAAAGTCGAACAAAAACGCAACTAATGCATAAAACGGATACGTCAGCTACGATCCTTTGGCAGCGATATTTCGACCCTTCTTGACCGTATCCGTTTTATGCATTGTTTTGAATGTATGTTTCCCAGTCAGCTTCGGCTCGAGGAGTATTTATTTTCCTTTAATTTTTCTTCAACGTTCAGTTTTGATCCCATTGGTTAAATTTTGATTCCATTCATAAAATGACTAATAATCCTTTCTAGCTCTAGAGCGCGAGAACGCACACGTCACCCGGCGTGAAAACCCCACTTTAAAATGCAGTTATTTTCTGCCGTATAGGCAGCGGAGCCATAGTTCTGGCAAGTTGATAACTAGATGGCGTTGGTAGTGTTCATCGTTACAAGAGCACCGGCTTTTCCGTGTATGTTTGTTGCTTCGTCTAATGAAATCCATTCGAAATTTTGCGCTTTGTTCATACAACGCCGAGCCTAGTGCTTATGCGTGGTCCTGAGACCAATGTTACTGATAAATTATATCGTCAATCCATTGACGATATCGTCTTAGTCAGGTCTTAGTAGATTTAGTCTGAATTAGAGGAAAGCGGTGACCGGCGCCTGCAGCGTGGATCAGTATTTCCCTGAATGGTATTTGGGAGCCTACGATAAAAATAGAGGAAGGTTATAAATATCTTATTTTGGTGAGTTCCTAGGAATTGATGGTAGTAAAAGTCTGGGCTATAGTGTCTCTGGGACGAACTGACTGATTTATCTCCTTATTTTATCTAATATTCGGCCGTTCCTTGCAATGGTCCATTGCAGTTCAGACCGTTACTAAGAAGTCTCTTATCCCCAACTTTGCAGTTAACATTTTTAGCTCCCCAATTTTTGTTTTGCTTCTTTCTTGTTTTCCTTTGTTATCTCCCTCTTCTTGTTTGTATGGTACTTGCAGCATCTGGCTCAAGTGCCATATACCGATCGCAGTTCCGTGCTTCCAGATGTGCTAGGACGATGAAACTTGGCACGCATATCAGGGATCCGACCAAATTAACTTGGAAATAATCAGTTTTCGATCCGACGATCGGCGGGGGGGGGGGGAAATTGAGTAGTGCGTAACTTTCGAACGGGCTATCGAATTGGAATGAAACTTAATAACTGAATAGAAGACATCTCTGGTGACAGATGACATAAGTCCGGACCGGATTCAATAGCTGTGGGGGAGTTGAGGGGAGACCGGAAATCTTGAGAAACGGTTAGGAAGGAGGGATCGGAGTGAAACTTGCTGGGAAGAACAAGCTTCTGCTCTAGATGAATCTTTTACACAATTGAATTCGATCCGGACCCTTTTGGGGCGGGGTCCCGGAATTCCGGTGATAGCGGTTTTGGGGATTATCCCGACGAAACTTGGCAGGCATATCAGGGACCCGATCAAACTGACTTGGAAATACAACAATCCTTGATCGGATCATCGTGGGGGGGTGGAGGGGGGGGGAATCCGGAATTGAGTTGTATTTAGTCGTGCGTAACTTGGGAACGGGTGATCGGATTCCAGTGAAATTTAATAATTTAACAGAGGACATGTCTCTCAAGGTTCTTTTTCATGTCCGGACCGGATCCGACAACCTGTTTTTTTTTTTTTGGGGGGGGGGGAATACGTGACTCGCTTAGACTGGAGAGGTCGGGATGGAATAACAAAAGAATGCTCTAAATAAATCATTCAAAACCGGACTGGATCCGGGCACTGTGGGGGAAGTTAGAGGGGGGGTGGTCGGGATTCCAGTTATCGCAAGTTAAGGTAGCCTACTTCCAGATGTGCTAGTACGATGATAATTGGTTGGAAAATCAGAGATTCGATAAGAATAGCTTAGAAGTCGTCACTTCGAAAATCCCACCATTCTTTAAAGTACCGATCTTAACCGCAAAGTAAAAAAAAATACTTTTAAGCAAACTATACATTTTCATGAGCCCATGATAATTTTTGCCTCAAGAGTTTTGTTTACAAATGAAAATCTAGCTCCTTTAAAGTGCGCGTCTTGTAGTTTGTCCCGAGTCTGGCCAAAACCGGAAAATTCGAAGAAATAAAATAAAATTCTGATGTTTCTATAAATTTTGTTGGAAGAAGTAGGTGTAGGCCACCTGAAAAAGACACGTTGAATCAGGATGTACTGTTTATTCTCGCCTCAGATGGGCAGTCCTGTCGGAATCTAGTCAAAACACGATTGAGTAGCCTAAGCCTGATTGTTTTTTAGACTAGATTAGACTATTTTATTGCTAAATTACACAATAACCCATCATGATAGGTAACCGCCCATGAGAAGACATAAATGCCCTGGCACTGGGCTGTTACCACAAACTACTTCAGCTTCTCTTAAACAATAACTTAATTTCATTTCAACGCAAATTAATCAGGGTTTTTTTTTCTTACATATAACACACAAAAGAAACAAGACCAAAGGTTTCGATGGGATCCCAAAAATTCAATATCTGATCCAGACAACTGGGTCTTGTCTTCGCCAGACTCCTTGAACCTTTTTACTATTAAAATTCAGAAACAGATTAAGGCCAAATAGCTAATCATCTGAGAAAACCAAGTTCAGATATAGATTCAGCATGTCTGTTTACCCCTATAAGTCATATCTGTTTTGACGAAACTTCGTTCCACTTCTGCCAATTTCTGCCAATCAGGATAAACTCAGGGTATCTTCTTTCCCCAATAATTAACATCTAATCAACTTCAAATAAAAATTTAACTTATAACAAATTTTTCGACTCCAGCCGGATTCCGGTCGAACTATACGTCCGGGCAAAAAATTGTCACACACGGATTCAGCATCTCTTCTTACCGCTAAATCCGATATCTAATCAACTACAA